>CM070035.1:80792217-80808645 GCA_036250615.1 Ptychadena robeensis | reverse complement strand
GATGTTGGTTGGCTCCCGGGTGCCCTGAACAGGTCTGATCCTATTTTGTTTGAAAACATTCATAGTAATTGATCGGAATCTAAAGAGCCTCTCTCGATATCATTGTAATATCATCTCTATATGCATCTGATGTAATTAAAACATGAAAACAAATATATATATATATCTCCTATCCAGCCTTCATCATCAAAAAAAAAATACCTTTCCTGACTGCTTGCTCCTGCACTGCCATGCCCGGAGTGTCCAGTCCTTCAGCTTTGAAGATGGAGGGGTGAGACTCTTCCGGTCTTGCCCCCTCCACTAATTTGAATCAGGTGGCGCTCTGCCCCTTCAGTGTCACTGGATTCAGATGTGGCTGGCTGCTGGCGTCTACACTCGCAGGAGCCATTCTGGTCACGGCCGGACTTCACTGGGGGGGTGGAACTTTGCTGGATTTTGACACTGTTCTGAGGTAAGTATTTTTTATTTATTTAGACCTCCGATCCTCCCTATCTCTGGTTCCAATAATAGTGCAGTAGGTCCACTTTAATAGTGAAAAGCATCTGATGAAGACCTTGCCTTCCCTAGGTAGTAGTAGTCCGCTATCGGTTATGGGTAGCTATACAATTTATGACTTTTCTGGTTTTTGACCCAAGAGCCAGTCAACTTACATTTCAGTAAAAGGTCAATAATGGCACCTTAAATCACACTTGTTTTACTAGTTACATTTGTATAATATGTTTATTGCCATCTTTTATGTTTATATGTTCTTTTGTTCCTAGGCACCTGGTTGTGGTGATGAACTCAGACACTTGAATGTAGATGGAGCAAACGGAATTGGTGCTTTAAAGCTGAAGGAAATGGAACAACATCTACAGTCTGTACTTTCTATACAGTTTTTCAATGATAGTTCTAAAGGGAAGCTTAACTACATGTGCGGAGCAGACTTTGTGAAAGTTCAGCAGAAACCTCCTGAAGGTAAAAAGAATGTCATTATGTTGTATATATTGATGTACAGATCTTTGGATTTCCTGTCTATCCTTAGCCAATGTAACTTGTTGATTTGTCTCTAGGTCTAGATATGAAGTCTTCCGAGCGATATTGTTCGTTTGATGGGGATGCTGACCGCATTGTCTACTACTACAGTGACAGTAGTAATTGCTTCCATCTTCTTGATGGAGATAAAATTGCTACTTTAATTAGCACTTTCATCAAAGAACTTTTATTGAAGGTAAGCTAAGCGCATATTTAATGTCCAAGACAAAACATTTAGTTTGTAATAAAACTGCAAATTACTATTGCAGAAAATAATATGGCAGATACTGTTTCTTTAAAGACAGTTCTTAATTACATTTATAAAAACAAATCTTGTTTTTGTAATTTATATTATAGCAGAAATGGTGTAGAGCAGTGGTGGCCAACTGAGTTGATATAGAGGGCCAGGACATTTCCAACCTATGCTGACTTGACTCACTAGCTAGAAAACATTAGTTTTCATTTTTAAATAACAAAACTTTGTTTTAAATGATACTTCAATGATACTTCAAGCATTAGGAAACACTGTATTGTGGTGATGCACATTTTGTGTCATATACATTTTCAAAGGTTATGTGCCTCATAGATATCATCAAAGCCTCTGATGATATCTATGGGGCACATAACCTCAGCATAGGAGCACACAACCTTTAAATCAAAGGTAATGTGCCGCAATATATATTCTACAATCATCCCCCATTCGTTGGGGGAATAGTGGGAGCATAGGCACTCACCTGTCTGCTGATTCCCCTCCCCCCCCCGTCAACACCAAGAGGAGAATATGAGAGGCGAGGGACTTGCTCAGACGCCATCTGGGTTGCTGATTGGCTTATACATATGCCTATTATATAAGTTTATCGCCTCTCCTCCTCTTCCCACTAAGAAGTTCCTGAGGGAGGACCTGTCAGCAGAGGATCGGAGGACAGATAAGTTCCTATGCAATAACAGATTTCGGGGTCCGCAAGTGGAGGACCGGAGGGGGGCACGGAATGCCCAAAGGGCCACATGCGGCCCCCCAGGCTGAAGGTTGAGCACCTGGGGTGTAGCGCAATCAAAGGCTTGTGACCTAACCAGTTATTTGAAAAAATAAAATGGACGTCAATGTCATGGTTTTAGCATACAGTACTCTTGGGAACTAGCACTGATCATCACTATGTATGTATATAGCACATCACAACTAGCACTGAGCATCACTATGTATACCTATATAGCACACAGATTTGTAATAATTTCTCCTGAACTCTGGGGAATATACAACTATGCTCTTTCCTACTTGTGGCCAAGTGCATTAATTTTGGAAAACTACATTTCATACATTTACTCCTTCCCCTGGTGCTGATGTGTCTTGGTTTTTCCACTGCACATTGATATTCCAGGATACCCACCTAGCGTTTCTCCATGCATTTTTCTACATAAAGATAAACTGTAGTATTTTTATAAAACATCTGTGATCTGTAGACTTTCATGCTGTGTGTATAGTAATTGAAAATCATCCAAGTAAAGAACTGATCCGAATAGCACACAAGGGTGTTCTTATTAAACAATTTAAAATTTGGATTAGTATGAACATGGAATCCCCTTTTTTGTATATAGTCAAGAATTAGAAAGCCTAAAACCAGGTGTAATGTGTGCAGGGAGATGTCAATATGGCAGAAAACACGAGGATGCATGGCCCCATGGCCAGGAGAGCACAAAATCCAGGCAAAAATTCTATTTGTGAAAGAAGCAGTGTCAATGCAGAATACAAGACCAAGGCATGTAAGTTGGGCTGATCCTGTAACACAGCATAACCCTAGTGCATCACTTCAACTAAAAGGAGAATCAATGGGTATTTGTTTTGCAGTGATGTTTTCCTAATCTTAGGTCTACAAATCTGATAACATATGACAGGCTGCCATAGGTGGTCTAAAAGGCCTAATCCTGCCAGATGGCCACTGACCTAGACAGTTTGTACATTTATGTTGTTGACATGTAAGGTTGTTAATTTATCTTTTCTTTATTCAGGTCAATTTAAAATTGAACATGGCAGTTGTGCAAACTGCGTATGCAAATGGGAGTTCTACTCGCTATTTAGAGGAAGTTATGAAGGTAAATATATTTTTATTCATTTAAATTTGTATTTGTCTACCAAAGTTATGAAGACTCTAGAGCAGTGTTCACCAAAATGATTTAGCCTATTGCCCCCCCCCCCCCTTCATGGAGTTTAACAATTCATTAAGCCCTGCATACTAAATATTTGAAGGGTATGTATATAATGTAGTATGTACATTGTGATTTTGATGCCACATAGATCGACTCACTAGGTGGGCAGCTGTGATATGCAGGCGATTTTGCGGATGATCAATTGCCGCAAAATCGCTTGCGTATCTATGCGTGTATGGCCACCTTAACGGATATTGAATGTTGTATATTAACTGGCGACCAGTTTTCTTCTGTTCCTTCTGAATATTTTCAATGCATCATGCAAGTCTTTTCACACATTGGGCACCTAGGTATTTTTATGTTGATATCTGAACTTCTGAATCCTAATTTCATCTATTGTGAATACTGTTGACCTTGGCTCTAGTTAACTGTAGCTCCTATTATGATTATTACAATAAAAATTACAAAATTTAATATATACAATGAATAAATTACAGAATTTTCAGTAAATGTACAGCAATCTATTTTTGAACATCTAATTGTGGGTGTACTGTGTATCTGCGGATGTACAACCTGGCTCTCCAGCAATTTTTGAGGCAGGTAAAGTACACTCCGTACAAGAAGTGAATGCAAAGTGTTTTTTTTACCCAAGAGGAGGGATGGAGGGTTGCAGTCAGAATGCAAAGCTAACATAGGGGTACAAAAATGGTCCTAACATTGGCAACCGATCAGTGATCAGATGCTCAAACCTCTCTGTATAAACACCACCAGGAGAAAGCAGTAGGGATTATCTCCCATGCTGAATACTTTGTGCGTTTGTTTACTCCATGACGTGTCTTCTACTTTATTAATACCCAAAACGAACATCTGTGTAACACTATGAACACCCCATGTTCCAGAGTCTTACAGTCAATTTCAGAGTAGGGACATGGCGCATTGAAAGGATTTCTGGCTCATGGTAGGAGGACAGAATGGTGGGGTATCAAAAATAAGAAGAGTAGCTTTAAGGTAGCTAGCATAGCACATGCTAAAAGGTAAAACCATGTTTTAATAAAGGTACAGCATACCCACAGTTTGAATGGGTGGTTCCATTTCTATTTACATGTTTTAACTTGTGTGTTAAAAAAGAATTAGTACGTAGAAAGAGGCCGAATGGCAGGAGATAGGAGTGCGAAGCAGTGGATTTGTTGACTGGAATGGTATGGAATGGAGTGTCCTACTCTCCTTGAACGACACCTGTAAAATAATTCCATTTGTGAATTTGGTTATGCTGTTAAATATTCCATGGTCAATTGTTGGGGTTATAATAACCAAGTAAAAGCAATTGGAAACAACTCTGCAAATAAGGGGTAGGCCATGTAAAATCAGAGAGTGGGGTCAGCGCATACTGAGAAGTTGCCAACTTTCTGCAGAGGTAAGAACTACAGATTTCATATGGCTTGCAGGATAGCTTGGGAATAGTGCATATGGAGCTTCTTAATACTGGTTTCTGAGCTGTCTGAGCAGCTTCATTCAAGTCTTACATCACCAAGTACAATGCTTAGTGACTTCTCTGCTTGGCATCTGACAGATGAGCCTGGGTTTGTTGGATGGAATGGTACTTGCCTGACTCGAGTCCCTTGGGTCCAATTAAAGAAAATCTACATGCTTCAGGATACAATGAAATTTTGGACAATTTCATGCTGCTTCTAAGTTTATGGGAACAATTTGGGGCATGGCGCCTTCCTGTTCCAACATGGCCAAAAAGACATGAATGCGCAAGTGTGGGCCAACTGCATATTAAATCCTATTATCAATAGGATGCCATTAATGATAAAGTATGTGTAAAGGCAAATTGCCCCAATACTTTTGGCAATGCAGTGTATTTAATCTATTTGTTCTTTACTGCTGGAAAACCTCAAGGAGCCATTTTTCAAGCTTCAGCAATGTGTATATTTCATTGATGATATCTGAATTGTCCTTCTCTAGGTCCCTGTGTACTGTGCAAAAACAGGAGTGAAACACTTGCACCATAAAGCACAGGAGTTTGATATTGGAGTATATTTCGAGGCCAATGGTCATGGAACGGTGAGTATAAGTACATTCATGATACTATGTGATGTAGTTAAATACATAAAAGGAAATTCAAAATACATTCACATGTATCTTCGGGTTTGTTAGAAATCATGTTTGTTTCAGATTTTTCTCTCTTTATAATAGTTTTCCATCCTTTGGGATAAAATGTAACCCACAGCTCAAGTGTCTATTTTCTTTTCATTTGCTTACTGCTAACTTTAAGTATATTATTATTCTCTCATATTTACAGTCTGGTCCATAAATATTGGGACATTGACACAATTCTAACATTCACCACAATGGATTTGGAATAAAACAGTGTGCTTTAACTGCAGACTGTCAGCTTTAATTTGAGTGTATTTACATCCAAATCAGGTCAATGGTGTAGGAATTACAACAGTTTGGATATGTGCCTCCCACTTGTTAAGGGACCAAAAGTAATCGGACAATAAGCTTCTCATCTCTTTCATGGCCAGGTGTGTGATATTCTCTCATTATCCCAATTACAATCTGGTGATAAAAGGTCCAGAGTTTATTTCAAGTGTGCTATTTGCATTTGGGATCTGTTGATGTCAACTCTCTGTCAATGAGATCTAAAGAGCATGATCAGCGAAGCAGGCCATCATTAGGCTGAAAAAAAACCAAACATCAGAGATATAGCAAAAACATTAGGCAAACAACTGTTTGGAACATCCTTAAAAAGTAGGAACGTTGACGGTGAGCTCAGCAACACCAAAAGATCTGAAAGACCACAGAAAACAACAGTGGTGGATGACCAAAGAATTCTTGGTGACAAAAACACCCTTCACAACAGTTGGCCAGATAAGGAACACTCTCCCGGAGGTAGGTGTATGTGTGTAAAAATCGTCAATCAAGAGAAGACTTCACCAGAGTGAATACAGATGGTTCACCACAAGATGTGAACCATTGGTGAGCCTCAAAAACAGGTAGGTCAGATTAGAGTTTGCCAAACAACATCTAAAAAAGCCTACACTGTTCTGGAACAACATCCTATGGACAGATGAGACCAATATCACATTGTCCTAGAATGATGGGAAGAGTATGGAGAAGGAAAGGAACTGAACAGTGAAACATGTTGGTGGTAGTGTCATGGTGTGGACATGTATGGCTGCAACCGGTTCTCTTGAATTTAATGATGATATGACTGTTGACAAAAGCAGCAGGATGAATTCTGAAGTGTTTCAGACAATATTATCTGCTCATATTAAGCCAAATGCTTCAGAACTCATTGGACGGCACTTCACAGTGCAGTTGGACAATGACCCAAAGCATACTGCAAAATCAACCAAATAGTTTTGTAAGGGAAAGAAGGGGAATATTATGCAATGGCCAAGTCAATCACTTGAGCATGAATTTCACTTGCTGAAGACAAAACTGAAGGGAAAATGCCCCAAGAACAAATAGGAACTAAAGACAGTTGCAGCAGAGGCCTGTCAGAGCATCACCAGGGAGGAAACCCAGCGTCTGGTGATGTCTATGCGTTCCAGACTTCAGGCTGTAACTGACTGCAAAGGATTTGCAACCAAGTATTAAAAAGGGAAAGTTTGATTTATTAATATTATTCTGTCCCATTTCTTTTAATCCCTTTACAAGTGGGAGGCGCATATGAAAACTGTTGTAATTCCTACACCGTTCACCTGATTTGGATGTAAATACCCTCAAATTAAAGCTGTTTGTTTCATTCCAAATCCAATGTGGTGGTGTATAGAGTCAAAAATGGTAGAATTGTGTTGATGTCCCAATATTTATGGACCTGACTGCATATAGAACCGACATATTATGCAGCGCTTTACAGAGCATATATAGTCATATTACTAACTGCCTCTAAGGGGAGCTCACGATCTTATGTCCCTACTATAGTCTAGGTTACCATAGTCTATGTAACTAACACATGAGATTATTTTTGGGTAAACCCACACAGACATGGGTAGAACATGCAAACTCCTTGCAGATAGTGTCCAGACTACAGTTTGACATAGGACACTAGCGCTGCATGGCTAGAGTGCTAACCCCCTGAGCCACCGTGCTGCCCAAGGATTCAAGTCTTATGAACGTTCTACAACTGAACTGAAATTTGTTCAATGACTAATTAGCTTGTGCTAGATGACTGTTGTGCAGTCTTTAAATTGTGAACCAGACAGGGATTCAGAAGCTTATATATATGGATGGTGGCTCTGTAGTTTGTACACTGGCCATGCAGCATTAGGGTCCTATGTTTGAATCTGGGACAGGACGGAATTTGTATGTTCTCTCTATGTCTGCATGTGTTTCCTCCCACACCTCAAGGACATACTGATAGGTTAATAAGCAGCCCTTGACTGGTAGAGACATGACAATGTGAGCTTCTCTGATATACAGTGATAAAATGCTGAATAATATGCGGGTGATCTATAAATAAGAGATCATAATACACTTGATTAATGCACCTCCTCTGGTTTCTGAGAATAACGCAAAGATAAAACCACTCCACCATTTTAATTTTTTCCATTTGTGTAGTTTTTTTATTGATTTTATTTTTACACACTTTTTGTAGTGTGCACTAAATTATAAAGAAAAAACAACACCATCACTTGTTTGGGAGACACAAGTGCAGCACAGTGCAAAATGCGCTGCAGTCACAGCATGGCTAGTGTGAATGAGCCCTGAGTAAACCCATATAACTCTCTTGTTCTATTTGAACACTTGGGATGGGACATATTTATGACACAGCAGCCATGCATCTTCTGAAATGGTGACCGTTTGTGGCAGTTTACTATTTGTAAACCTTTTAAATTCATAGGACTGTTTATTAAATAATTGATTTGTATACATAATTTGTAAAATAAATTACAGTCATTGCTTTAGTTCTTTAGATGTTAGTCCACAGCAGACGATACAATTGGATTGCTTTTGTCAAACACGATTCCGTTATCTTACCCAAAATCGTAGTTAAAACGAGCTCCATGTTCCATATAAACATCTGGGATTCTGGAATCCACTAAAGCTGGGCATACACAGGTAGATTTGTAAATAGATTTAATTACAATCGAGCGCCGTGCGCACTCACGGTGCTTGATTGTGCTCTAATCTATTAACAAATCTACCCATGTGTGCCTTCTGCCTTCTATTGATGACGCTCGAAGAAACTTGATTGAACAGTTCAATTTCCATTACTTTGAATGGAGATGTAATCCTCCATTCAAAGTATTGGACATGTGGCTCCTGAGCAGCCTGGACACCGGTGTTCAGTGTGAAGGGGGTGAAGCCAGCACATCTCTGTGTGATGTTGTATGCTGGTTGGCTGCCTTTCTCCAGCTTCAGCCATGTGTTGTGAGTGAGTGAATCTCTCACAACACAACACGGGCTGTGAGCTGGGGAGAATGGGTCCCCATTGAACGGTCAATTGATCTGCCGTCAATCAGAGCGTGGTGACATCAGCATGTTGTGACTGATCACAGGTCGATTGCACAGGAATCTACGTGTGTATGCCCAGCTTAAGGAGTAGGAAGCTGTAGGACTGATAAATACAGGGAATAAAGTGTTTACGAGAGTAATTGGTTTGGAGAGATGTAGTGGACAGATCACACACTTCTTAATAAACATTCATCTTTTGTAGCACTGTACACAGATCATTAGTGTGATGTTTACCTTTGACAGGTGCTGTTCAGTAAAAGAGCTGAAGAACAGATCAAACAGCTAAGTCTCACCGGGGCCACTGTGGAAATTAGAAAAGCTGCGCAAATGTTGGAAAATGTCATCAATCTCATTAACCAGGTAAAACCAGCGTCTGCTCCTTTATTACATATTACCGGCCCATAAATGGCTACTTATCGATGGACAATTCATTTTTAACTGTGCTACGTTGTGAATACATTGTCAACAAAAAGGATTAAATTGTAACATAAAATATATTATTTTATCTCACAAGACAGTTGGAGACGCTATTTCTGATATGCTGGTCATTGAAGCCATTCTCTCCTTAAAACATCTTACAATACAAAAGTGGGATGAGATGTATACGGACCTCCCTAATCGCCAACTCAAAGTGACTGTAAGTAAATCTGTATGAGTGATTTAACATTTCACAATCTAGGTTCTAGTCTAATCTAGTCACCAGAAACAATCTATCGCCATTGGCTAAGGTGAAAATCTAGCCTCTATCAAGTGAGGATTGAACAGATCAGTGAATAACTCACCTGCCCAATCCCACTGTTTCCTATGATGCAGGAGGAACAAGTTAATGGGCAGCTAATACTGGCATATTTTCCATTAGCTGCATTGTAAGCACAGAAATAGCATGTGAAGATCCTCCGCAGTGATTATATAAGATGCAGTTGTGATATTGCTGTTGTTTCAATTAATCAATATAGGCTTCTCGTAACCTATGTTTACATGCGTGTCTTGAACATTTTAGGTTGCTGATAGAGAAGTGATTAAAACGACTGATGCTGAGAGGCGTACGGTAAAACCCACAGGTCTTCAGGAGAAAATAGATGAACTTGTCAAAGGCTACAGCATGGGAAGGGCATTCGTCCGTCCTTCAGGAACAGAGGATGTAGTGCGTGTTTATGCAGAAGCCGACACTCAGGTGAGATGTAAATGACTATATACACTTCTAAACTAGAGAAAGAAACATTACATATTTACATGGGACAACAAGACTGGGCTACAAATGGTTTATTTTAAAGCAATCAATAAAAGCAGGAGAATAAGCAATTTATAATATTTTATATATATATATATATATATATATATATAGGTACTTAACCTTCTGAGCGTTTAGCCCGAATTAACTCGGGCTGAGTTTGATGCATCATGAAACTCAGCCCCAGTTAACTAGAGCAACGCTCTAGGTACCGCCGGATTGCTACGGTGGTCGGGATTATCGGCACATATGCTGAGGCTTCCGGGTCCGCCCCTGATCGCGGCACCGCTGACGCGAAGGGGGTGGGGGGTAGGCGATGCCATAGACCTCCGTGTAACTGGAGGGGCGTCGCCTTTTTTCAGCATAACTCCGGCGTCTCCAGTGACACCGGAGTTATGTTTACATCCTCCAGCTGGTCAGGCAATCACGGCGAAGCATACAGGTGTCCAATGACTTTATTTATCAAGCGTTCTGGTGCTGGAGAGCTGTCTCTCACATATTGGTATCTGCATGGATCTATATGTTAATCTTCATACTCATCACTATAGTCCATGTAGCCTTTTTATTGCAAACCCAACCTACCCTACAAGACACAGTCTCTTAAGGTACGTGTAGTTGAGCTGTCTAATCCTAACAAAGTATTTGGCATTTTAACAACAGGCTTTAATAATATTGCTGGCCATATAATACTGAATTGTAGATATGCGTTTTAGGTACCATGTTTTTCAGACCATAAGAATTCTGAGGGGGGTTGCCTGCGACTTATGGTCCGAATGTGCAACAGCCACGCCTTGGTTCCCTGCTAGGGTCTTTGCTTTCCCAGCAAGAAGATAAGGCAAATCTACTATCTGCACTGTATTGCTTATATCAGCAGAACCCCGATGATATAACCAATGAAGAGCTGAGAGAGATGCATGAAAGAGCTGCCAGCTGGCATCTCTCCCATCTAGCTCTGCCTATGTGTGAAAGCTGCACTCACGCTGCAGCTTTCACACACACAGCTGTAGAGGGTAGACATCTGCACACAGCTTCCCCTTTGGCCTCCTTCCCCGATGTGTAAGAAAGATGATGTTATGTGAACACTTCAAATATTTTTTTTTTCCTGCCCTAAAATCTGGGTGCGTCTTATGGCCAGGTGTGTCTTATAGTCCAAAAAATACGGTAGTTCTTGTATTTGGGCCATACACATTTTTACCCAAACACCTAAGGGCTTGTTTCTACATGTGCCCGACACAGGGAAAAAGAGACAGACCGGATGATTGCTGCTGTTTGCTTAGGCGCAGCTGTCCTGCTGGTGCTTCCATTTAAAATTGCCAAGATGATGCGGAAGTGGAGACTGTCCCACACGGGGAACACATGCAGTGGAAACCAGCCCTACCACTACTATTACAGAGTGCAGTATCCAATAGCCAGGACTAATCTTCACCAAATCTAATGTAAGAATGTGTGGAGATCCATCAGGGCGCATATTGTTTCTACATATTCTATACTAACCAAGGCTGATGTTTTAGTTACCAAAGCAAATGAATATGTATTGAGGCTAATAAGTTTATACTTTCTGTTTTGACTGGCAGGACAATGCGGACGCCTTGGCTCATGAGGTGTGCTTAGCTGTGTTTTTCCTTGCTGGAGGTGTTGGAGATCAGCCAAAGCCTTTAAGATGAAATAGTCTCTGGATGATGACTGTAAGGCGGTACCTGCTGTTAGAGCGCTATATTTGTAAGTGGAATCTGCTGGAAATCCAATGTTTACATTCCTAGTAAAATATGTATCTGTCAATTATGCATTATTGTATATGTTTTCTGATATGAGGCCTTTATATCTTATGAAATGAAGTATTTAACACGCAATACACTACTTTATAACCAACCTTCAGTCTTGTGCTTTATTTCACTTTTATTTCTTTTTATGTGGTGTAAAGACCAGATCCTGGGCTTGCCCCATCCCTGGCTTGCTACAGTAGCTGTTGAGCAATTCAGTTGGGATAGCTTGACACTGGTATGATCTCATCATGATGTAACATCACAATTTCATACAAACCAATATTTTTGTGTCTTGGTCAAGATTCTTCTTCAATCAAAGCTATTTGCCTGCACTGTGATAGCTGCTCTCTATTCTGCTACCAGCATGGCTGCTGCTTTATAGGATATTCAAGTGCTACAGCTGGATCCTGAGGGACTGGATGCTCCAGGCTTAAATTGGAAGATGTCCCTGTGTTTTCATACTTCTCTGATCTTTACCTGTCAAGCTTTGGGATCAAGCTCAATCTTAATCCTTGGGGAAAATTAAGGTTGTTTAATGTTCAGCTGGCTTATATTGGCCTGGGGTATATTGTTTATCTTTTGAATCTGGTCCAGCTGTCAGAGTATAGGTATACCAGTAGAGGTGACCACATAAGCTGTGTAATGGTGGGAGAGATCGTGGTAACCTCTGGGTCGTATTGTATCATTTTCACCATGGCTCGTTACTTTGCCAAGTGTTAACATGTACTCATGGTCTGGTTCCTCTGTTGAATTTCGGAAACAACTTCCTACTTTTACCGTTGGGGAACTCCGATCCTCTGTTCTGCTACCCACCTACAGTCACCTAGTACCTTCTAGCTATATGAATGTCCTACTACCAACTGTTGGGTTAACAAGTACCTAAAGCCTTGTAACCCAAATTGGTTACTTCTCTACCCAATGGGGCTGAAGCGCCAGGCACCCTTACTTACCATGCATAGGGGTTTGTCATCTCAACAAACATTGGATCTGTGGGTGTTTAGCTGGGCGTGGAAGTAAATGCAACCTGACCACATAGTCTATACATTTAGAGAACACGGTTTATTGTTACACCTCTTAACTGTGTTCTATGGTATAGCCAATACTGAGCATTTATTTTGTACACTTCTGAATGATGCCTTTTTAGCAATGTGATCTATTTCATGCTTTTGTATGCTCTCTGTTGCCCATGACATTTTGCTTTAGCAGTAACTATTTAATTTTTATGTTACCTGGCGTTTTAGGGTTCTGTTGATACTCTTACCTCAAATCACCACATTACTTAAGGCCCCAATACACCTTACAATCTAACCATACAATTTCTGTACAATCCACTTTTGTTCTACCAAAACCATGTAATATGAGGACCTTTCTAAACCTTCCAATCACTATGTATTCTATCAGGTAGGATCCAGCACTACATGTTGTGGTAGATCTAAAGGAAATTGTATGGAGTGATCTAAAGGTGTATGGGGGGCTTTAATCATTTCTATTTCTGCCTGCTGATCTAGTCATTGATGCACGACCTGTTCAAATGTTGTCCCTTCTATAAACAGTATTAATAGGAACTAAATCTTGCTAAACATTACATAAGTTTTAACTGTTTGTTTTTCAAGTTAAAGGATATTGCTATATGAATAAAACCTGATCATTGTAAGCACCCCTAGCAGTGATAAATGGTTGGTCCGAGCATGTTAGTTTAACTTTGTTCAGTCCGCTAAACAAAAGTGGATTAATAGACTGACTAGCAGAAAGAAGGGATAGAAAAGCTGTTTCATTTACAAATATTACTGTGTTAATGGTATATGATTTATTACTTGCTTTAATCCATTAAGCTGGGCATAGACGGGTCGTTTTCCCATCGACTGCTCAGCAGACCGAGTGGGATTGGCCAGGAATTTACCAGCCAGACCGATTCCTGGTCAGTCTGACCAGGTGGGCACACATGATTTTCGTCCGACAGATTCCTGCCCGTCTATGCCCAGCTCTAATTGTTCACTATAAAACCTTTTACAAATACTCACATGCAATCCACTTTGCAACACTTGTACTATTTTTTCATACTCTGCCATCTCAGGATGGGATAGGATGCTCTATATTGAATATACTGGATCTGGATGGACATATTCAAAACCTTTACCAACAGATCACATGGACTTCATCAGGGTGATACGCTTAGCGGGGGTCCTGATGTAGCAGATAGACTTACCTGTATAGCGAATGCTGTGTCTTCACGGCGCTGAGCGGCTCCGCCGATGCAAGGCTCAACGTAGTCGAGTACATTGAGCCTCTGCATCGGCGGATGTGTAAACACAGCATCTGCCGGTTCAGGCAATGTCAATGTGCTACGTCGGGATCCCCGCTAAGCGTATACAAGGGTCCCGACATATGTGGAAACTAACCCTTAAATGCAGCTCTATCCATCTTGGTCCCACCTTCTCCTGCCATGAGAGGTACCTCATGTCTGCAAATAGTAACAACTCTTAGGAAAACCTGACAATGTGGTCCAGTACTTCAATGGGTATAATGTCATTCGAATTCATAATGACCACAATAAGGGGAAATATGGATTTTAGATTTGTATTAAAATACATTGAGTTAACCCTTACCCCTTTTACATCCATACACTAAAAGCTCTCATACACCAACCTACTACCCCTTTTGTTATCACACACCTTTCATAGTGCAGTTAGTTAGTGTATGAGGGCTTTAATAGTGTGGATCTAATAAGGGAGCGTGTAATGGATAAATGCTGTTATATATACACACACAAATGGGTATCTATTGTCTGGTATGCTCACACTACAACCAGTTAAATCATCAATGAGCTGTTTTAACCTCCTGTGTATTGGCCCGCCATACATGCAGCTATTCCTGCTTGATTCATCACGCTGCAGACGTCACTCAGAGGATCCGAGTGCACCCTTTGTGTGCCGGCCATAAGTAATGCGAGCGGCTAGATCGTGATTTGGGCTCCAGGGGGCCAGCTGTGATCTGCAGGCGATTTGTGGCCTATGTGTGTATGGGGGGCTTAGGTTTGCCAACCCCAGAAACTTGTCCCAAGCTACACTTAGGGATACTCATCGCCTCTGTGGTGCTAGTAATGACCTGCATGGCGTTTTTTCTTCTTAAAAAAATAAAATGATCAGGAGGTTAACTCTTTCACTGTGAGTTATTTATATAGAAATAGTATTGACGGCTATAAAATGTGACACATCCTTGGTTGTCAAACAAAGCCTGAGAAACAGGTAAGATCCTATCTAAAATTGCATCACCAAGATCAACTATGTATATCAGAAACTTTACCTTCCGTTTTTACAAATTTATTTCACATATCTGAACATAAAGAAATATATACATAAACACTGTACATTTCTTTTCAACATGTGCCTCCAAAACAAGTTCCACCCACTGTTTACACACAATTGCTGAGCTGTGCATACATGAGGCAAACAAGAAACGGAAGTCTTCGTTCCCATACACAGGCATTCTACCATTTACTATGCGCACATAGCCCTTTATGGTTTATTATACAGCAATTAGAACCCAACCCATGCGCAACACTGATTTGGCACATAATCACAGATACTCACAAAAGACAAATGTAAAAGAAAAAAAGAAACTCAAAAGTAAAAAAAATGTCAAATCTGTATTTGCATTATTTAGTTTTACAGCGATGAACAGGACAAATAATTTATGACTGTTATGTAAGATAATACACAAGCCTTAGGTCACATCCAGATTCCTCACTTTATTTACAAATAAAAATATTTAAATTAAATACAATCAAATCAAAAGTAAGAAGCTCGTTGTTATTTTACATTTTAAGTTAAAAAGGAAATGAAGGGTCTCCACGAGAAAGGAACGTTTTTGAAATTGGGAGTGACCGGTGCATCAAAGTCTCAGAACAGATCAGCTCTTCAGAACTCCTTCTAGAAAATCTCTCTCCAGCATCTCCTCGATTTTCTGCCTGGCTTTACTAGAGAACATTTTCTGGGTTTCCAGTTTTATATCCTTGTTGGTAAAGGAGTTCTGATAAAGGACTGGGCTCCCCGAGTCTCCAACACAGCGGCTTGTGACTTTACTATTGAAGACGTGGCTGAGTACATTGAAGAAAGGCAGAAGCTGTTCCATACTGCGAATGGTGGAGATAGTAAGCAAGAGATGTCCAGGGTCCCAGTCTAATGTTCTCCCTGAGATGTCCTCTTCTGGGTTTTTCTAGGTCACAACAAACAATATGAGCCAATGTTTTGTTTCAATGTTCCAGTAAACAGTGTCTTGATGAAAAGACATCAATATCTGCTAATAATTACCAACATTTCTGGATCCATTTACTGCCTTTCAACTACAAACAGACGATTGGAGGGATGACAAATACGATGCTCTTTATATTCTTCGCATGGTCATCACATAAAAAGAACCTGACAACCATTGTAATGTATTCTGTTTAGATTGAACTGTGAGCTGAATCATTTTTGTTTCCAATGTCATTTCGTAAAAGACATACTGTGTAAAAGTTGTAATGAGGGGATGGAAGATATATCTATGGTGTATATTTACTGCCTAGAGGCCCCCATACACCTTACAATCTTACCATACAATTTCTGTACAATCAAATTTTGTTCTACCAAAACCATGTAACATGAGGACCTTTCTAATACTTCCAATCACAATGTATTATAGTAGGGAGGCCGCTATACTACACAGTTGTTGGTAGATTTTCATACTGGACAAGTTATCAATTCAACTCTGAAAATCATTTGTTTTATTGTTTCAGTCCTTCAGTCATAGTGTGTGACTTTATACTACAGG
>CM070035.1:80773174-80784747 GCA_036250615.1 Ptychadena robeensis | reverse complement strand
ATATAGTGGATGAGCCGCATGCACCTTCTTAATCAAATATACATGGTCGGCCTCTTTAAGACTACCTCAGAATCTGTCTACCTTTAGAACTTGACAAAGAGCTGGGAAGCTTGAAACTCTTGTTAAATTCTCACTGTGCCCGATGCAATAAAACTACAGCATTGGAAAAGATTTATGGTACGGACTCTGTTTCTTATACACACAGTTTTCTTACCTGCAGGTCTCTCTGGTCCTTTTTGTTGTCCAGAGTGGGGTTCTTCATAATGAACTCATTCAAAACTCTGCAACGTGCAAGTAAGAACCAACAGTTAATGGCTGCTGTGCTGAAAGCACATAATAGTCAAACAATTGGTGCATAAGGTACTTCTGCTACAGTTATTGTTTAATTTTGATTATATCATATCTGTTTTTGTATATGTTCCAAAGATTTCCTGGAACAAAATAAAAAAGCAATAAAAAACGATTATATGTTTATAACAAATAAACGGTGTATTACGGACTAGTCCCATTTGTGTTAGATGGTTTATCAGTTCTGAGAATACCTTTCTTATATAACATTTTAATCTTATATACAAGAAATCAGTTAGATTACCCCAATAAAAGGAATTG
Source organism: Ptychadena robeensis (assembly GCA_036250615.1). Taxonomy (NCBI): domain Eukaryota; kingdom Metazoa; phylum Chordata; class Amphibia; order Anura; family Ptychadenidae; genus Ptychadena; species Ptychadena robeensis. The sequence continues at coordinate 80,784,138 of CM070035.1, read as the reverse complement.
TCCAGGGGCTGGAAGACTGAGCTGGATTGAGTCTTTCAACAGGATGAGAAAAGATCCCCAACTGTCCACCAGATTAGAGACAGGAATCCTGCAAGAACAACATTTTAGGAATCACATAAGAACAATATAAAATAATAAAAATAGATTTATATGTTATATCCAGGGAGCCAGCCAGGGATTGAAAAATATATATATTTACCAGGAACAGGAGAGGTTAGCTTAAGAATTATGGAATGATCTTGATCCTAACACAATAATAAAAGCTCAGGAAAATTCACATATGTTATTTAATGTTAATTCAAAGTCCAATGCTTAAAACGAAACAATAATGGGGTCCCTGACATTGCAGTTAGGAAGAGGTGTTTTAAATGTTCTAGGTACAAAAAAAGAATCCCAAATTTGTTGGCAGATAATTAAAGTAATCCATTCAATTATGCATTAACTTTGGTCCAAAAAGTAAAACATTCCATTACGGATTTAAATTGCGTGAGGTAAGAATCATTCAAAGCTTAGGTTAACAGGAATCATTAAATTACATTTCATTTCACTGAATCAATACCAGCACAATGTAGTGTAAAATGTAGGCCCAGAGCAAAGACACACTACTATTATTGTATATACCACCCAGCCATAGCAAAACATTGCAGAACATGGTGCCCTGAACTCACTGATACCGGGAGTTATTCATACACCATGTTACATTATTTTTAGATCTATCCATCTAAGGCTTATACACTTCTCCTGGAAACCTGCTTTTTCCGACAATGTGATTAATCTGTAAGACATCCCCCCCCCCCCCCCCCCCCCCCCCCCCCCCCCCCTGCCCACCCAGTTGTGCCTCAGGCCCCTTTAGGGATCTCTCTGGTCTCTATGTGAACTATGACAAGGTGCCACAACATGGGGTAAGATAAGAGACATTATAATTGGAAGTGTACATATACCCCTATGGTTTACCCTTGTGAGGCCCTGTTTACCTTGGTTTCTCATGGAGGTCTTACACTCTTCCTTAGATACATATTCAGTCTGGTCTCTTATTTGATGTGAAATAAGCCAAGATATTGAAAGAAGACATTACCTTGTGTGTTTTGTGTGTGTTATTGCACCAAAAAAAGGTTTGAGCATTTAATGTATGACTGAATATCAATTCATGATACACTTATGTTTACATTTATCTGGATTGTAAATCTTTTCCGACAACATGGAAACCCTTTCGCTCCCTCCCTACACAAGAACGAACTCAAATATTTAATTCAATATGCTATGTTGGGTGTTTGGCACTTATGAGGTGATCAATCATTTTCCCATATTGCAGAAAGAATGATGATAAAACAAAATATTCGTATTCACCATGTGACACTTACATACACAGTATCTACCTAGTAATGCAATCAACTACAATTCACATGCTCATTGTATTTACCAGCTCATATTTTTGAGTAAATAAATCAGTTTGAAAGAAAAATGGTTACAGCCTGAAGGAATATAATGCAAGATTACATGTTACAATAAATAACAAAAACTGGTGCAGAAATAATATTTCAAATAAGATGCGATCATGCAAGTAATACTTTAAAAGTTAGTCTTACCTCTGAACATAGGCATAAAAGAACTGTAGCATGCAGACCTCAAGTGAAAGGTGCTTCTAAAAGATTAAAATCAGAGGAAGAGGCTTAGCAGTGAAATAATATGGCGTGTTAATGTGGCCTCCAAATGCCACATAGCTTAAATTATATATGTATATATTTTAAGGCTTGGTATGCCACAACACGCATACCAGAGCTAGATAAAACAATGCATTGTGATTGGTCAAAGGTTACTTGGCTTATCATCCAATGAAATTCGTTTCCAGGGAGATTTTTTTACCTATATTTTATTTTGCTACATTACAAAATGGAATAAAGGGAATGCACTTTTGTTGTTTTTAACACAATCACACAAAGTCACAAGTCCAAATGATGATTATTTGTAAATCTTTTGTGCAAGGAAACTATACCTATAAAGTGAATATAGATGAATGTGGGCGTTGAGAAGCAAAGCAACTTTTGTTAATTATAAAAATTTAGTTGAGCTAGCATCTACATACCCTCTGGGTTGTTCCTTATACACTGCAGGCTGTGCGTTTTTCTTGGTATGGCTCCCTCTAGGAGCATCATGTTTCACAACTCCCCTTTGCTGGCACCACAATAAACTATGCCATGGTACAAGAGCCATGTTTCTGCAGCTTATTTGCACTACAGTTACACAAGCCACTTAAGGGTGGAATCTAAAGTGATCCCTCGGGTAGCACATAGGATAGTACAACTTTATATTACCAATGTTTGAGCAGTATAGTACACCATACCTTGTCTACATAGGTAACATTGCATGCACTGTTAATAAATCTAATCACACTATACAATATATGAGGCTTATATTCCTTTAGACATACCTTGTCTTTAGCTATGGCTGGTGGCTGTTTCAGTACCTCCTTCACGGTCTGTATAACTGTTTCTGTCCTCATAACACTGATGGAGCGAACCAGTTCAACAAGCAGAAGTTGTTCTTCACTTGGGGACGGGATGACCTTATTACACAGAGAAAGTGTATGAGAGCAGACAAGAGATAGATATAATAAAACAAATCATGGTGATGCGAACACTTACTCTGCATTGTATTGGAAATACTGGCCTAGAAAAGGACTATTATTTAAATATGTCAGACACCAGAAAATTAACCTTACAATCCATACTTCTGTGGTTACCTATGACAAGATGCCATGTCATGGGATAAGATTATAGACTTTATTATTGGAGGTATATATATACCCCTTTGGTGTTCCCTAGCGGGGGCCTTGTGTGTCTTGGTTTCTCATTGAGGTCTTAGGGTGTCCATACACAGCTCGATTTTGTAATAGATTTGAGCACAATTGAGCAGTCTGCGCGTTCATGGCGCTCGAATATATTACAAAATCAAGCTGTGTATGCCTGCCTTTGCTTGAACCGGAAACAGACATGCCCATAAATCTCGGTTGATCTGACAAGAAGTGCAGAGAAGGTGGAAGGAGGGCCCCTCCGCACAGCCTTTGATTGACTCCCGGCAGGGGAAAGGGTGAGGAGCCGAGCACAGCAGTGTACACACAGCCTCCCATCTTCACTTGCAGTGATTGTGTCTCATCGCTGCCTGTCAGCAGCTCCCACCCACTGTTGTGACATTTTTCCAGTACAATCCATACTTGTGTGGTTACCTTTGTGCGCGCTGAGTTCTTATTGTGCCGTCTTTCATTCCAAACAAAAGCCATGGCAGCCATAAAATGAACTCCATGATTCATAGAAATGGGTCCCAGGAGCTCCAAAATCTGCTGCCTTAAATTCTGGCAATATGAGACAATAAATGAACACATTAGAACACAAACCACATTGACACGTATTTATTAATCAAATATGAAAGGTATTGAAGGTGTTCTAAAGATTTAAAAGAAATTTGCAAAAAAATAAATAAACTAACAACCCTACTGGATAAAACTTTTTTAATGGCTTCCCAAACAACAATTGCATAGAATGGACAGGTGTTGTGTCAATTGTACATTTACCTCAATCTGTAGTGTTAACCCATTACATAACAGATTTATTTCTCTGTTTAGACAAAAATTGTGGAAAAACTGGATCATAGAAATGAGCTTGTGTGCACAAGTCAATGCATGCTTGTGATGGTTTTCTATTCTGTTAGAGGACGTAAATGTCCGGTTTTATGCCTTAAGTTGGCCATAGATGTTACGATCGAAGTTGCCCACACAGGGCAATCAATCCTGATCAACAAAAAAAAGTGATCGAACAGGTAACGGACATGTCCCCTGGTCTATAGCAAGTACTTTGGATAAGGTCCCTGGTCACAATACTGCGCTTCGATTCACTGTACAATTAACGGATGCTCAAGCGCAGTGTGATGACATGTCATCACGTCCCGCTTGTGCGTCTGCCGATATAATGCTAGTCTACACGTCTAAGGCCGGCTTTAGTTATAGTGGCGTTAGTGGGAGGGTTTAATTACCTGAGACTCAAATGGAAAATGCTCAAAATAATTCATAGTAAGCAAAGATAATTAGAAAGCTGCTCAACTGCATTCACAATGGACACAAGCTGGCTTTAAGAGGTTGGTGGGTCTATGATCTCTTGGAACCATCAAGTGAGCAATTTATTTACAGCTGTTTGAGGCATTTTAAAGTGAAGCAAAAAAAATCCCAATACACAGGTCGATTTTCCGATCGATTCCCACCGTGTATGTTCGTGGTGACCAATTATTTGGGAATCCATTGCGGCCACCCTTTGGATCCCGCTCGAAGAAAGCTTGGCCCAACATGGAACCAACACGTTGGTAAATCCCTGTTGACTGCCGTAACTTTAGATGGGGACCAGGGATCCCATTCAAAGTATTGAACGGAAAATCGATTGCACAAAGCGGATACCCTTGCACTGACAACACCAATGTACAGCCTTAATGTACAGATTGAAAAATTAACAGATAACATGTGCAGACTTAAACAGCTCTGATGGGTACTTATAGTAAATTTTATTAAAGCTTATCTACAACTCTGATCGGCATATCCAATAATTGAGCAAAACCTGGTTCTACTGGTGGCAGTTTCAAGAGTACGCGTAATACCTACAACCTCCTGTGTAGGTCCTCGCTTGGCCGTAGTTTTCATTGAATGCGGTGTTGGTTCCTGTCTCCCTCACGAATAGCATTAGTAGAGAGGCTTATCTCACCCACCTTACCCTCCCTCCTCTACCTCTCATTTGACTCCTCCCTCTCTACTTCTGTTCCTTCTTCTCCCTTCCTTCCTCTCTATGGCTCTAGATGTTGTCAGTCTCAACTCTGTTGAATCATATTAAACATTTTCCTGGAGGCCCTTACGGTACAGTGAGTTAATGTTATGTTTGCGTCAATGATGCCTGCAAATCTTACTGTTCAGAGATGCCTTACATTTATAATTAATTATTTGATGCATTTGATAATTTATCTCTATGCTGTTACTCTAAGAGATTTGGTATTTTGCCCTCTGTAATGTTTGTGTCTTAATAAAAAAATATATAAAAAAAAATAAAAGCTGGTCTTACAAAAAATCCCTATAACATGATATAACGAGTGACTCATTTTTGTATTACCTTCGTTGAGCCAAGATTGATGGTGGTGACAGAAGCAGCAGCGGCTGTAAAGTTTCTTTCAGAAGAATCTGCCTGATGAAGGATGCTCCAAAGCAGGGTGACTGAAGACATTATTAAATGGAGTATAGACAGAATTCCACTGCGAGCTTCTAGAAGATGTTTCTGATCTACATTGATCAAGAGCTACAATGCAAGACAACAGTGTATGGTGAAAAAGATTTAGCTAAGCTTCGTTAAAAAAAAAACCAATACCTCGATGCATACAAGTGAAGATCTATCTTGTTAATTGGTTAAAGAAAAAGGAGGGTCCTGGTTACCGGTAAAGGAGCTCACCACATCCCACAATTGTAAAATTCATACCGTATATGCCGGCGTATTAGACGACTGGGCGTATAAGACGACCCCCCAACTTTTCCAGTAAAAATAAAGAGTTTGTTATATACTCGCCGTTTAAGACTACACCCTCTTCCAACGCACACCAAATAAAAAAATGGATGTCTACTCTTTCAACCCACAGATCTCCAACACCCTTAGAAGTCCGATCTTTTTTTGTATTAGTAAGGATAGGATAAGTGAAAGCATGTATGCAGCAGAGTAGTGCTTTATGCTAATAGGGAAGCAATATTTATAGGGGGCTATTAGTAGAAAGGATTATGCTCAGGGACCTGAACATTTGCATGGATATAGTCTTAGGGGTTAACTAGTAAACCACAAAATTTCAAGGTTCTACCATTCAGGGATTTAAAGATATATGTGTTCAATGTAGGCAAGTTAAATGTTGCATATAGGAGTAAATCACTGGCCATGAAAAAGCATTGTCTGGTGGCTGGAATTTAGCTGAAATGTAACTTATAAGTATTATAGCTAGAGTGGTGAAAGTTATTGTCCTATTTACCTGGGTATACTGTGCTGATGGATCAAGTAGACAATAGTGAATAATTGTGGTGATGCCCTCGAGAAGAGTCAGGATCATGTCTGGGGGTATGAAGGATGCCATCCATAAAGGCCTGCAATACAAACAGCAACAGCATTCTTTCATTAGTTTTTAACAAATAAATAAAAGTGAAAAAAAAAAGACAGTTAATGTATGGTAACTGTGATCAAGGGTCTTACCTATTGTCAGATAACCCAGTTTCATACTTGTATTGCTGAATTAAGTTATCGAGATTTCTACAAAGCTGCAGTGTCACAGACACAACGACTTTTTGCAGAACTTTCCCCATGTAAGGCAAAGTAGACGTAATGAGGCCAATCCACTGTGGATGCATTTTACATGTATAATGCTGGTGCAGAGCCCTTATCACAGCACACAGGAACATTCCCTGACATGTGATTGGCTGGGAGTGCATGTACTGGAGAGAAGTCATCGGCTGCTGAGGGTTGATGTGCTCCAGATCAGTGATGACAAAATCAAAGCCGCCTTCACTGTCTTCTGGGATAGTTAACACACGATGTTCCAAAACAATGAGACCTTGAAGCACTTTTAATAGCTGGGATTGTAATGTGCTGCCATTGTCAAATTCATCCTCAGAAAAGTTAATCAGGCTGTCCTCAGAAAAACCTTCTTCAATGGCCATCATGTTCTTCTCGGCCATGCGTTCACTGTGCCATTTCTGAGCGCTGAAGATTGAAGACAGTAGGCAGTGGAGAATCACCTTTTGAACTTTGCACTTCGACAACATGTCTGAGATGAAGCTAGCGAAACCCTTAGCTGAACACTCAATCACCTTGGCCAGCTCTGTAAACAGCAGGGTCAAAATTTCAATGCTCAACATTTGCATGTTGCGGTTGCCCACCAGATCTTGCTGAGAGACCTTAATATGAGCAGGATAGTGGCTTCTCATAAAGTACAAACATAATGAAATAAGGATCTCTATATACATAGAACTCCGGAAACTGTGGTTAGATTCCAGGGGGATATTGCTATAAAAGTCTCTTCCCATGACTGAGATCCGGTGCCTTGCTAAAAGATTCTGGAGCAGAGACAACTGTGGAGTGTAGGCATTGTTGACACTGGTGGTGGAAATAGCACTGACGAAGACTGTCGGACATGTTTTTAATATGGCTTTTATCGCAGACAGTGCATACAATGTCCTCGAGGAGTCGTAAAGTTGAAGATACAAAAGCACATGCTGGTAAAGAGGGTGGATATTAAAATGTGGAGATTTCCCAATGCCAGGGGAACCCACATCACTCTCAATTTCAGAGATTTCCCCTTCACCACAACTGTACCAGTTCTCCAGGTCCAGGCCCTCACTGAAAAAAACATTTGTCTGCTTTGTCTTCTCATTCTGCGCCTTTTTCTTGTCTTCATCTTTCCTTCTGGATAATTTAACTTTAGGCTTTGTTCCTGTTGCTTTATTGCTCTCTTTGCTCGCTGTATCCTTCTCTGACATTTTCCCTTTGAAATTAAACTGGATGCTGCTGTGGCTTCTTTTCCTGCTCTGTCCTCCAATCATATCACCATTGAAGTCGCCTAGGTTCTGATGATGCATAATGGAAGGAGAAGACAAGTTTCTGGTAATTGCATTGGCCAAACTTTCAATACCAGAGTCTGCAGACACAGAAAGAAAGATTGATGGGTCTCGAACTGAAGGATGAATTTCAGTCCTTTGGGTTACTTCATCCTCATTACTGGTGGAATCACTGGAGGTACCACAAACCTTTACATTGGTAGAGGTGTCAATCTCATCAGTACATGAGTTACTGGATTCAGAGTCTTCACCAACATTTCTAAGAACTGTGAATATAATATCAGAGATGACTTGCTGAACAATTTCATCTACAGACTCCTCTCTAGAGATTGTGCAATTATCTTGAGCAGCAAAACTCTCAGCATCAACTTCTTCTCCTACTGAAGACTGTGACCCGCCAGAGTCAGAGCTCTGCAGGATTTCTATATGCTGGTCTGGGAGATCAAAGTCTGACACTACCATAGGGATGGTTTCACTGCTGGTGCTTAGAAGCGATAGACGGTCACTTAAAGGATTCACTGTAAGACTAAAATGTTCCATCTCCTCCATGAGAGCAGGCTTGGTTGTTGTCATCCCAGAAGGTATGTTTGTGTTAGAGAAAGCTTAAATGTGTAAAAGAAAAAGAGCAAAACAATCAGATTAACATAACTTACATGACAAATGATGTACTGCATGTTTAATAATTATCAAAGTAATAAAAGGAACATATTTTTAGAGATTTGTAATCAAAAGGACCAAGTTTTCAGTATAAGCAGTGAAAAAAATCTGCAGTCTATTTGTTATCAGCCTCTAGTATTCCCTAAGTAGCAAACAGCAGACACTTGGACCTAAATTCATACTAGTATGCCCCTACTCCTTCAGGTTAACATCAAACTCTCATTAATGACTCTTGGCCATCCATTATCCTGTTGCTGATTCACTGCTTATTGGATGCATTTGGTAGGTAATAACCTGAGTTGCCATTTTGGAGATTACATCACAATCTGGGCACTCATCTCACCCCCAAGAACTATGTGTACACTTACTGCTCAATCCATATATAACAAACAAATAACAAAATATTGTAATTCACTTTAACCTGTCAATGGATTTAGGTTAAAGCTGACCTACCACCTCGTTGGTCACTCAGCAGTATCGGCTGCTCTCCGACAGACGCAGACAGAGAGCCAAGTCTCTGTAGGAGGTGGAGTGGAGGGGGAGCAGTGATGAGGGGTGGAAGTGGATCCAGTTCTCCAGGATCTAAGATGTGGGCATCGGGTATGAATGTGAGGAAGGTAAGTATGTTTTTTTCTTTTGTGTAGCAGATTTCCAGGATCTGAACTGCTGACAGGTGAGTATTGTGTCTATTTAATGTATATGTTTTTTTTATTTTTGTGTTTAAAAGCGCTTTAACCCAGCTCAGTTTATATGATCTCAGATTCCAAACAGTCTTCCCCTAGATGTAAGTTTTTAAAAGGCTGTTCTACCAGTCATGGCATTTCAAGTAGAGAGGACCGCATGCCAAGTTATATTTTATGAATTGGCTAGTGAGGCTCCATACTACTAAGCAGGGACAGATGGGTTGTGTAGTATAAATGACAAGAGGAAAATGGAAGACATTTTATGAATGCCTGTATATAACATTTCTGAGTTTTTAAATGTTAGGCATCATGGCTGACTGATCAACATGTAAGTTAAGGCAGTTTTAAACTCAAAAAAATAACTTACTTACCTACATGGGGTCTTGATCCAGGGAAAGCGATCCCTGTAGAGGAAAAACTCATACTTTCCTTTAACCCCTTCCTCGCTCCAGCACTGACATGCCTGGAGGGTTTTGTCCTCCAGCCTGTAAGATGCTCCACCAATCCAGATCTGAATCCGGTGATGCTCTGCCATTCCAGCATCACTGGATTCAGATATGGCTGGCTGCCGGGCAAACTGGGATTATGAGAGGCGTGAAGTGATGCCTACTTTCCTAGCCGGCCGCAGCTGGCTGCACGTTACAGGAGGGGTGGGGTGTCCCCGCTTTTTGATAGATTTCACCAGGTTTTTGTTAACCTCTGTTCTGCCCTCCGGTGCAGATAACAGGAAGCAGATATGGAGGTGGTAGGTCCGCTTGAATAAAATGGAACATTGATTGTAGTGGTTATAGATAATCATATTTACAGTTTATTCAATATTTCATACCATCACTGCTGTTGCATGTCTTCGTAAATAATTTCCTATTTTCTTCTGCATGCCTTATAGATTTACTCCAGTGTCTCTCAGCCTGGACTCTTTGTACAGACACACGCTGGGTTTTTGGATGGAGGAGCAAAAGAATAAGTGGCTCCAGGACTCTAGCTATGTCATGTCTCTGAAGCACTTGATGTATCCAGGCTTGACCCACAGAGGAGGCACAGCCATCTAAGCTGCTCAGACTATCCAGCATGATGAACAAAGACCTGTAGGGGAAGACATACATCTTTAAGGCTTTGGAGACAGTGTATGTGGAGTAAATTATAGAGATGGCTAAAAACAAATGGTTTGTCTGTTTCAGGAAATGCCCATCTTATGGGATTCTTAACATCTTTATATTTTATTCTTTTTGAAGGCCAATGTAAATGAATGGTACATACCCTGTAATAGATATATCTAGCTTTTCTGAGCATTGGTAGACCATAATATATCTTCTTATTGAGCTCTAATTATATTATAAACAACTCATGTTTTATGCAACGTTAATCTATTTTCATTACATTAGTCATGTACTTCAGGAATTCAATTAAATAATGCGCAATTTCATTTCATATCAATAAGGAACATCAACCACTAATAAACAAAGGATTTTTGTTGCTTTTAGTTCTCAAAGTTTGCAAGAAGTTAATGCTAACAAACCTGTATAACAACTAAAAACTTATCCAAGTCATTTGCACTTTTGAACTAAGGAAAAAATTAGGAATTACCTGTCAAATGTGCGCCCATAGGATGAAGACTTGTTCACATGAAGATCTCTGGTTAGGTGCCACAGGACTGAAAATCTCCCATGAGCTTCCATTCTAATTTTCTGCAATTGAAGAATGTGTAGAATGAAATCCAGTAGTGCCAATGAAAATGGCCATAGTATACAATTTGTCATGTCCTTGAAATAAGGTACTTGTTTTTTATCCAAAGGTCTCACCCCAAGCAAAACAGAACATCAAACAGACCATACAAACTACAGCATACTGAATTATGCTCTCACTTTTTATATAGTTTAAACTAATTTGTTTCTGTGCCAAGATTTCACCAAAATGTCTATAGAGAAGAGAACACCATGCTTCAACTAAAAGGCACACAAATAATATGTATCACCTGATCCACCCCCCTTGTAATACTCAAGTCTCAGTAT
>CM070035.1:80760262-80773074 GCA_036250615.1 Ptychadena robeensis | reverse complement strand
ATCTCCTAACTGTTCCCACAGTGTCACTGCCACATTCTTAAAACATGAATCAGACGATCACATATAATGTTAAGGACATTTTTTAACACATAAGTGCAGGAAAAATAATGATGGGTAGTCAATTCAAAAAAATGGAATGAGGCAATGAAAATATTATGGGTAATACGACTTACCTTGAAGAAGTCAGTCTTCTCTGCCATGTATCTCAAATTTCCTTCAGTAAGAGGTGGACGAATAACTACGGAAACACGTCCTTGGTTTGGACTTAACGGCTGAGATGACTCCAAGCTATTTGCAGTTTCCCCAGTCACAACAGCCACGGATTGGGTCAGGCCAACCAGGTCCATTACTAGAGATATGGCCACACTCTGAATGCTGAAGTCTACTGCTGCACTGCAGGCATTCATAAGTGTCTGCAGCCACAATGGGGGTTGAACCTTCTCACAATCTAAAAAATCAATGAAAATGTTGTAGTCAAAAACTAGCATTAACAACGATTTCCCAATGTGTATATATATTTTTTTTAAATAGTACTAATTCTGTTTTTTTATTTTTAATACATTTGCTACATTACAGGTTTTTTCCCAAGTTTTTTTTTAACTCAGCATAAGATTCACAAGAAATTATATTGAAGCATATGATTAGAAACTAGTGTTGCCAGTAATGGAGAGGTAAAGTAAAAGGGTATCCGTCTTATATTAAGAAAGAAAGGCAAATACTGTTTATTATGATAAGGAGTTCATCTACTGGGGATTTCAACTAGTGCATTTATGGTATATTTTTTTTTCGACATTTTAGGATTTTTCACGCTTGTTCACTAAATAAAATAACTTTATCTTAATTACTCTTTTTGAGTTGTATATTTAACTTATAATATATACATGTACAATTATGTATTGTACAGTGTGTGTATATTTTTGTCTTTGGGTAGGGTGCAATGGAGCTCTGCAGGACACATTCGTATGATAAATAGATAATAACTTAGAGTGGATCTGGGTTCAATAGCAAAGGAGACATAGTTTCACCATCCTTCAGCACCACTGATTATAATGGTAGCAGTTATCTACCATATAACACCTGGACACCTAACAAGAGTTAAACATTGGTGAAACTTTCTTAGCTTTGTACGGATAGTCTTATGTGAACATCTCTGCTTACCCTTCAAAACTACTGTAGACATGCCGCTGGGTTGACAGAAAACTACAGTGAACAATGACACAGAGGTACATGCGCTAAATTATATACTTATTTAACTTTTTAATAAGTAAAAGCAGACTACAGGAAAATGTCAATTTACTTGAGCACATTACCTCCATCCACCTTCTCTGAATGAATGTCTGAAGGATGGCTGCCCTCTGCAATGTAAACTGGGAAACTGGAACATTCAAGGAACAGCTGACATGCAGCAATGAAGGCAGGACGGTATTCTTTTGGCAAAACTGGTTTGATTGTTTTCTTTTCTTTCCCGTTTTCTGATGTAGGCATCTCCCATTTAATAGCATCACTTGGAGATCCAGTGTGTTCACTTGGAGGGTCTATAGCAGTCTTTTGGGATGTTGTACTTTTGGGGATAACATATAAAGTGATAAGTCTTGTCAGGAACTGCTGAAAATATTCCAGGCAGCATTGCATTGCAGTTTTTTGTGTTCCCTTTATATTACGTTGGGCTGTTCCCTGTGGACACTTGGAAGTATGCTGTACTAATGTCTCCTCAGACCCAACAGTAGATGCTGTTTCAGTTTTCGAAGAAGTGCTACCCAAGGGGAGACCAGCTACACCCTGCCCATCAATGTCATCGGATTTATCTGCTTGGTATTGCACGAAATCTGCAAAGCCACTTTCCGATGAACGACTGCTTGGGGGGTTCTCACCATCTTCAAAGACATCCCCAGGGTTTTCAGGAGAGACTGGAGACAACTAAGAAACACAAGGTAAGTATAAAACAGACTTAGACGTGCAGACAAAATGCAAAACTGTAATGGGTTTTATAAAGACTCCAGGAACCACTAGATGACTAAATGACGAGGAAAAATACTTCTTATTCTGATCCTCCCATTCACAAAAACTAAGAAAAAATATCTTAATATGCAAGAGGGATTTCAGTATTCTGGGGCTATATATCAGTTCTGTGGGTGTTCAGAAAATAACTGATGACACACAGACTTACCCTGTTTTATCAGCTAATGGTCATTAACTAAAGCCCTCCATACACCACATACAATTACCATGCAATTTCTGTACAACCAACTTTTCTTCTACCAAAACCATGTAATATGAGGACCTTTCTACACCTTCCAATCACTATGTATTCTATCAGGGAGGTCACTATACTACATAGTTGTTGGTAGGTCTGATGGAAATTGTATGGAGGAATCTAAAGGTGTATGGGGGGCTTAAAACGTATATGCTTTATATTTATATGGGAGCCTGAAATTCAGCTTTCAATGTTTTGACTGAAATACAAAAAGAAAACTGTGTAGATTTGGAAGTTAACTGAATGGGAACCTTCATCAAAACTATACCTAGGCAAATCCATAATTTTTTTTTTTTGGGAGAAAAATGTATTTATCTTTGAGAGATCATATCTAAAATGGTATGTTGGCTTTAGGACACAGTCATTTTGTTGTTGACCTGGAAACCTTTTTTATTTTGGGCTTTATTTGGAAAGATCTGTCCACTTTGCTGCCCTGACTGCCAGAAACATGGTTATAAGAAAGACATTTTTGTAAACTGTAAAAACACTAAACCTATAACAAAATATAAGAGTTCACATAATCCAATCGCTAATGATTACCTTGCTCTCATCCTTCTCCTTACTGGAGCACTGAGCACCTCCAGGCAGCTGAATAGCACCTCCTGGTCCTGTTGACACAAGTGGTGGCTGGACCTTACTGAGTATTTTTGAGCAAAGTCTAAGGGAATCCGTGAGTTCTTTAAGATCCAGACTTTGTAGATGACTGGTTAGAGCAGAAATCATGCGAAGAAGCAGCTGAGGCAAGTGCTCTGTCTGTATTTCAATATAGGTCTCCTAAACAATGAAAAACATTGAATGGTCAGTCACATGGTTACTATTACACGGTTACATGGTTACTTACATTACTAAAAGAACAGCATATTGGTAAGGTTGTAGAACACTTATATGTTGAAGATAAACTCTGAGCACTAAAGCAGGGAACACACGCATAGATATAGGCCAGATTGATGGCCACTTCGAGCGCCGTGCGCGCTCAGAGGCATCTATCTGGCCCATATCTAATGCGGCCATTGCTGTTTTTGAACAGAGATAACAGGGATATCGGACATTACCATAAACGACGGTTGATGTCCATTGCTTTGCATGGGGACTGCGGGTCTCCATGCAAAGCATCGTCGGAGCTGGAGACACAGTAGTGCTGATATCGTTCATATCGTGAAGTCATTGCGCTGCTGCAGGGAACCTTGAATGGCTCCTTTATCGAGCCGTGTGTTCCCTGCTTAACACTTTCTATGAACTATGAACTAGTTTTTCAGATAACAATCAGGAAATGTACTTTTGGCCTCATCATTGTGCTGTACATTGTGCTTGTCAAGCCTACAGGCAAGCATTAACAAATAATGTTATTGTGTCAAAAGCAAATTATTTTAAGCTTCATCGGACAAATAACATATGTGCATTAATTATCAATATTCAAATTCCAGTTATGGCTGGTTAAATTAAAAGTAACTACTATAAATGAAAGTATAAAAGTTAAGCTGACCATACACCTTCAGATCTCTGTCAGATATCCTTTAGATCTACCCATGTAGTATAGGGTTGTCTGCGATAGAACAGAGTTAGACTTGATTGTTTAGGGTCACCATACACTTTTAGATTTCTCTAGATATGTTTTTCTAAAACCATGTAATATGAGGGACTTTATAAACAATCAAGTCTTCCGGTGTTCAATCCCAGAGAACCCGGCACTACATAGTTGTTGGTAGATCTAAAGGATATCTGACAGAGGGATCTAAATGAGTATGGCCAGCTTAAGGAATACCTAGCTACAAGTTTGTAGTGAGAATGCAAAGGGACTATGTATTATGATGGTTATCATGAAGAAATATTACATTCATCCCTATACTTGATCATATTTTAAGCAATTTGAATGTGACAACTGAGCAATGCACAAGGTCTAGATCTATAAGAGAATGGGACATCAATGTTTAACTAACATCTAATCATTTCTATTCTCTACAGAAAGACAAAAAAAAGCTTTACATTATAAATTAAAGAATAGAAAAACGATTTGTATCACATTGGTATTGTGCTGTATGTTACCCAAATAAGTTTAAAACAAAAAACACCAAAAACTATAGAACTGCAGTGCAAAACAGCTTTTTCGAGATGATAAAAAGAAGCATATACAAAGTGACAGGAAATCCAGAGACCAGATATTTCTCACCCTCCCTCCTGCTGTGTGATGAAGGCATAAGGAATAACACAGTGATGTGTAAGCAAGGAAAAACAAGCTGTCATACAATACCTGACAAATCACTCTCATGCTTCTAGTAGGCTTGGGAAAGGAAAGAAAAGGTTTCAAGAATGGGAAAAATAGAGGGAGCAGTTAGTACAGTGCACACAGCAAGCAATTCACAAGAAGACTTCAGGAAATGTTATGATGATTTCTTTTCAACAGAAAATGCATAAAATCTACTCATTTATAATGATATGTTGACAATAATATGCTGCAATGTTTTGAAAGAATTTATAGATTTGTGGGATATATCATAAAGGGAGGTGGGTATTGTAATGAAAGCTAAATCCCGATATCTCCTCTAGGTCTTGCCACAAAAAAAGTCGGAGGGAAAACTGAGGTAAGAGCAACACGTTGAAGGACTTGTGCTAAGAGTGCCAGAATGATTAACTTCCAAACTCATTTATTCTGATATCAAATATAACCGACAGATGAACCTTGCCCTTTATAGCTGTAGGAAAACGGTGAAACAATGCCCATGGAAATCACAGGAGAAGCTATGAAACCATAGCTCATATACCTCTACTTCCTCTGGCAGTTTTTAATATAAACACATGGTAATAGCCAACACAGTACAACACTCTACTATTCCTAGGTTTCTTCAAGAAATATCCATATTAGCCATATTTCTTTGCTTCCGTGGTCTACAGACATTTTAATTGCTAAAGGATGTAAATATAACATCTGGACATCTTATCTCTATTACCACCAAAGCTCTTCCCAACTCCGATCACTATCTATATAAGATATAAGATATTTTTGGCTGTAACTGTGTATAAATGTGAGTCTCAAAGACCTCAAATTTTATCAGCCTGAAGAAGGGATCGGAGAGATCCAGAAAGCTTGCTTTTTCAATGACTTCAGTTAGCTAATTAAGGGGGTCACTTAAACTCTAAACTTTCTGTATTCATTGATGGCTAACACTCAACTGTTGCTTATATAAACACAGAGAAGGCACTGGAAGCGTTGGTTCAGAAACCTAAATTCAGTCTCCACAGTGGTATTTGAGGGTAAATTAATTTACAGTGCCTGTAGCTAAATAGATCAGTAGAAGCATGATGTTTTCCTTGTTAAAATTTTTTTTAAAAAAGTCCATGAACAGCAGAATTATTGCTACTTCATAAATGCAAGAGTTGCCATCTTGGAATAAAGCATGCAATCTAAAACTGTGTGATTTTCAATGATAAACGTTTATTTCAGGTCCTAAACCCAAAGTATATAAAAACCTATAAAGTGTACAATTACATCTCCAATCTTCCCATGGCATTCCCTACCCTCAAACACAAAACCCCATCTTGCTGCTTTCTGGACTGGCAGCATTGTTTCTGCAGACAAAACCTTCCCCCGTTAGCTGGCTTTTGTTTATTTTATGAGGCTTGTGCCCACATGTAAAAAGCTGCTCATGGGTAAGTTGTTAGTGCCAGATTGTAAAACATGTCTCTTCAAGTTGATCAGCATGATCAGAGAATAGGTACTGCTAGTGTATAGACACATGCTAAACTTGCAGCCCTGCTCTGCTGGAACTTAGACTCCTGGCACTGGCCTTTTGACTTGGCTGGAGGAAAACAGAGTGAATGCTGTATTGTCCCAGTCCTACGTACTTTGCTGGAACATTCAGAATATTCACTTTCTATGTGAATTGTTGTCTTTTTTCTAGTTTTCTTTCCAAAACTATGGGGTACACCTTATGGTCCAGTGCGTCTGGTCGTGGGAAAAATATGGTACTTTCTTAAAATGTTTAAATGTTTTAAAATTTCAAACACCAATGTGGTATAACATACAACATCATCAACAGATATAATCAATAGTTATTACCAAAGATACAATGTCCAGTAAGAAATCCACTAGTAGACAGAAGTTGATAAGCGGCAACTCTTTTGAACTACTGCCGTCACTAGAAGACTGAAGCCTGGCGTGTAGTGTCCGTCTAGATAAAGGCATCAACACCACAATAAGACACAGAGAACAAAATAACAGCTGCATTAGACTAGGTATTTTATAAATGCAGTATGAGCTATAGAATATAAAAGGCTAATATTATCCAATATAAATAAGTAAAAACAGCTGTACAATTTTAATGCCTTCTGGGACAAACTTAAATCGACAATATGTAAAGGCGAGAATAAGAATAAAAGTTTTACACAGCTCAGGTCTACGGTAGAAAGTAAAAAAAACAAAACCTTTTATTTGCTGTAAATATAGAAGCATAAACCTTTTCAAAAGCCAAATCCATATCATGCAAGTGCCATCTAAATATATATTAACATTTAGCGTGAACAAAAGCTTGGGGGGAAACAATTGAAAATATCAATAATCTGCAGTTTGCATCTCAGTTGAGTCAGAGGAGATTTGTCACTGCTCTGTTAATAAACACTTACGCGCCTGAAGGACAAAACATGCTTGGGCTGTAATAAATCATTTGTACAGCTTGAGTGGTATTAAATAAAAAGCCAAATGAAGTGGAAGTTTTTTACTCAATAGACCGCACTAGTGCCTACCTGCAGCATTCTTCAAACCAGCGTGCAATGTAATCCCACATGTAATAAGGCTCAAAAGAATTGAACAAAAGGTTGGCTGTTTTAATGAGCTCCGCGGTCCTTTTGTTTTCCCGTAATTTACTGTAACAAACAAATAAAAAGCACTGTCATCTTTTTAAGTCAAATGCCTAAAGGAGTTTGCACAGAGATGCAAAAGGGATGAATAAAACAAGCAGAGAATTATATAATATATGACTAGTCTGCTCCTGGACAAGGTCTGTCAATGGAAATGTACACAAAAGTTGGTTTAAAATGCGTCAGTCCTTAAAAATAAAAATAAGAAAGGTCTCTCTTTCTGGAATTTATAACGCTGGAACTTGAGTGTTAATCGTACAGCAGAACTCATAACTGTTACTTGATAGTCAACAGAAAGACTGAGTTTCTGGTATTCAAACATGTTCACACAGCTTAAAAAAGACAGAGAGGGTAAATATCTATTCCCCATTGTTGACTTTCATGACTTATCATTCCTTTTAGTCTCATACTATGTGTGAAAGCAGCCATATTGGAAGAGCCTCCAGCAAGAAAAGCCCTGTAAAATCATGGGACTGGCAGTCAGAGGCACCATGTTTTACATAAACTACAATTTCTAAATGTTATATATAAAGCCATACACCTTACAATCTTACCATACAATTTTTGTACAACCAACTTTTCTTCTACCAAGACCGTGTAATATGAGGACCTTTCTAAACCTTCCAATCACTATGTATTCTATCAGGGAGGACCCGGCACTACATAGTTGTTGGTAGTTCTAAAGGAAATTGTATGGAGTGCTCTAAAGGTGTATGGGTGGCTTAACACAGAAAATCTCTACTGAGTTCAGGTACACTTAAATAATGCAGCAATGACAATTAAAACGCTATGGCCAACATTTATATGGTAAATAAGATAAAGCAATTTAAATAGAATGTTAAACAACCATTCGGATATATGGTCTCTTTTTAGCACCTATATTCAAGAGAAAAAAAATCAATAGGGATATGATAACATTTGACATATAAATCTGGTTTAACCCCCTGAGCGTTTACTCTGAACCCAGCTCAGGAGAAGGTTGCTTGCCTTGCAATCTCACCCCGAGCGGGGATACTCACCTATCCCCCACGAGCCTGCTGTGAATCTTGGCGGACGCGCTGATCTCTTCTGTGTCATTCATCTCCATATTATGGAGGCGGTGCCAGCTTTTTAGATCACATCCCCAACGTCATTGACTTTGTAATCCGCTTTCTAAAAAAGCATGCCACAGGCGAAATGTGTATACACGACATATACAATCATTCTAAAAAAAGCAGCACAGAAGTACGTCCTGTCACAATGTTACAGGTAAAACAACATTATCTCTATTAGTCACACTGGAAACGAGTTAGTTTATTTATGCTGCCTTGTAGAAATGAGTGGTGTGTAAAAATACCAGACTTCTCATGTAAAAGTAGGAAGTAAAATGTAACCTACCTACTTAGCTGTGCAGGGTCCTTACTAAAAGGTTCCTGTGTCTGTAGATCTAATTCTGCTTTACATTGGGTATACAATGTTCTGAATACTTCTATTAACACATCTTCCAGAATAGCAGGACCTGATAAAATACATAGACAAACATGATAACATGGACATATAAAGCAATAGGATATATAAACCTGTGACAGCTAGAAGAATCCCAGCCTGGGCACTATCTGCAAGGAGTTTGTATGTTCTCCCAGTGTCTGTGTGGGTTTCCTCCGGGTGCTCCAGTTTCCCCCCACACTCCAAAGACATGTAGCAGGTTAATTGGCTTCCCCAAATAAAGATTCTCCTATGTTAGTTACATGCGACATTAGATTGTGAGCTCCTCTGAGAGACAGTGATATGACTACATATACTCTGTAAAGTGCTGCGTAATATGTCAGCGCTATATAAATACAAGATAATAATAATGGAATTTGTATATTCTCCCGGTCTTTGTGGATTTCCTCTGGGAAAGCAATGCACATCGACCGTGAAATACGGTCATGTCCGATATCCCTGTTTTCGAGCGGGATCAAAGACAGGGGTGGCTGCATCACATATACGCCAGACAGATGACCGTGATCGTGCACGGTACTCGAATCAGCCATCGATCTAGCGCATATCTATGCATGTATGGCCACCTTAACAGTTACAGATGTGCAACTGAAACAACTAAAGCGAAAAGTTCAGCTATACATCCAGACATTATCATTTTTACAATTGGCCCAGCAACGGCAGTTCACATAGCATATATTTCGGACTATAGGACGCAGTTTTTAACCCCCAAAATCGGATGGGGGGAGGGAAGAGTACCTGCGTCTTATGGTCCGAATGCGATGTGGTCGCGCCTTGGTTTCCCGCCAGCTCGCCCGGCAAGGAGATTAGGTGGGGAGCTGTCAGATGTGAGATCAACCCACGGCTGGATCTCCCATCTGAACTGTATAATTGCTTATGCCAACAGCTTGTGCATCTTATAGTCTTATAGTAAAATACAGTAATTTTTACATTTAGGTTCAATTTAAAACTTTAAATTCCCATAGAATGTAGCTTTGAATGGATTACCAAGTTCAGGTTTGTCCAATAGACTTATTAAGATCCGGAATGGTTTTAAATCTTGCATTAGTGAGTTTTCTCTGTTCAGTTCTTTCCCCTGCAAAATTCCCACCATAGCCTGAAAAGAAAACCAAAAGAGTATTGTGTTCACCATTGCATAGCCATAGTGCTTTATTTTTAGAGAAGAGACACTTTAGCACTCCCAAATACAGCTAATGGTATAAAAGGAACTAAGCTTTTACCAGAGGTAACTTCATGCAGTTACATCTCTTGCTAATGCCAAAAGAGCAACTCCATCTGCATACACAGTGAGGTGCAATGCAGCGCTTCCCATGGTGCAACTGGAAAGTAAATCTCACAATAAATGTATTCATTCTGATTTGATGTGTATTATATGTTTAATGAAAGAAAAAAATGTATGTGTTTTGAAAATTGCATTGTGAGTCATTAAGACATTTCATTCCAATTGTGCAACTTTTATCACCTGTTCAATACTTCACTGCTACTAATATGAATAGGAAATATGTACATCGGTCCTAACAATTAGGCTGAAGTTTTAACTCTAAAGCTAGGCATTCACAGGTCGATACCTGTGCAATTGACCCCCAATGAATCGAATGGGAATCGATGTGCACCACTTTGCACATTATTTCCTGTTCAGTGGGGTCCCTGGTCCTGTGTACCAGACACAGGCAAGGCAGCAGAGCTGAACACAGTGTGTTCTGCACAGTGAGGGGGGAGTCCTGATCTCGGCTTTGCCTCCACGATCGGTAGGGAAATCGGTACTGAAAATCGAACCGAAAATCGAACCGTGTATGGACACCTTAACCATGCACTTTAAAAAAGTACTTTTAGTATGAGCTTTTCAAAATAATTTGAATGAAAGGCATACCAACTGCATATTACATACCATATTATACTACTTTTAGCAGCAATATCATTTCTAAGGACAGACCTGTACTAAAAGATCCTTGGAGAATGTATTGAAATAGTGAGAGGCGTGTTCCTCCGGATTACTTTGTCTTGTACTCCTTGGTCCTATAATGGCGCCATTGTTGTCAAATCCTTAGAATAAAAGCATACGGTAAAAAATCTACTGATAGAAGTAAAATATACACAATTCACATAAACAGCCGCCAACTCACCAATGTTGCATTTCCCATATTGACAGCAAAAAGAAATAACATCAGAGATAAGAGAGTGGCTTAAGAGCACCATACTGGGGGACATTGATACAATCATATTCACTTTTTATTACTTATTGGACTGTTTTTATATCTTGGACTTTAAACTATATTAAAACTTTGTAAATATTCTAATCACATTTTGGTCTTGGCCTTTAAAGTCCCCTCGTCCCCCTTTTCCCTAGGGGGGGAAATTTACAAGGATATCTATCACAAAGGACAGGGTTTAATCCCTCTCAGTGTGGTGGAAATGATCATTGTCTAGACAACATAATGACTGTGCAACAAAAAATAATCAAATTTTTGCCCTTTAATACTTAAAACAAATCTTTCATGGAAGAAATGTGAGAATCCTGGCCTCAGCTGGGCTCTCCTTCTGAAAATGATAATTGCCTGGTTGTCATATCAATTAATGGCATCAATACTGCCTCAGACCAAAAGATCGTCATGCTTTTTATGGGTCAGTGACCAGGAAACTTCCAAGGAACTGGAATATTTAGAAGGGCCATGAAAGACCCTCATTCTAGGTCTTTTTAAAAAAACAAAACTCCAGGACTGCAAATTATTTAACTCAACATGATATGACTATCTGTCTATTAACAATAAGACCTGCATCTAGACATATTCAGCTTCTTATGTTGGCGCTATCACACCGTACTCTTCCCTTCAGCCAGCAAACAAACAAGAGTGAACTATATGAGGGTCTGAACTATGGTGGATTTTAGGATAAGATTTAGGAAATTATAATGAAAAGATCACACTGCAATGGTAATTCATGGGATACATTAGAGCGTGTGTGACATGATGTTACAGCATCTTGAATCCCTCACACTATAATGAATTTAAATGCTGCCTACATCATTCACAGTTGTGAGTGCCAGATTGGTCCACCCACTGCCAATAACATATCTCACATAGCCTGATCTGAAAATAAGGAGCTTAACTGTTTTAAGAAATGAATCCTTTAATAGGAGATCCAAGATCCTACAGCATCTGCCGTGCTCGGTGCAAAGTATAGGCCAATATACACATAAGCATTTTTCAGGTTATAATATAAAATACATTTATTGTATGTTATTTTAAACATAGTGCAGAACAACATACCCAGGAGCCATGCATACAGTCTCCTATTTAATGACATATCTCTGCGCAAGACCACATGGAGTGCCGCTGACAAGATCCGAATCATGTCGGGACGAGTTGCCTAGGTAAACAAAAAAAAACACCTCAAAAACATTAGTTATCACAACACTTCAAAATCAGTAATGCGTATATGGTACTTCTATACCGAAATTATTCAAAATCATTATAATTTAAGTAAATTTCATATAAAGACCATTTGTTTATGCATTCTAACTAACCAGCCACGCAGAGATTACTGAGAATTTGGCAATGCCATAAACTTGATAACTCACAGCCACACTAAGGGCATGTTTGCACTTTGTTTTGTGATCTGTCGGGACCCCCTACATTAAGCATAGTGCTTGACAAGGTCCTGACAGATCACATACACTTTACCTGCCCTGCGGATGCTCTGTTTTCAAGGCACTAAGCTGATCCACCGATGCAGAGGATAACGAAGTGCAGTATGTTAACACCTGCATCAGCGGTTATCTAAACAGAGCATCCGCCGGGCAGGTACAGTGTATGTTATCCGTCTGGACCCCTACCAAGCACTGTGCTTACCATAACCAACAGGCAATTACAATCTTCAAAAATAACAGCCAGGAATTTCTATATACATAGCAGAAGTTGATGTCAGAAGAAAGACCTCAAACAGACCCTACATATAAAAAAATATTTTATTTTTTTATTAAAGTTTAATAGAAAAGTTTTTTCAGTTTCATTTTTAAATCTGCAAAAATATCATTCATTTTTAAAATGCAAATATCATTGCTATGGTTTGTACCCAGCAATGGTCATTTCCAATGGCTGAAAACACGTCCTTTCCAAATGCATGGAGTTTAGGAATAAAATAACGAAAAAGCTGAATAAAAAGACCAATAGTGGACATGTTAAAATTGCTCTGGGTTATTTAAAGGCAAAAGAGATAAATTGGTTAA
>CM070035.1:80733910-80759017 GCA_036250615.1 Ptychadena robeensis | reverse complement strand
CTACATATGGGGTGAGTACCAAACACCATCTCCTGGTACTCATCTGAGGACCTCACTAAATAAGTTGTGTGCACTTACAGTGACCAGAACACCTGCTTCTCCCTTGAGTAACTATTATACAATTATATACAAACACATAGACAAGAATATTGTTAACAGCCTTCCAGTTTGACAATATGTCATAGAAAGTTTGATTCATACATACAAAATCCATGCAGCATTTTTGTTGCTGGAAGTTGGTTTCCTTTTTTTCCCCTGACCTAAAAATATTTGTTAACTCCTAAAGACATTATAAGAAGGGATCAGATGTATACTGTACTTAGCTCAAGGAAGCTTAGAAGGAGATATTGCTCAAGACGCTCAAGGTAATGTGATTGTAAGCTTATTGCGCAAACCAGGAAAACACTTTGGTAGATCCAATTGCTTTTTGGATAAGCCCTAGAATAAGCATGTTGTTCAGGATTCATCACCAGTAAACAGATGTGACCTGGCAAAAGACTCCCTGGGCTCTGTTTTGACTGGGGGACATTGTCAGTAGCGTGAATAAACACAACTTTACCATTAATTCAATGTCGCTGCCAATGATGTACAGCTGGTCTTCCATTGACAGTTTCCGATTCAGATGTGATAAGACATAGGTGATGCCAGGAAGGCGCACAGCAGGGCTGGTGAGGAGACTGCCCCACAGGGCACTGTAGAAAGCAGACTGCTCCACAGCTGAGGCCACTTTCTCCAAGAGGGTGTTAGTTCTGCAAAAGAACATGTAAATCATCCAATTTAAAGTCTACATACCATATACATACATATATGTGATCCATTACTTTCACACAGACATGCACTTTTCCTTTAGCTACTTTGATCTACGTTTTTGTATTTCCTATGCTAAAGACATTTTCTTTGCGAACTGCCACTTGCACACAAACATGTCTGGATAAAACCGCAGACAGCGCTAAATATTTAATTAAATTAGAACTAAATTATTTAAACTACAAAGCAGAAAAAAAATGATCTCACTCACCTGTCATAGTATTCTGAGCCCTCTTCCAAGCCAGGCAGAATACCGGTGAGCAGTCCTTGTAGGCCTGGCTTTAAGGTCTTACCCAGAGGTAGATAGTACATCTCATACAAACTAAGTAATACTGGTTTCACAGACATTGCAGCATTTGTAAGCAGAGGGAAAAGGCCAGCACTAAAAATACAATAGAACAAGCAATTAGAAACAAAGTCTATAGGCAGAATTATTTGTTTACTCTATAGGCAACTAGATGGTTTAAGCTGGGCATACACGTCACGATTTTCTGTTCAATTTTAGTGCAATCGTTTAACAAAATCGTTTGCGCGATCGGATTGGATAAAAATTGAAGCATGCCAAAAGTGTCCGAGCGATTGATTTTGTCAAAAATCGGACAGAAAAACGATCGTTCACAGATCCGTTCTGATGGATAATTTAAATAAAAAGCACAGGAATCGAGTGCTGTTAGTTGTCTCATGCGATCGTTTTAAGCGATCCATCTATGATTCTTGTGGAAATTACCTTTGTGTGCTGTTGGTCACTGGCCAGTTCTTCCGCTAACACCACTCCAAACCCATAAATGTGTGCGTGCAAGACATATTGAGACTTTCAGGATAGAATCATCCAGAAATGTAATGCATGGTATGTTGCAGTTTGCGATCGGTTTTGCAAATTAAAATTGATTCCGGAATCGGATGGGCGATCGGATTAAAAAACGATTGCTGGATAATCGGGACGTGTATGCCCAGCTTTACTTGTCAAAGGTCACATGTTTAGATCTTCTGCTCACCTGTACAGGAAGAGGTCTTTGGCAAGACGCTTTGGTCCAATAATTTTGAAAATAATTTCGTAAGTTTCCAGTGCTTTCCTGTGAACTCCACCTGGCAATGCTGGATGAAGACATTGTGCCAACCGTTTCCCTATGGTTAACTTTCTAGGGACTACCTGATATTTCGCATTGTTCTGCAATACCTATTAAAAAAAATTGGTTGATTATTATTATTATCTTGTATTTATAAAGCGCCGACATATTACACAGCACTTTACAGAGCGTATATAGTCATATCACTAACTGTCTCTCAGAGGAGCTCACAATCTAATGTCCCTACTAAAGTCATGTATATGTAATGAATACAGTCATAGGTCACATGTAACTAACATAGGATAATCTTTATTTGGGGAAGCCAATTAACCTACTGCATGTATTTGGAGTGTGGGAGGAAACCAGAGCACCCGGAGGAAACCCATGCAGACACGGGGAGAACATACTAACTCCTTGCAGACAGTGCCCAGGCTGGGATTTGAACCTAGGAATCTAGTGCTGCATGGTCAGTGTGCTTCAAGTAAGATCAGATTTCAGATATTGGCTGCTGGACTTGCACATTTTTTCAATTCAGTTTTTATTTTCTCATAACTGTAAAACTGTTAAATTGGGGGCAAAAAGTGCCTGCGTCTTATGGTCAAAATGCGCGACCCGCACCTTGGCTTCCCGCCAGATCTCCCGGCACGAAGATTAGACGGGGAGCTGGAGGAGTGGTCAGTTGAGAGATGGCGGCCGGTGTCCGGCTCTCCCATCTGAACTGTGTATGTGCCTATGCCAGCAGAGCTCAGAGCCCTGAACTGGCATAGGCAAATGAAGAGAGAGATATAGATGAACGGCCATTTATATCTCTCCTGTCCGTGGGAACTGCAATCACTCTGCTGCTCCCACGGACACAGAAACCACAACATCGGCAGAGAAGAGAAGGACACAGCACGCCACCCCCCCCCCCCCCCCCACCTCTCCTTCCTGCAGATCAGTGTGGAGAATGACATGTGCTGAGGGTGTACTGCTGCTAGTGACACCTACTGGCTGAATTGAATATTGCATTCACTGAATTCATTGCATTAACCCAATTGATGGGAAACTGTATTAATACTTTTTTTCTGGTTTTCCTGCCCTAAAAACTGGGTGCGTCTTATGGTCTGGTGCATCTTATAGTCCAAAAAATATGGTATATTGTATATTACATCTATATATCTATGGACAGAGAGGCACACATGCAATGTTAAACCCACTAATAGATTAAAGGTATATCTCATTACAATGACATCAGTAAACGTTTGGGATATATTAGGCAGCAAGTGAACAGTTGGTTTTGAAAGGTAATTTGTACAAAGCAGGAAAATGTGTATGTGTGAGGATGTGAAAGACTTGAAGGTAGGGTCAAAGCATATCGCCAAATGGCAGGCATACACAGTATGCAGTTGTTAGTACCTATGAAAACTGGTCCAAGGAAGGACTATCGGGGAACGGACAATAGGGTCATTGATGTGCTTGGAATGAAGGTCAGCCCAACTAGTTAAATCCCACAATTGAGCATTACTGATACTGGCTATAGGAAAAATGTGTTAGAGCACACAGTGCATCACCACAGCTTAATGTATAGTCACAGAAGAGTCACTGTGCCCATGTTAATCCCTGTCTACTGCTAAAATCATCTACAATCAGCATTTGAGGATCAGAACTAGACCACCGAGAAATGGTCATGTGTTCTTTTAGAAGACGGCCATGGCTAAGTGCATACAAGTAAATCTGGTGATGTGATGGACCCATGAAGATTTAACCTCCCTAGCGCTCTTGCAAGGTCCAGATTTCTGCACCAAAAGCGCTAGGAAGGTTAAAGGATCAGCTGCTTATACCTTGGTGGAAGATACCACAGGACACAAGAGGTCAGAGGTCTTGTGTAGTTCATACCTTGACAGGCCAGAGCTTCTTAGTAGCATAAAAGGTAAACTATCTCTACGTATCATACATATAAATGGACATTCCATACACCATATTTGCTATGGCTTCTGACAGATTTGTTGCCCATATCGCCTAGCAGAAATAGAGTACCAGCTGCCGGTGTAAGTCATGCATCGAACTATATACTAGTGATTACACAAAGAAAGAGGTAAATAAATGTACAGTATGTAAATCACTCACCCCAATGGCTGCAGCCCATTAGTTGGAAGGCCAATTACAACTGATCAGAATATTGCTGTGCAGTGATGCCTGACGCTGGCCTTGGATGCGATCTGGTCTTTACCAAGGACCAGGAGGCTTGTATGGTTTGAGGACCTGTACTAAGGATGAGGACAGAGAGGAAGCCCCTGCAGTCCAAGGGAATGTACACTGGGGGGGGGAGATTGGGGATCCCCACACCGAGGTGGAAAGGGGAGAACAGTGGTCCTTTGCTTTCAGATGGGGATCCGTTCTTGGACCCATCACGACTGCATAGGAGCATCCACCCCCCCAAACTAGAATCCCCCCAGTTCCGACCTCCAACACATCCAGGACCTGTGAGGGAGAACAGCATCGCTATTTATTTTTACACCCATATATACCAGTGGTCTTTCTAGTGATCCTCCCTGAGGAAACCAATGGGGGCAAAACATGTCGGAGGAATAGAACACAAGATCATATCTCTGTATAGTACGGAACATGTGGTATTCTACGTAATCATGTGTATATCTGCAAGGATAAACTTTTTTATGCATCTGTGATTGACTGCTTGACTGGTCCATGTAAAAATAAAGACTTCTTTTTTTATTGTGTAGTGGAGCTGATATATGGTTGCCAATTTGAAAATCCTGTTAGGGTATATGTCAAAGGCTATCTTTGAATAGTAATGAGAGTGATAGTGCATGAGAGAGAGAGCAATGAGAGTGCATGACATTGTATTAAAAACAAATTCAAGGAAACCAGAACAGAAATAGTAATTTGAGAGGTTCAATGACTTAAAGCGTGGAACACATTCACTCCAAATCAACATGTGTTCCATTCCTTTCAGCCAAGCCAAAACCACTGCCAAAAAGGAGATCTTACCTGCATTAGCATTAGCACTAGCAGTACCCATTCTCCAAACACACTGACCAACTTATAGAGAGACACATTTTACATTTGGATAGCATGAGTTGAGAATTTACATTAACATTTTGTGACACATACTCATATCTCCACCCATGTGTAAATAGCTACTCATGTGTAAGTTGTTTAGTGCCAGATTGTAAAATGTGTCTCTTCATAAGTTGGTCAGTGTGTTCAGAGAATGGCTACTGCTAGTGTATAGACACATGCTAAAGTTTCAGCCCTGACACTCTTCTGGCACTGGTCTTTTAGCTGCAGGAATATAGAATGAATATTGGTCTTAAAATGCTCAAAATACGGTACCATATGACTGGATGAATAAAATCTGCACTTAAATCATATCTGCATAGGGAATATTTGTTTTGTGAGCAGCTTAAATAATTTCCAATGTCTCCAAGCAGTGCGGTGAATAAGACATGGCTGAAGAGTACAGAAGAAGTTGTTTGCAGTAGTCAGCCTACAACTCTTATTTAAGGCAAAGGTTTACAAAATGTATTTTTTATACTAAGCCTGTTTCTTCACTTTCACAGGGTTAAAATTACTAATTCGCCTTGTAATCTGGCATTTTCAAGTAAAAAGTTTCTAAGCTATATTGGGCTTAACACCTGACTAGAGTTATTTTAATGATGTAGAGAACAGGTTTGCCCATGGGAAAAAGCTGATCGATAGAACTGATGACATTGCATTGTTCCAAATAAAAGACAGGCTGTGTAAAATTAAACCTGTGGGAATCTAGGCGAGTGCTAGGTATAACAAAAAGCCAAACGCTAAGTAAACAGATCTATAACACTTCTACATGTACATATAAAATATATTAAAATCTGTGTGCATCAAATAACATTATTTAATTGGGTTTAAACAGTAGCAGTCCCCTGACAACATACCAGAGCATTGGTGGTTCTGCAATAAATAAGAACATCAGCAGTCATGATACACATGTCAAGCTTTGCTTTTAATAAGGCCAATAAAAACGTAAAACAGAACCCAGACATAACTCTGCAGGTAGCCTAGGTGGCCTCTGTACTACCTTATTTTTCGAATGCACCAGACCATAAGATGCACCCAGTTTTTGGAGCAGGAAAACCAAAAAAAGAAGTTTTATATATAAGTTTTCACATCAATTGGGTTAATGCAATGAATTCAATTAATGCAATATTTGCAAAATGTAACCACTAGATGTCACTAGCAGCAGTACTAGCACAGCACATGACATTGGGAGGAGGGGGTCCGGGTTGCACAGTCTTCTCCTCTCTGGCTGTGTCTGTGTCCATGGAAGCTAGTCATTGCAGTTCCCACGGACACAGAGAGAGAGATAGTTGGCAGTTCATCTATGCCTCTCTTCATTGCTTATGCCAGCCGGGCTCTGAGCTCTATTTTGCTACACCAGCCGGCGTCTCTCATTTGACAACTCCCCAGCTAATCTCGGTGCCGGGAGAGATGGTGGAAAGCCAAGGCGCGACCCCCGCGGCCACACAACTTGCATTTGGACCATAGGACGCAGGAACTCCCCCCCCCCCATTTTGGGGGTGAAAAAATGCATCTTCTGGTCCAAAAATACAGTAAATCAGTCTATATATTTTAGGGCGACAGACACTTGGCAGCCTCCCTAAACCTCAACTATAGACAGGGGTGCACATAACTTAGTGAGCTACACAGATAAGTACCAGGAGATGTTTGGTGTGCATTCCATATGTAGTGTGGTTTAAATAAGAGTACACTCTTCCTCACTGTCTCTCTCATTATCCTCTCCATCAGCCCCCTGCATGGTAGATTCTGCTGCAGGACCTCCCTGTTTCTGATTGAGCCTCCGATAAGCTGTCTCCATTCACAGGTCACCAGCTGGCTTTGGGTCAAATGTAAGTCTCACAGTACACAGTATGTTTGAAACCAAAAATCTGATAACTCAGTAGTGCAACCCTGAAATTTTCTAGGTTAGCAACTAACCCAAGACTACCTGCAGTCCAAATGTAAACCTTTTATAGTCATATTTCAACGGTCAACATTCCAATAGTGCTTTTTTCTTGTCAGATTTTACCCTTTGGGCTTGTGTCCACTGCTTTTTCCCCCACGTTGGACGCATGTCCGCAGCGAAGAAAAAGATGCAGAGAGGACACTTACTATTCTGATGAATGGGACAGTGTCCACACTGCACACTTTATGTAAGCAGCGTTCCCACTGTGGTGATATGAAGCTGTAGAATGCCATGTCTTCATTGCAGCACTGCGTGGTGCCGTCAAAGACACCTCCATTGAAGATCAATAGATGTGTCTGCAAGACATGAAAAAGCAACACCTGATGCTATTTGGGCTGTTTTTTGCGTCTTTGGTATGCTTAATTAATAGGGCCCTAAGCCATGGGCAAACTGCCTGCAAGTGGCGGGAAATCTTCCGGCAAATGTTCCGGCGCAGGGAAACAGCAGTGGACATGTGACCTTACATATATCTACTCTTAATTTCAATTCCCAGATCTCTAACAACCTTAAAAGTCCAATCTTTTTTAAGTAATTTACATTCCCAAATTCACACCCCTAACTGCAAACTTTCATGGATATTAATGTTCCCTGTGGTTATTCAAATGACATAAATTGTATACATTTAACAATAAAACTGAAAGAATTTTGGCAATTAAAGAATAAGCTATTTTAACAGCAGTGTATACATGATACAGCCGAGCTGCAATGCCAATTTCAGCCACTGAGTGTCTCTAGTGGGCAATTTCTGTGTTCTTCTGACATATTTAGGAGGGAAAGAGGGAGGGGGGAAGCTGATGATTTCTCAGTGACAGTCAGACTCCTCGGCTCAAAAGCGCTCAGTATCAACACTATAGGTCCACATAACTAAGTTTGGACCCCATTTACTGGCGGACCACTTATATGCACCCCTGACTATAATAATGCTATAAAGTAGACATTAAGTGACATGTTAAAGGATTAAATGAACATTTAGATTTGTTAATAGTCATCTAAAACTTCATGAAATGCATGTACTCTTCTAGGGCTAACCAACGGAAAGTGGTAGACAATTCTACATGGTTCTCTATATTATTAAACAGTCCAACATTTCAAGTTGAAACAGAATAATTAAAATTTACAGAATGCAGGGGCTAGACCAGGGGTGTGCAAACTTTTTGGTTTGTGGGCCACATTGGCTTAATGTAATACATACACAGATTTTAGCGTCCGACAGACTAAAAACAATTAATTTTTTCAATCGTACAATTGGAGATTGATTGATGGAAAATAGAATATACTCCACATGGAATAACCAATTTTTGATCGATTTTTTTTATCGTAATTTGTACTCAATTTGTACTCAACCGATCAAAATTTTCCGACATATCCGATCATGTTTTTATCGATTTTTTTCACAATTACGATCAAATTTAATTGATCGGACCATGTAGGCATGCACCAATTGTCAGTCGACCGATCTAAAAATTGATCGTTTTTAATCTGTCGGCCGCTAATATCGGTGCATGTATGGGGGCCATTAATTTCATAAAGGGGTCGGATCAATTGAATGCATTGCCAGCATTACAAGGATGGCTGTAATGTGTAAAAAAGGCGATGTGTGGCAGGGAGGTTATCTTTTCAAATATTCTGCACTTAAAAAAATGAGCAGAGACAATTCCTAGAGATTGACTGTTGTCGCCATGAGGATGCGCCCGCAGTGTTTGTACTTGTATGTTAGCTTGTACTGATTTTCTACCCATATTGAATGTACAATGCTGTGTATTATGTAATATGTTATTCTTACCCAATACAATGAACTGAACCATAAAAATGTTTTTTTCCCTAGGATTCATGTATTGTGTATCAATGTGCATGGATGAGCACACTCAACTTAAAGAAACAACTAAAAAATAAGATACAGAGTCATATTTTTATAATCATACTTGTTAAAAGAGAAAAGAAGATACAAGGGGTGACATAACTGAAACATTTAACTTCAAACAGGAGTAATAAGCCTAAGACTATGTATCCACTTACACATTACACATACACATTACCTGCCCCGCGAATCCTCTGTTTACATGGCGGTGAGCCGATCCGCCGATGAAGGGGTTAACATATTGCAGTACGTTTATCCCTGCATCAGCAGATGTGTGAACAGAGGTTCCTCTGGGCAGGTAATCTGGGGGTTTGGAGCACACATGCAGGGGAGCATAGCCTAAGATCAAAAAAACAGGGGCATGGGCTCTGGATGAAACTATGAAAATAACCTTATATACTACTATTTTACTAAAAGATGAATTACCGGTAATGTTTCTAACAGAATATAAATGTTAAGAATGGGAGCCACATCAATAAACCACTGGGACTTTTTCTGCCCACCCTTTCCTTTCTTCCATTACACATTAAAATTATTTTGGGCACAGCTTGCACAGGT
The DNA here is from genome assembly GCA_036250615.1 of Ptychadena robeensis. Classification (NCBI taxonomy): domain Eukaryota; kingdom Metazoa; phylum Chordata; class Amphibia; order Anura; family Ptychadenidae; genus Ptychadena; species Ptychadena robeensis. The sequence goes on along the minus strand of CM070035.1, from coordinate 80,749,725 downwards.
GGATATTTAACCCTCAAGGCATAATGCCCATTTACCACACTTTTAAAAAGAGTAACCGTAAGAAATTACCGTGACATCCAGGGGTGTCAAACTCAAATGGAGAGTTTTAGTCAAATGTAAAAAATTTTACAAAGTCGCAGGCCACCCTTGATATTTTCATTCCTGAACTATGCACACACAGGGATGGGGGCAAATATGGACTACACCTACACACACACTGTACATGGCCCAATTCCCCTCATCTGAGTACAGCTGGAAGGGGGGCAGCTGGGAAGGTGCATTTAGGAAAAGTGCGGTGGGCCAAGAATATTTTTTCAGCAGGCCAAATGTGACTGTAGAGCAGGGGTGTAAGACTCAAACACAGAGCAGGCCAAATTTAGAAACTTAGACAAAGTCAGGGCCAACATTGACATCTATTGAAAAATATAATTACACTGCATCCTATTTTTGGCCCACAGGTCAGAGTACTGTATTAAAATGAAGGTCAAAGATGGAAGCCAAAAAGATCGGTGAGGGGGCGAAGAGTAATATTTTTTAACTCACCCTGAAATAACTCGGGGCAACTGCTCAGGAGGTTAAAGCTAAAGTTCAATCTGTTTTACCTTCTTCCAAAGTAAGGCACAGTCTCAATTGCTTTAATATTTTCCACTTTTGATGCACATACTATATTTTCCCCCAAAAAATGTCTGCTTCTTATATTCCAAAGGCACACTCTTGGCCCCCCGCCAGCTCTCCCAGCAAGAAGATTAGAGGCTGAGTAGCTGAAAGGATGGCTCTCCCATCTGCACTGCATTGTTTACATCAGTGGAGCCCCGCTGATGTACTCAATGAAGATCAGAGCTTGATAAAAGGGCCGCCAGCCGGCATCTCTCCCATCCAGCTCTGCCTGTGTGAAAGCTTCACACTGCCAGCTTTTCACACAGAGAGCCGAGCAATGTGTTATCAGAAGTCAGTGCAGCTGGATAACAGAGCATAGGAGATAGCTGCCTGTGGGTGGTTTCTCCTGCAGCTGTGTGTTAACTGTTTGTAAGCTGAGCTGCTTTTGCCCAACTCACACACAGTGCAGATGGGAGAGCTGCCATCTGTACTGTATTGGGAGTTCCGGCACAAGCTGCCCATACAGTCTCCACCTCTTTAACTCCTTCTCTGCCGGTTGGAGCACAGAGCTCCGACCAGCAGAGTACAAAAAAACGTTTTATTTTTTAGCCATCAGACACCCAAATATAGTGTGTAGAGCCCAAGTATAGTCCAAGAAATACAGTATCTAGACCAGTGGTGGGCAACTGAGTTGATATGAAGGGCCACAAGTGTGGACCTCGCCATCTCAAAAGGGCCGCACATATCATTTTCAATCTATACTGACTCACTCAGGCACTGTCTGGGTCACTGATAGGCTTTCATGTATGCCAATCAGTGTGCTCAGCTAGAGCCTGAGTGAGTCTCTCACCTCTCCTCCTCTTCCCTCCATAAGAAGAACTTGGCCGAGGACAGGTGTGTTCCTATGCCCTATGCATTAACAGTTAGGTTTCGGGGGCCACAAATGGAGGACCAAGGGGGGCCACTGAAGAAAGCCCAAGGGGCCACATGTGGCCCCCGGGCCACAGGTTGGGCACCTGGGATCTAGACTCTAGAATGTAATGCATACATGCGATGTGAAGTTTGCATGATTAAAACTAAAATAAAATGGGTTGAAAGGATGGACTGGTATTATAAACAAGAGCAGTATAGAGTTGGATGAAGTGGGATGACCTCAAGCTAAAAAAAGAAGGTGGGTTTATTCTTGATGCAGTTTCTTACACTCTTGATCAGTATGAAGTGAAAATTTTATGCAACATCATTAAAGGAGAGACGCCTGTACAACTGTGATTAAGGCTGAGGTTCAGCTTTAAGTTTTCATTGACTTCATTTACTACACAAGAGATAACAGTGATAAGAATGAAGTGAAACCAATATATAGTAATGTATCAATATTGTACAGCCATAACATTATCTTTGGTGGATATGTTTCTCTTACCTTGTTCAGTTTCCCAAGTGCAGATATCAAGTCAGCCCATTCGCTGGAATACTCAAAATTCTTCAAAGCCTTATCCACAGCAGCCACATAATTCCTGTACTTGGAGTCACTGAGTAATTCCACTTCTTCAGTGTTCATTCTCCCTCCACGTCCCACTAGAGACCAGCTCTATCCTCACAAGAAACCATCACCTGCAACCAGAACATACACAACGTCAGAGCAGTACATACATGTGCAGTCAGATACAATTATAGCACATATACCAATTGTGTCAGGACTCCTGATGTATAATGCTATACAATTATACAATGCAGATTATGGACTTGTAATGTAAAGCAGAGGGCCCCCACTTCTGGGTCACAGGCCAGTCAGCTGGGAACTGCAGATGAAAAAAGTCAGGAAGCAAGAGTTGTTATTTAGTATTCCCTAAACCAATTTTGGATGACAGCACCATTAGACCAATAACATTAGAAAAGTAGAAAGCTGAAATAAAATCAGCTCTTCAACAAACTTCTGCTTTTTACTCATACCCTTAAATATTAGTAGCTAACCCAGTGTTCATATTATAAAATTACTATTGCAACTTCTTATAGTTTTGTTTCAGCTGTCATATAATGCTTCCCCTCTTGTCAAATTTTGGTACACATATGCCTACTCTCACTCAAAAGAAGCCACTGCTTTAATGGATTGATTAATTACATTGATGGTAAAAATAACATGATATAGAAGACAATAGACAATATTCCAAGCAGCAAGGTGAAGACATACAATGCCTGGCCAAAAAAATCCTGTTCCAGAGTTATGGGCACATGAGGGTAAGAAGAGATGTGAAGAGAAGTGATGCAACCATCAATTCTAGTGCCTACGGTACCAGCCTGTAGAGATGGTCAAATTTTTTTAAAATTTTTTTTGACCATTTCAATGGTTTCGACTTAATTGCAAAGCCCCTGAGCATGGTATCATCACCAAACTTGCTGGAGATGTAGAGAAGGGTTGGGGGTATACTCCAAAAAAGAAAGTATGTCTCTAACAGAAACAGTTTTTTTCACAAATTAAGTTCAAAGTCAAGTAAAAAAAAACAAAAAAAAAACGGAATTTTGACTTTAACTTTGAACTTCATTTAAGCAAAAACTACATGTGCTAGAGCAAAACCTTTTTTTTCAAATGTTCCTCTAACCCTTCTCTACATCTCTAGCAATTTTAGGGGTGGTACTGTTTTCAGGGGCTTTGCAATAAGCTCACAAAGTTAGGTAGTCGAAAAATTCGACCATCTCTACCAGCCTGTAGGGGCAGTGCTAGAGTATGATCTGGTGTTGGTCAGGTCTAAGTTCAGCAGTATGTTCTCCAAGAATGAGGTCAGCTGACTACCTGAATATACTGAATGACCAGGTTATTCCATCAATGGATTTTTTCTTCCCTGATGGCACGGGCATATTCCAAGATGACAATGCCAGGATACACCTTTGTGATGTGTTGGAGAAGGCTTTGCGCAGTGGTCAGACTCTATTATCATCAATGCAAGATCTTGGTGAAAAATAAATGCAACACTGGATGGAAATAAATATCGTGACATTGCAGAAGAGAAACGTGGGACCTTTTTTTTTTGGTGGTGATTTTTTTTTTGGGCCAGGCAGTGTATATTGGAAGAATATGATTGGCTGGCCTTTTCAGACAAATAAAAACTCTACCTCTTAAGGTCCAAATACACCTTTAGATTTCCTTTAGATCTCCTTTTGTTTTAATTAAAACCATGTAACATGAGGGACTTTCAAGTCTACCTGTGTTCAATCGCAGAGGACCCTATACTTCATAGTTGTTGGTAGTTCTAAAGGATATCTGATACAGAGATCTAAAGGTGTATGGGCCAGCTTAAGCCAATATATATTAGATGTTCTAGCGCTGCTTCGTTCACTCACTGTCAAAGAACATACTATAGGGAATATACAGTGCACATGTTCTGAATGTGTCTGAAATGACAGTAAAGTGAATGTATGGTGAAAGTCATATTCACTGCTGTTGGAAACAACAAGGGAAGGCCTGCAGACCTGTGTGTGCTGCCTCATAGACAGGGTTGATAATCAGGTTTTGGGGTGTGAACATGAAGAAATGAATGGCCGTTCTATAATTATACAGAGTTCTTTCATGCTTTAACTCCACACACCCTATTTGATGCAGATACATGTTCATTAAACTAATTAGGGTCAATTCACAGCGTCAATTAGGGTCAATTCACGGCGGTGAATCAATTACTGGCACTAAAACCTGGAATATTCACCTACAGTGAATGTTTGATAAATATCACATTATAAATATGTTTTCAAACGTATGCTTGAAAGTGACTACAGTAAATATTGTGGATATTTTACTATGTTTCACACTCACAGTAGAGAACAGATCATAGTGAACTGTGTCAGTACTTGTGTGATAACAAAGGGTCATGCTGATATAAGGAGAAATCACAGAAATGAGCTCTGCGGTCTGCTGCTATTCTGCCACTGTCCAATCACAGACCAGGGGCATGGACACTGTTCATGCTGTGTTTTAGTAATGAATAGAGAGAAATACAACCCCATTAGTAGTTAAAACAACTGATCTATGTATTTCTAAGGAGTGTTTAGCTTTAAGCGGTTATGTGTATGAAGCCCACGACTTTAAAGCACACCTTCCTAAACTAGATATCATACTAATGCCATTAGTCCAGGTCTCTCTGAGTCACAAACTATGGGTATGGATGAGCAGCATGGACAATATTCGTATTCGGAAAATATCTAAAACTTTTCACCTACTATTGACAGAAAATTCATGATCTCCATTCATGATTACCTTAATTGCGAAAATCAACATTTGTACATGTGCATATTGTGAATGCAATGTGTGTTGTCATTGTAACATCTAGAGACAAAATATGAAATAGCGGCTGCAGTGTAATCACCACATAAAAACATGAAAGTAATTTATTACCATTCATTGCAAAAATACGCATATACACATGGTGCTTTCCCAGAATTTTGAAGATTTGTGACTACGAAGATATAACACTATATTTGAGATCTTCGCAATTTCTCGAAGTGCCGATATTTGCAATAAAAATTTGTGATCAACACTAATTAGGGGTTCAGATTTCACTTGGGACTTTCAGCCATGAAAATTGCATTTTTACAAAGTGGCCACATAGACAGACTCCATTTTGGGCCATCGTTAGCAGGTGCCATTACTGGTGATCTCATTTGTTTTCTCACAGTTGATAGCAGGTCACTGATAAGGAATACGTTCATCAGAATGTGACATACACACCTATAGAAGCACATGATCATACTGTCACATGACTGAACATATATGATTCATCGCGTGTGGTATGTCTAGCGGTCATTTCTGTACGAGTCCACCAATGACCATACCACCACCTTACAGTATGATACACCCAGATCTATAACAGATAGGGTCAGACTATCATAACAATCACTGTCTAGGCTGTAGAGGACAGAACCAGATGACACATCATAAATATCCATATAGAAGCACATGATTCTACCGTCATGTGACTGAACATATATGATCCAGGTAGTATGTCTGGCCACTGCTGCTATATGTGAGTCCATCAAGAAATATGAATATTAATCCCCAAATCTGGGCTCAGCCTTTCACACCAATCACTCTCCAGGCTGTAGGGGACAAAGGGTTATCTCAGCACCAGATGACACCCCATTCATATCTGTAACCTCAGGTGACATCTCCTGTGCACAGCACAGCTCACACAATGTCCACTCTGAGCCCCCAGCTGCCTCCTTTGCCAGGGAATGATGCCAACCCCTCTCCGCCTTACTTGTCCCCTCCCCCCAGTCCCGGGTGACCTCTACACTCCTTCCCGTCCCATCCCAGCATCTCTGGGGGTCTCACCTGTACACTGCGCCGCTCAGCTGACAGCTCCCGGCATGCCTCTGGAGCCAGATTAGAAGTGACATCATGGACGTGCGACGAGAAATAAATTCCGGCTCTGAGTGGCATGCGGCCATTTTTGATCATGGCGCTATGCCCATACTGTGTTTACTATTCTGTTTTGATGTGTTTGTGAGGTTGGATACTTGTTGACATAGATTCATAAATTAGTATAGAATAACATGTTAAGATGTGTCAGCTCCATGTTAACCCTCAGTGTTGTACTAGGAGCAAGGTTTGTACTATGTCCGCAATAGTAAGTCTGCAGTATGCGTCCGCGGCCTGAAGGGGGCGCTGCCTGTGAGATCACTTTGGCAGAGGATCCTGCATGCTGGTACGCCGGGTGCCATCACCATGGGTAGTAGGGTACGGCTGGAGATCAGGAGGAACATGCAGACGGGCAGCCTGATATTGGGGTAAATACTCCGCAGAACGACTGACTGCTATGCATAGCACATGGTGTCCTCTGAGTGTTGGGACAGGGTAGGCACTGCTGGGTGTACCAGCGTGGCACTGATCGGTGGGCACTGCTGGAGGTACCAGTGTGGCAAGGAGCGGAGGGCACTACTGGCAGCCCTGTCTCTGTATACTCAAACACTAAGCATCCCTCATGCCCTCCAGTCACGTGTTATTGTTTATTACTCCATTAGTCTATTACTCCAGACTTCATCTGAGGAAATGTGTGCAAGTATCTTTTTTCTGACATTTGGGACATTTCACACTACTGTCTGTCCTGTGACACATTTACAGAAATGATGGGTCTGTGGAAAGTAAAGGAGTGGACAACAATAAGGGCATTTTTAGAAGTTTTTAAACTTACACTCTTTTTAATCAAAATCCCTGTGTTTTTGTTACCAGCAACAGTAATTTCTTCTCACTTTCTGTCTGGAAATAATGGAAAATCTATGCAGGCAGACATACAACTAATGAAACTTTGTGCACATCTGTATATTGTCTTGAAACACACTCATGAAAATATTTGATTGTCTATTCTTAAGCCGGCCATACACGTATAGATTTTTGCACAATCGACAATTGGATATTTTGATTGAATTGATTGTGCCTAAATCGAATGTGTACACTCTATTTTCAGAGGAAATAACTTCATTCAGATATATTAGATCGATCAAAACTGATCAAATGAAATAATTTGACATGTTCGATATATATTCATTGGTTATCAATTTGATCAAAATTTACCAACATGTTCCATATCGATAACTTTTTATGGAACTAACAAGTTGTTCGGTTCTCAATTTTTGTTTGATCGAACAAAAAACCTTTAGTACCTGTTCAATTGAATAAAAATAATAAACCGTGTATGGCCACTGCGTTTTTCATTCCGTCAAGGTCTCTTCGTCAACGCAACCTTAATGCCTTGGGGGCACGCGTTAAGCATGCGTCAGGGCATACGTACCCTTTTTTTTGGGTGAAAACAGTCCGTTACTGACCGATACCTATCCGTTGGTAACTAATTCAATGGATTGTCTATTGGTGCGTCAGGGCACCCCCCCCCTGCATTGGTTACGGATGCATCAAGATCAACGTAGTGCTCTACATTGATTTTAATGCAATGGGGCAGAATGTAGAAGACCAACGCATGTGGAGACAGCGGCATTCATTGATACAATGGGCTGCGTCAATATCCTTCCATTTGACGTACGTCAAACGGAGGGATTTTGACGCAGTGGAAACCTAGCCTAAGGATCAAAAAAGATCTGATATGCATTTGATGGGAATCCATTAATGTATTTATACATATATATTTGCATATATCCCCTAATATTGTAAGCAGGGATGTATTGATACCAGATATGTTGCTGGTTGCTCCAATCACTTCCTCCTCTTTGCTCAGTGGGGAAAGGGAAAGTAATGCTAGTCAAAGTTGACACACACAGCGGAAGTATTTTGTTTCCTGTGTGTGTCAGCCTTAGGGCTTGTTTCCATTGTACGCCGGGACCCCTGCGCTAAGCGTATACGCTTAGCAGGGGTCCCGACGTATCTCACAGACTCAGCCTGCCGGCGGATGGTCTGTTTACACATCCGCCGGTGTAAAGGCTGAACGTACTCGACTACGTTCAGCCTGACACCGGCGGATCGGCTCAGCGCAATGAAGACAGACCCTCCGCCGAGCAGGAAAGTCTATCTGTTACGTTGGGACCCCCCGCTAAGCGTGTACGCTTAGCGGAGGGGTCCCAACGCAATGGAAACAAAGCCTTACTGACGGCTTCTTGCCTGGGTTCTTGCCTGCAGGCCGGCCACATTAGTTCCATGGTTGGGCAGGTGGATTGCCGGCCAGACTATTAGGCCTCCGCTCAGGTGTGGGTGGTTGGTAAATAAAAGTGGATTTTATGGAGCAAAAAATAGGGTATGTACCATATAAAACTGAAACATTTTAAATGTTTCTCATGCTTGGGTAAACATTTCCTGGTTTGGGGGGAAAGGATGTATGTAAGATACTATGGGTTTCCATGTAATTCCAATCTCGCATGTCACATTGCGTTCACGGAGATTTAATATAGGGATTCTGGAATTTCCTCCTGGATAGTTAATTTCCCCACTAGTGAACTTTAAGGTTGTCTGGCTTACGAGGAACTACATCTGCCGGAGAGTTGTCCATGGATAACATAGGGGTGGATGACAGCTGCCCTGTAACCAGCTGTCTGAAAGAAGGCTGTGAGGCCCACAACCTATACACAGGGATTCTAAATATTATTTGTTGTATTTATATTTACATGGATACTCATACATGCATTCCTACTTTCCCTGGTGTGTGTACATCTTGTGGCTTTCATCTATCAATGGTTAAATTATACGTTTAAAATCTTCTGCTTTTTGTTGTCTTTTTATTTTAGTGGCCTTGAAGCCAAAAGATTTCCAATTGACATTTCTGTGAGTCCGTCAGCTTTGCAAGTTCAGTCTCCGGACAGCTGTGACAAGCTGCTTCTTCCTCAAGAGGTCAAGCTGGTCCCTTCTACGTGCAGATATGTCCAGCATGTCTCTGGGGAAGGATTGCATCTAAGGATGAGGGTCCACGTGGATGGCAAGACAGGTATGGACATTTAAGAAGAGCAGTAGAGGACAAAGTGTGCACATGAAATGAAAGCAGATTATTAAAATCTTATTCTAAGAAAACACTAGTTCAATAGTTGTAGTTTTCAATATGTTCAATAAGGTTTTACATTTCAGGGCATTAATAAAAAAAAATCATATCATGCTTTACAGTGAGGGAAATAGCTGTTTGATCCCCTGCTGATTTTGTACGTTTGTCTTCTGACAAAGAGATGACCCAGGCTATAATTGTTATGGGATGTTTATTGTAGCTGTGAGATGGATAAACAACAATCTAGTGAATCCAGTGTTTATTGGTTATGAGCTTATATTTGGAGCAACCTCTGTAAGGGACAAGTGTGCCATTATTCCCTCCTTGTTACAGTTTCTATATAAAATACACCTGTCTACAGAACTAGCTACCATGGCCAAAATCAGAGATCTGTCCAAGGACAGGAACAAGACTGTAGACCCCAGGTGCCCAACCTAACTGTTAATGCATAGGGCATTGGAACTCACCTGTCCGCAAAACTCCCGCTGACGTGTCTTTCATGTATGCCAATTAGTCCGCTCAGCCGTAGCAGTCGAGGTGAGGGCCTATGCGGCCACTATTCCACCAATGAACGGGCCCTCAATGTCAACTTAGTTGTCCACCACTTCTGTAGGCCTACATAAGGCTACACTGGCCTACAAGACTATGGCCAAGCAACTTGGTGAGGGGATGACGACAGTTGGTGTAATATTTAGCAAATATAGGAAACAAAAGTCTGGGGCTCTATGGAAGGTCTTACTTTGTTGAGTTGCAATGAGCATGATTATCTTAAGCTAGTGATCGGCGGGCAGTTTTGTGGCTCATTGACCAGCGTTCGCAGCAATCGATCGGGCGCAAAAAGCCTGCGGATCGCAGGTGTGCATATGGAATGACCGATCCATGTGGGCAAAAATCAGCCAATGAACGCACATGTCTGTTTTTCTCTGGCCGATCCCAGCATCCCCATCCAAAGTAATGGCCGGCAAACAACGGGTGCCCGCCAATCCTCTCGGCGGCCAGGTGCAGCATGATGATGTTATTGGTCCCCCAAAAATCGTGCAGCAGTCACTGTGTGTATGGGTGGATTTAGGGCAGCAGGAATCATATTCACAAGAAAACAAATGGTAAAACTACGACGTGAAGGACAAATCTAGCAGCACACTCAAGATCTCCCTTGCTCAATGCAACGTACAGGCCCATCTGCAGTCTGCCAATGAACATCTTAATTATCCACAGAAGAACTGGGCAATAGTGTTGTGGGCAAATGAGACTAAAATTGTGCTCTTTGGCATCAAATCTTCCTGTTTGAAGGAGGAGTAATGCTGCCTTAGACTTCAAGAACACCATGGCTACAGTAAAACATGGAGGTGGACACAGGAGCACAGGACACCTTCAGTGCATAAAAGATATGATGGACAGGACCTGTCAAGTCTTGGGTGAGCATCTTCCCTCAGTCAGGGCATTGAAAATGGCAGTGTGTATCGGCATATGTCCGGGTGAATGCAGAGGCAGTGTGTATTGGCAAATGTCCTGTGAGCTGCGCTCCACTCTAATCGCTCCTTGGTACACACTGCTTTATATAGTTCCTGTATACATACTGCAGTGGTACCCCACCTGGGGAGCGGGCCCACCGGGAAGGGCGCAAAGGAATTCCAGGGGGGCGCTGGCCCTCATTCTGCATATGTATTTGAATGGGGAGGGGGGCTCCATAATGTTCCTAAATAGAAATGGGGGGCCCTGCAAGGAAAGTTTGGGAACCACGGACATACTGTATATCGTCTCTTAGAAGGATCACATACCAGTGAAGAGAAGTTACTACTTCTGTAAGATGTTTCCAAGTAGTTAATTAATCAGGCAGAATTGATATTCCTTGTTTTGTGGCTTTATTGGCATGTTCCCAGTTGTAAGGAGAACTTGTTTCATATTTCCCTGGTTTCATTGTCGGCAATGCAGTGATTTGTGTTATCTGGGTCAACCAGAAATTTTTTGTTTGTGTCTCCAATAAACCTTCCTAAAAGCCTTATTCCTTTTGCTTCTATTCTTTCCATTGTAGACGTATTTCACTTTTGTTGCAGGAAGTGATGTCTGTGCAGTTTTTTTTTTTATGACCACTTTATTTTTTTGTTACTTTTCAAATGTTTTAGGATAGACAATGCAGTGCAGCTAAATACTTATTTATGCTCAGAATAAAGTAGTGGTTTTATTTTCTGCCAAGGTGGCAGGGTGTAATGCAGGGGATATGTAAAGTATTTACAGCCCTTTCTGGGAAAAGTACAAAGATTGGGGGTTTCTGTACGCAAAAACAAGTTAATGTATGATAATCGAGTGGCTACTGGAGGAAATAAACCTTTATGGCTTCCACATTGTAACTGCCGCTGTTGCCAACCATAGAACTAAACCTTTATGATCGTAACTTTCACCATAACTCTTCAACCTTAACATTTCACATTTTTCGTTTGTCAGTAGGAAGTCAAGCTTTAATTTTACATATGTTATTTTTACATATTGAATGTACATCTGCTTTAACTTGACAGTCTCGACCTGACAGTAAAGGCTTTAGATAACCTTTCTGTAGAAAACACATAAACACAATGTCTTTGGTAGTTTTTAAAAAAACAGGGGAAGAAAAGTATCCTCTGCCTAGAGGAGTCCAATAACTCAGGGGAGCAAGAACGTTTTGTGGGCAGGTAAATTTGTAAGTTTAAGGTGAGTGGGTTAAAATGTAAAAAGTCTGCAACAAGTAGTGGCTGAAGACAAGGTGACAAGGTGAAATCATTTAGGTCCACATAAAACAAGAATACATTTAATGTTGTTAGGTAGCTCCTTATATGTTTTTTACTTCTTTGTTTCCTGAAGACAAAAGGATTCTCCACTCCCAATACACTAAGGCATTGCAATATTTTCCAAATATATGAGTACCATTATTATCCGGAGCCATGGGATGAACTCGGCACTGGAGTCATCAATAATAATATGTTTAATTAACTTCCCTTCTAGTGGCTGTTGTGTAGATTATTAATAGCTGAGTGAGAATGTTACTCTAAAACATGCTCGGTGACATCAGTGTTCATATTTTCAAGCAACATTTCCTTGAGATGCATTTTAAAGTAACCGTGTTTTCAAAATTTAAGAGAAGGTCATGAAATGTTTACGTTTAATACAATGCATTATTCAATTTAAACTTTAACCTCCCTAGCGCTCTTGCAAGGTCCAGATTTCTGTACCAAAAATGCACCATATACTCTAGATTTTTTGTGTTGTAGGCTTGTAACTTCCAAAAATCTGTCCGTACAAGGGTCTAATAGACATCCTGAATATAATAATGTTTGAAACACACAATTATTATAAAAAAAAGTACATAAAAAATTTATCATTTGAATGCTTAAATCTCTTGAATACTTATTTCTTATGAAAGAATTCAAAACAGTATTTATGTTTATAATAACATTTTTATTTTGTTTTTGTTTTGAATTGTATTGGATACAGTTATTACTGTTTCAAATACAATGGCATCTGGCAACAGTCTGAAAGGGTTATCTTTAAAGATCACATCTGGAATGACAATGGGGGTGATATTCCAGGTGTGCTCTTTGAAGATATCCCAATTTGCATATGAATATCCCGGGATATTCATATGCAAATTAGGCTGGTAGAGAGGTGACACAGCCGACAGCACAGAGCAGAATGTGCAGCTGCGAGGATCTGAGCTTAGCTGGACGGCTCCATCTTGTCAGCTGCAATACTGCATAAGCAAGTGCAGGACGAGATGGTGCCGTCAGAAGCGCTAGGGAGGTTAATTGAATTTGTGTAAAATATTGCAATTGTAGAGTATTCCTTGAATACAAGAAGCTTGCACGAGGTAAGTTCTATGTTGGAATGTAAGGGCTCTTTTACATGACACCACAACAGTGCTGTGCAGCTTTGTTCTCTATTTTCTTTTTATCTTTTGCCAAATGGATATTAACCATTTTTAATAAAGCATTAAACCTCTGTTTAGTGGTGATCAATCTGAAAAGTGGTCACTGTGTAAGTGACCTTCCAAAAATATTTAGATTAGATGGACAGCTCCATGCTACTTACATTTTAAGATAGCAAGATCAGCTTATACATACGTAAATCAGGACAGTTATTGTTCTGTTGTGTTAACTTTTTACTTTGGATGTGATGGCTTTAGTGTGTTGTTTCCACAGCGTTTGACAGTCCGCCAAGGTTTCCTGCGTTAATGCATTTAAGATGAGTTGGGACATGAAAGATAATAGTTGCACACAACTGTCAGCAGTGATTACACAGTTACAGTGATATCAGTGGCCAGAAAGGCCCTCAGTGGGTGTATGGGGCCTGGGCAAAGATTGCAGAGTAAATTAGGGTCAGTATGAGGGATGCATATTTAAGTTGCCTGTAGGTGTGCAGCTCTCAAAATGGAAGAGTGTGACCCCCTGAACACAGACAAATAGGAACAAGGACACGAGGTGCACAACCTACAGTTGTGTTCAAAATTATTCAACCCCCACTGAAATTGAGTGTTTTTGGCCATTTTGACATTGATTTTGATCATTTCAGTAATCTTGTTTACAATTAAATGAAAGAGGCACTTGTAAGTCGGACAAATATTACATAACATTAATAATAAAAAAACCACAAATGTCTTTTCTGTGCTCACATCATTATCAGTTTTATTCAACCCCAAGTGACATTCAGTCTTAGTACTTAGTACAACATCCTTTTCCAGTTATAACAGCTTTTAAACGTGAAGCATAGCTTGACACAAGTGTCTTGCAGCGATGTCAAAATGGCCAAAACACTCAATTTCAGTGGGGGTTAAATCATTTTGAACACAACTGTAGTACAACAAACTAAGGTACTGTAAATGGTTAAATAATATGGAATGGAATAAAACAAAAGACAAGATACACACATTAAAGAAGATTTACAAGGATTGATCTCTCAGGGCCGTGTGCTGTCCAGGATGACCTGGGTTGTGCGCCTCGTGTCCTTGTTCCTATGGGACATGCGTTAAGACAGTGGTGGGCAACTGAGTTGCTATGGAGGGCCACAAGTACGGCCCTCGGCATCACCAAAGGGCCGCACAAAACATTTTCAATCTATAGTGACTTTTGTATAAACATTTTATAATGAAAAAGAATAGCCTTCATAGCTGGAAGACAGTATTAAACATTTTGATTTAAATGATACTTCAAGCATTAGGGAACACTGTAGTATGGTAATGCCCATTTTGTGTAATGTATATCAAAGGTTATGTGCCCCATATATATCATCAAAGGCTTTGAAGATGTTTATGGGGCACATAACCTTATGTTTCTCTCCTCCTCTTCCCATTGTAAGAAGATCCCAGGTGAAGATGCATCAGCGGTGGGTTGGTGTCAATGTCAATTCCTATGCCCTTTGCATTAACAGTTAGGTTTTGGGGGCTGTAAGTGGAGGACTGAGGGGGGGGGGGGTAATATATTTTTCTCAAAAGGCATTTTATTTTTCAAAAATTCAATTTAAATTAAAAAAAAATCCGATTTAAATCCAAAAAAATCGAAAACTGTATCTAAACTTGTAGCGTGTGGCTTTAGTCATGAATACTTTATTTTATGTAAAAGGCTTGTTCTTGCAATGTTTGGCCAGGCGGGGGCACTATTTCCATGTGTAATCATGTGTTAGTCTTATCTGCTCTCCTTTTCCTCTAATTCCAAACTGCTCCAGCAGCAAGGAAAATCAATCATTTTACCAACCTTCAGTTCTTCTAATGAGCATCACAGAGAGAAAGGTGCTATTGAACAACTGCTTCAGACTGTATCTCTTAGCTGAAAATAATATGAATCCCTTTGGCCCTTTTATACTTGCAAAAGAATTGTACAGTTCTTTAAACTTATTGGCCTCATTGTGCGGCCTCTTATACAACATGCGATTCAGCTGGAGCTTTCCTGCTTCAGCAATGACAAGAATCCAGGGATCGGAGGTGTAGAGGACACACACTTGGGTATCCTTAACCACACGTGTACTTTCATATCTGCTGTGTGTTCTGTAAATGTCTCGTGCCTGTCTTTGCTCGGGCTAATTGGATATAAAATACTTTCAAATGTATTAACACAGTTACATTTTATGTCTGGGCAAACTTCTTGTTTCATGAGAAGTTGGTAATATTTAGTAACGTGTGTTCCCCTATGTTAATGTGCGACAAGTATGAAAGAATTGGTCATTCTGGATTTCAGCGCATTGACTGATTTATTTTTAGTAGTTCATCTTGAAAAATTATGTAGACCATGAAATGTTGTAAAAGACTGAAGTCCATATCTGTATTCTTGTTTAAGGGACTTGATCAAATAAAGGATGACCATTCTAGTCAGCCAGGAGAAGGTCAGCAGTGGTGGCCTCTATACTCTATTTATTTTCTTTAAATATAAGTACTGCTTGTAGACAATTAATCTAATAGTGGTACACAAACCCAACTGAAAAAACATGTTCCTATAAACCAGGGGTTCCCAAACTTTCCTTGCTGGGCCCCCCTTTTCTATTTAGGAACATCAAACACAGGTTTAGAATTGGGGCCAGCGCCCCTCTGAAATACCTTTGTGCCCCCAGGTGGGGGACCACTGCTATAAACCTTTAGTAATCTTTAATAAATATGCAAGGCCACCAAGGTAAGAACAGTTCAATTTGTTCTATCATTCCATATAATTCTATGAGTGATGCTACAGTCATCATTTCTTCATCCTTGAGTACCCTAAATCTCATGAAAATGCCTTGCTGAGAGCCTACTCTTTCCTAGAGATGCTC
>CM070035.1:80685546-80701207 GCA_036250615.1 Ptychadena robeensis | reverse complement strand
CCCCATACATGCATAGATCCACGGCTGATGCGCATTCAGACAGGTGAATCAAAGCTGCTGGATCCTGGTCACTTAAAAGGACATGTCCGTTTTGTTTTTTTGTCAATCGCCAGTACTTCGGATGAGGACCAGGGTCCCCATCCAAAGCATTTTACGGGAATCATTGTGCACCACTGGTGCGATGCGATTACCTGTCAGATCGACCGGCACTTGCCCGTGGCATTATAGCATCATCACACGCAGTCGGATGCTCAACAAATTGGCTGCAGATCTATGCGTCTATAGCTGGCTTCAGATATGTTACTGAGAAAAATATTAAGGGTTGTTCTGCAAGAATAAAAGCTATAATGAGCGAAAAAACTGCAACGCCTAGCCTTTACCTTTCTGATGTAATTTCTACAAAAAGCCTTAGGTATAGCTTTTTTATCTTCATAAATGTTCCAGTGTTCTTTGTTATACTTTGCTAGCATCAAATGTACTCTGCTATATATGTTGTGTGTAGATATATAATATATATATAATATAATATCTGGCCCCTTATGTATGTGTCGTGTTAGTTTAAGACGTACACATACAAATAACCAATTTCTGCTTACCACACCATTACTGTAGTCTTCTCTCGCCGTCTTTTCTTTCTCGCTGGTAAAGCTAATATTTGCAGATTTTCCACAACGGCATTTTACTTCTCAATAATGAATAAAATGAAAACAAGCTCTGAATAACAGGCAGGAACCAGTTTTTCTAGTAATTGTGTGTTTTCTGCTTGCCTTTCTGGAAATTACCATTTGAATTGGTCTGTTCTCAATTCTATTTCTGCTATCAATTTTCAAGAGCTCTATTTCGAGTCAATGGCCATCAGTGTTGTCAAGAAAGCCTCTTCTTCCTAAAAGTTTGAGCATTCAAAAAAGAGAAAAAGAAAAAGTGTGTTTTCGAAATGGGTTTATTTTTGTTTCTGAAGAATCCTTAATTTGACAACCCTCACAATGATTTATCACAATAGGCTGCTTAAAACTGCTTGGAATAATGAGCAACGTGAATTTCAATACTTCCTTAAGGCTAAACGAGTCAGCAGGAGCTCAAATTGCAAGGTAGACACTTTTATTTCAGCTCATACACAAGTGAAAATTTGTATGAGGCTACTTTAACGAGGCCAATAGGGATTTGGGATTATTTATTTAAACCCTTAAGAAATGTAAACTGTTTTCCCTGTATGTTTAGCGGTGCAAAGAAAAGATTAGCACAAGGCAGGCCACATCGCTGGCAAACAGAATTGACAAATGTAGGAGAAGTATCAAACAAGAAATATTGTGATATTATGTGGAAGAGGTATATTCAAGGTCTGTAGTATAATAGTCTATTTAATGTTCAGGGAATTGCCATTAATATTAGTAATAACTTCTAGCTGGCATAAATGTTGTTATTTCCCAGAAAACACTTCAGATCGATAAGAGAAGGGAAATATTTCCCATATAAATCCCTTATGCATGCATAACGTTGTGCTATATCTCTGTAGTTGTAAAACTTTATAGAGTGTTTACAAGAAGCTTACACTAAAATAAAGACCTCCAAATTTCTTATATATTAAGGGCAACGTTTTAACAATATTAACATGATGCCTAAACGGACCTACCACGTGACTCTGCTGCCGATAATTAGGGCAATCACAAAAATTTGACAGTAGGAGGGGTGATTTTTCCGAGATCGCCCCTCCCACTGTGTGATGTTGCGCCTAGGCTCCACATCATACAGCCGAAAGGGCACTTGCGACATCTGTACGCAGCACCATTTTGTCAGACATGAATTGGTGCCCTATGGTAGGTCGCAACAGAGTACACTGTACTCTGCTGTGATTTGCCACCCTCCTCTCAACACATCACATGAGAACATCAACACATGAGAACAAACTGTGCACGTACTGGGTTTGGGCATAATGCCAAGGAGGTTAAGAAGTGCTGTCTTCCTCACTGTCTCCCTCTCTGTCCTCTGCTTCAGCTTCCTGCATGGTAGATTCTGCTGCAGATGGACCTCCCTGTTCTTGATTGAGCCTCTGATTAGCTGCCCCCATCCACAGGTCAACAGCTGGCTTTGGGGAAAATATGATTCTCACAGTATAACACTGTTTGAACCCCCAGATCTCATACCTTAGTAGTGCATCCCTATAATTTTCAGGGTTAGCAACTAACCCATGAGATTACCTGCAGTCCATTTGTCAAACTTCATTTTCAACTGTCATTCTGTCAAACAGTGCTTTTCTCTTGCCAGATCTTACTCTCACATATCCCTACTCTGATTTTTACCCCCAGATTTCAAACACCCTTAAAAGTCCAATCTTTTATTTTGGATGGGGGGGATTTTACATTTACAATTTCACACCCCTAACTGAAACCTTTCATAGTTATTACTGTTTCCCTGCATTTTTCAAGCTGACATAAATTGTATACATTTAACAATAAAAACAGAATTTTTGCAATCTAAAATGTTGTACTTCTACAGTTGTGTATAAATGATAAAGTAAAGTTGTTTGTACAGCTATTTA
The DNA here is from genome assembly GCA_036250615.1 of Ptychadena robeensis. Taxonomy (NCBI): domain Eukaryota; kingdom Metazoa; phylum Chordata; class Amphibia; order Anura; family Ptychadenidae; genus Ptychadena; species Ptychadena robeensis. The sequence goes on along the minus strand of CM070035.1, from coordinate 80,698,671 downwards.
ATGTGTTCAAGCTTTAATCTCAAACTCCCTGCAATACCATGTGCCAGATGCCCCTAGTTTACACTTGCCATCAATGTACAGATCACATCACCGGCTTCTTTCTAAAACATGACAGCCAGACTCCTCGGGTGCAGACTTCTAGGCCACCTGTCCCCGGAATACCTCCAAGTTGTTAGTATGCATATGCAGCGTAGTAACAATAATGCAGGTACACATAGCTAGTTCTATGCTGCCCAGGTATAAAAGGATACTTGTAATAAAACATATTTAGAAAGCCGTTGCTGATCTTTGCTTGTACATGAGTTTTTATTAGGAATTCTACATGCCTCTTAGCTGGGGGATTAGCGTTTCCAAAGCTGGTCAAGAATGATAACCTGTCTATTCCTCAGAGAATGGGTACTGCTAGTGCTAATGCAGATAAGATCTACTTCTTGGCAGTGGCTTTTTGTCTTTGCTGGAGGGAATGGAACAAATATCAACCCCTTGAATGCAGAGCTATTGCTCCCAGGATGGTTGGGATAAATATGCATTTGTTTTTACATATTCCAAACATAAAAAGCAGGACTATTTTCCCATTGATTTTAATGGTAAAAAATGTGCGTCTTGTAGTCCGAAAAATACTCTAGATCTCCAGTAGGCTTTATGATTGTTTGAATGAGAAAGGAATTCTTGTACATCATTTGTGTGGTTGTCACTGTTAGGATGATCTGGCTTAACCTTTATGGATAGAATGGATCATTTAAAAATTGTCTGCATATAAGAATTATTTCAATGTAGTTTTACGAGAATTTTATTGAAGTTATTTTTTTCTGAATTAAGATAGCTTTCTGGTGGTGTAATTTACTTTACTGTATATTTTTTACCTTATGTTTTATCAATTAACAATATGACCGAAATATAATTAAAATAGGGCCCTTTTTATTACATTATCCAGAACATTTGAATCATAACTGGTATGGGAACTAGAGCTTAACCAATCCTTCCAGCACATATATTTTATTACCCTTAAAATGTCCAGACACAGCGTGCAGTGACAGAAACCATAGCGGCTGTCTTCTTGTGGTTATAAACGAATTACTGTTATTTTTGAATGTATTTGTTTGTCCCGAAATATGATCATGGGTACCATTTCAAGCAGCTGTCTTTTATAACTTGGTTTCCTAAAATTACTTCTAGCAACTAAGGCAGAAACACATTTTTCATTGAATGTGGCCTTTGCATAGCCCTTATCATCATCAACAAGTGTGAATAGCTGAAACTAATATTAAAGTTTTGCCGAATAATATGTCAACCTAGAGGCCTCTAAGCTTTATGACTTATTACATCAGTTTTGTCAAATTCTAATATGCAGCGGGCCAAAATTTATATTTGGTAAATAAAACTAATATTACTATTACTAAAACTAATATTAAGTATTTTTTTCCTTTTCATCATAAATAATGATGACCCTTTTCATTTTGAAATAAATTAAAAATGGACCTACCACCAGATTTTCAATGTAGTCAAAAGAAAAAAAAAAAACGGTATCTGTAACGAGTAAATAAATGAGGTCCCTTGCAGCTTCCCTTTTCTTTTTGTCTGTGATGACGCTCTGCATTGAAGTACAAAGACGATTTTCCCAATTGAAAACCATTAGAAATGCCCCCCGTGGGCGCTCGTGATATTGCACCTGAGTTAACCCCTGGAAGCCTGGCAGATAATCTCATATGATTCAAGGTAACAGCAGGCAAGTATAGTTTTTTAGGATTGTGCTTTGCCACCATCATACCAGCTCAGTCAAAAAAGTAAAACTTTAATTTTATATATATATATATATATATATATATATATTAGTTTTCGAGTATCTGCTTTAAGTTTTGCTTAAACGTTGATTCTGTAAGAAGCAAAGTGTAATACTATGCTAACACATGTGAAATAAAATAAAAGACACATGTGTCACTCATAACTCTTTTTTTAAGATCTTATAAGCCAAATATAATTACACGAGGGCCAGATTTGACCTGTGCGCCTGTGCGACATGATTCTGTGAAAACATTTTCCCAACATTAGCCATAAACCCCAGAGCTTTACATTGCCATGTGTATGTGAGATGCGTCCATGACCCTCCTAGCCACTGCCTCCCAGTATTGATAGGCCCGTGATAATATTTATAATGTGGATATAATAGCCTTGATTTTCAAGTAGAGTATTAAGTTCCTTTCAGAATTTTTGTTTTAAGGACTAATAAGCAGACTTGAAATTCAGTTGCTGGCTGCAACCAGATTATTTCTATATTAAAGGGAAGTCAGCATCACTGAGCAATATCACCTAAATATCTCGCAGAGAACTTTGGAAGTAATGTTAGCTCAACACCTGCAGCACTTTTTGATGGATTGTGTTAATAACCACAAAGTAAGAGCAACGCAACCTTTTGTGCCAGAACATGCCTGTTTGTCGCTAGCCAGTGCAATAATAAAACATAAACGTAAGCTCTTTTCTACCACCACCCACTCAGTAGCTCTGTGAATAATTTTGTTCAACTTTTAATAGCCAGGAATATTGGTTCACTGCTGGGAGTTTTTCACATTATTTCCTGCTGGGGAATTACACCAATAATTTTTCCTTGGCATACAACCATGTTAATGAGGAGTTACATTAGATAACTGGGCATGTTATCGAGTAATTTGTGTCCAACATAATTCTTTCAGGAGAGCAATTAAAGAAGAAGAAAAGTACATTTAAGATAATGAAATCTAGAGAATTGTGAGAAGAAAGGAAAACTTTGTCTGCTGAATTTGTTCAAACTAGGTGGTGGCAGCACATTTATCCTACATGAACACCTACTGTTTAGTACAGGCCATTCAGGTCATTCTTGCTGTAGAGAGGTGCATGGAGGCAAATACTGTAGTTTTACCTTGGAAATTCACATCGGTGAAGAAAATCCAGTTCCCATTATTTCATTTATGTCCAGGCATGGCTGCCACCATTGTGGAAGTACCATAAGGATGGTTGAGGGCTTGTGATAATACTGTGGGGATGGCTAGGATAAGTACTAGTTGATGTCCTCAGAACCTCCAATAGAAGGAGACTGGCTTTCTCTTCAGACTCCATCCTCGCAGGCCTATCCATCGCATTCAACCTGCATGCTAAGAAGCTTTGATTCACCTTCTGTAAGAGTATTGTATCAATTAAAGAATAAAGAAATCCAGGGTTTCAGAGTTGCCAACCTATCTTAGAAATATTTTAAGATCATATTTCTTTAAAATGTATTTATTTTATCCAATAAAGAGAAACGTCCTCATTCAGCCCCTATTCCAAAAGCAGGGAAAAAAAACATTTTTCAGACAAAACTGTTATATGAAGCAATGCCAGGAAAGTCTTCCATGCATTTTGCCCGGAGGCTTTGTCACTACAAATATAAATACTTTTTTACAGTTTGTTGCGTCACAATAAATACAGCCATTAAAATGTATTGCTGAAAGGGCCTTACAATTATAGCCATAGAATTCCATGCGTCCAGGAAACATTTTGATGGTATAAAGTATGTTTAGTCTGTCATGTCTTAAAACAAATGAGCACTTGGTACTCGGCAACACTTGGGTGCTAAAGAATGGGCAATGAAGAAGGTGTTCTATAGATTATAGAATACACTTTCTTGAAAGGTTTACAGGAAGGATATATGGTGGAAATCATATGATTTATGATGATGTAGTGGGGATGAATGACCGGTTATTGCTGTGGATAGTGACAGCAGCATTTTATAATTATTGTATGTATTAGTTGAAACATAAATTAAAATGTGAATGTTATGTGTTTATAAATTCAAAAGGTACCTGTGAGTTTGGTAATTAAAAATGTCAAATTGTTAAGGTATGATACCTATACTAGAGGTTCTCTGAGATCAGTAGAGGCAACACTCTTATGATTTTGGTTTGACCAGATTTGACCAGTTGGTAGAATATTTCTTTAAATATAGGAAAAAATAAATTGTTCTTCTCATTACTCACAATGCAGAACATTTCCCTGGTTATTGTGTAAAAATTGTTATTAGAAAGAAATATGGTCATCATATTCTTTATGATGTTCCCTTTGCCAGAAATCAATTCACATAGAACTGTGGAGTAGGGAATTCATGTACAAATCAAACTTTTTACCTGACTGGAATAGTTAATTAATAGCACCTACAAAGTCAAATACTTCCTAACCTGACTGTAGAATATGCCATTTATCTAGTGCTTCTTTCGTCACTGTATTAATATAATTGACAATTTCTTTGTATATTGCCTACAATACTTATAGTATAAGCCCTACATAGGCTGACTGTGCTTCTGCTTATTGCAGGAAGATAACCTAATCAGAAAATTTTACATTTTGTCTACGCTAATCTATATTTATCCTCTACTATTTTTTACCATTATACCTTTTAAATTGCCTTTTAAGTCACTATTGTGAAAATATTAGTGGAAGTATTGTTTTCAGCATACAGATTCATATTGTTTGAAGAGTTTTGTTGACTCTACAGCTGCTAATTTAAAGTTTAAAGCGCACCTTTTTATAAAATTTTTACTTACCTCTAAAAAATATTCATTTAGCAATCATGCTGATGCCTGTGGGAGCCACCATTTTACATTCAGTGTAGCTTCCAGGCTTGCATGAGATGCAGCTGCAATAACGCCAGGGGACGCCAGATACAATGTGTGTCAATAGACAGAAAGTGAAAGTAAGAACAATAAATAAATCAACGTGAATTGCTGCTGGAAGTGTCAGCAGCCCGCTGTGGCGATGAGGAGATGCTCACACAGAGGAGGTGGGGTGAAGGAAGAACTATACAGATATCTCCACACAGGTAATGATTTTTTATTTACATTTTGCCCCAATAGTCAGGGGTTGGCTAGCCAGGGGGAAAAGTTTGTCTGGTGCGCTTTAATGTAATAGTAAAAAAAAATATGTGAACATTCAAAGGTTCAGTAGACCGTTCACTACTATGGTAAATGAAACGTTTTGGCAAATTAAAATGTTACTAAAGCCAATGCTTTTTAATGCAAAATAATGTATTGGAGGCTTTAGATGCTGTCAGTTTTATTTAACTGTGTCTTTAGCTAAATGTGAGAAAAGTTTGGACAGTTGACAATGGAACAAATCTCCCCATGGGCATGTTTCTCCTCTGTTCCTGTTGTTCCTGTTCCTGTCCTGATTGTATATATACTTTGTTAATCATTCTGTGGTGTCATTTGCTTTTTTAGGATTTTTAGGTTAAACATGGTGGGAGAATTTCTCTATTTACTTTGTTAATTGTAAAAAATATTTTTGTTGGAAAACAGGTCTACAACAATATAGGGTTTTGCCTTGTTACTTACGATTTTCTCGTCATCATCTTTCACAGCCGGTCATTACAAGAATCGTTCGCGCTCCCTTTGTGTGCCGGCATTTTCTTTCCCCGTCTAAAGTTTTGAGATCGACCCAAAAATTTGGCCAATCAATTTCTGAGCCGATTTCTGGTGACCCATTTAAGGTGGTCGCGTAAGATTTGTGTAAGATTTGTGTAATTTATTCCGAGTTGCATTGCAATATAAATCCTTTAAGCTTTTACTTGTTTTTTTGTAATTACCTGTGAAGCATCTGATATCTTTTGGGGTGGAGTTTATGGAAATGTGCTTTGAACCCCAGGCACCTTCGTTATATATTAGCCCATTCATTTAAAGGGGCTGCCTTAATTAGCTGCTCTATGTGGCTATAAAGCACATCTGATAATGTGGCCCTAGCGTGAATAAGGTGGCTTGCGCTTGTTTGATGCGCTGACATCAGCGCATCTGAGCGCATAGTGGAACCTTAGCCTAACATGCAACCAGAAGGTCAAGTTACACTGTGAATGAAAACACATTTATAGTTCTGTTCATTACATTTCATATTGGCAAAGTGGGAATCGGGAAAAGAATGTAGAGAAACAAGCAATGTAAATATAGTTGTTCTTTTGCAAATAGAAAAGATTCATTTTGTGCCTAGATGGGGAGTTGTGTTTTGGTCTTTCTTTCAGCATCTGCTGAATATTTCATTAGTACAAGCTTTGAACAAGACTTAGAAAGGGCAAGGTTTTATTTTTAGCTCATGGAGCGGGATGTGTTTTTCCAAATCAATAGGTGGCTTGCTGAAAAAAATTCATTATGATAATTTATTTATGTAAAGGTTTTGTCCAACACATTCTGGTGTGTTACTGCTTATCGAGTCACAAAACCAGGTCCCAGCTTTATGTGGAGATTGGATTGTCCTGTCCCTGTACACAAAGCTGATCAAACAGCAGCATTGTTGGTGCCAACCCTTCTCATTGCAGAGATCTCGTTTTATCACATGTCATGAATGAGAATATTGTGTTCTATGTTTAAAACACTTTGGTTTCCCCATTACTTATTTTAACAGATTTTTCTGTTCAGCTCAGTTTCCTAATAAATTATTTTATAAGCTGACCATAAACGGTTAGATTTTGCCGCCGATTAACCGCCATGCATGCCTAAATTGCTTTTACATCCAATTAACAAACATATACAACTTTTTTCTGTATTCAGAAATATTTCTGCTCTTCTTCAGAATTCTCATCCTATTTATAAGGAAATATCACATACTCAATGTTGCTTAAGCTAGCCATACACCGATAGATTTTTGCACCATTGATCAGAATGTTTGATATTTTGATAGAATATCGATCGTACCTATATCAAATGTATACATTTTCTTTCTACCAAACTCAATCTTATGTGCTCAAACTAACTATCATTCGATTTTTATTTCGATGGGAAGTGCTGTGGTGTAGCCAAAAACACTTCAGGTCGTTAGGTATATGAACAAACATAAAACCAATGTAAATAATAAAGGCCCCCATACACGGGTCGGATTCCGACCGGATTCTGGGACGATCGATTCCGGGCGCGCGCACGCGAAACGATCGTGCCGGAATCGCGTGCAGCCCATCTTGTCCGATCGTTCGCGTCCGATTGATCGGGGGCTCAGAATCGGATCCGACAGAGAACCAACATGTTGGTCTTTCTGATCCGATTCTGCACACATCAGGGGGAGTTGCCATTTGGGAAGTGAACATATTAGAACCCAGGTACCCAACCAGCAACCCAGGGGCCGCATGCAGCCTTTTGGGCGTTATGCAGCGGCCCTCCTTGGTCCACCACTTGCGCCCCCCCCCCCCAAACCTAACTGTTGATGCATAGGGCATAGGATCTCAGCTGTCCACCGATCCCATTCCGACGCATCCTCACCCAAGAACTTCTTTGAGCAGGAAGAGGAGGAGAGGCGAGGGACTTGCTTAGGCTCCAATTGAGCACACTGATTGGTGTATGACAGAAAATGTGCATTACCACACTACAGTGTTCCCTAATAGTGATGAGCGACTAGGCAATATTAAAATTCGCTTAATTTCGCGAATATCCGCCATGATATTCGATTCCATATTCGTAATCTCAAATATCCGCACTTGTGGACATGAATTGTGATCTAAAAATTGCAATTGTGATCAAATATGCGCAATGCATGCAAGTCAATGGAGCTCGGATATTCGACTGGGAGAATATCCGTCTTTTCCATTTTAAAAAATCGCATCACGATTATATAATCGCGCTCCATTGCAATAAATGGGATCGCAATAAATCGTGAAAAATCGCGATCGCAGCGGATATCTGATTAAATATTCGCGAATATTCGCAAAATGGTGGAATGGCAATATTCGAAAATTGAATATTCGAGCTCAACACTATTCCTTAATACTTGAAGTATCATTTAAATACGTTTTGTAATTTAAAAGTAATGTCTGATAGCTATGCATACTGTTTTTTATTCATTAAAATATGCTTATTTCAGTCGGTATAGATTAAAAATGTTATGTGCAGCCCTTAACTGATGCGGGGAGCCCTCCATATCAACTCAGTTGCCCACCACTGTATAAGAATGAATATATTAGAATGATCTCATACAAACCAACAGATTAGAATGAACATAATATGAATGAACATATTATAATGAACATAATACAAATTCATGTGCTCTGTCCAAGATATTAAACCGATAGTTGCTTAATGCTATTTGTAAGCATCATGACGCGTTCAATATACATTTGATAACCAGATGAAAATTTTACAACATGTTCAATCACCTTACGATTTTTTTAAATTTTTTTTATTATTATTGAAAAAAATTTGTCGATCGAACAAAAGTATAGAACCGTGTACCTTACAAGTTGAATTTGATTGTTGAGGTGGAGGAGGCAAATGACCTGTGACTTAACTACAGCATATATAAGATTTATTTCTGTTCAGTTGTTCAACTCCTGAGGATAAGGGTCTACTTTTTCTGAATTATACCATTGCATTTCACAATTACCAATTTTTATTTCTGTGTTTTTTGCAGACTTGAAGATAAATGGCTGAATCAAACTGGAGCTCATTCATTGACATTTCCATCCAGGACCTGCTTCGAGCTAATCTTGCTGCTCTCCCTCAACAATGCTGCTTTGCCTCAGTCATTGCGTTTCATGAATGAATGGCAGGTAATTTAGCTCTTTATACGTTCAAAGTCTTGCACATCTAACACGCTATTCCTCTTATGACCATTGGCCACTGCTAGAGTACCCTAAGCATCAAAGCAAACCCACCCTATTAATTTCCTGGGTGATTAAGTGATTATTGGCTTTTAAAAGAAAGAGAAGACTTATCTACCAAAGTGCTCTCAGATCAAGTTTAGGGTCACTTTAATGAGCCATGTTTTCGTAAAGAATAATTATGGAATTAATGTGAAGCTTACATATAGGTTTTGTATTTAATGTTCAGTCTATAAAGCTTTGGGTAAAAAATGTGATGTGAGAACATGAAGGTTGTTAGATGTAGAACTATATAGCAATACTCAATGCTAAATAAATAAAGCTGTAAAATATAAGGTTGTGCCAACGTATGTACCAGAAAACTGTCTTGTATTCCTGTTCTCTTCCTTTTTTATGGTTAATCATTTTGTTTTGATCGATCCCTTTTAATACCTTGCGATCTTGGTTTAGAAAGGTCACTGGAAAGTAAACTGTTTTTTTGGAGGGTTATAGCTTTTATAGCCTGAAATTCCCATAAGTCATAGATATATTTCAGACTTCTCTTTCCTGTATGTACATTGTGTTGGTGGTTAGGCTTCTTTTGTTCCAAGGAAGGTATTGAAAGGAATTATTTTTATTTTAAAATCTTACTTGCTCTGTGTTGTGCTATGCGCTAAGATTTAAAACTGTTTATGTGGCACATTATGTCATTGTTTTTTTCACACTTTACAAAAAATAGGATAGGTTGTGCTCTGAAGTCCTATACTCCTGGGCTTATGGTTCTGCACCCTTACTCTTTTTAAAACAATGTATTTTTAAAATTTCCTGTTGGCTCAAATTATGTTTTTTTGTTTATGCATGTGTATATATTTTGGAGGGGTTCAGCCTCATAAAGGAGCTGTTAAAAAGGTACATCCACAAAATGGTTTCCTGCCCATATTTCTTGCCAAAAAAAAGGTTAGCCTCACAGGGGTTTTTAGCAGATACAAAAAAGTCTTTAGCAAATGCAATTTCTCCTGGCTTTCAAAGCTCAACACACATGAAAAAACCATGACAAAATAAAATATTAGCAATCCACATTGCCTGCACTTGGCATTTAATATTTTCCTAATTACTGACCTAACACTAGATGCATTCTGTTTTTTCCTTTCAATACTTCACAGTGAACCTCTTTTATTGAATGAATCTGATACTGTCTAAAGCTATGGTTGTCATTTAGGGTTTGTTTAATATGTCAAGGGTGTATCTGTACAGTACAGTAAAGCTGTTCAAAAAGAAAATCATCTGTACTCTGTAATATAACAACACCAATTAAATCAGATATCATAATATTTGGGCAAATGATCCAAGTGATTTTGCCAACATCCCACATTTTTACCAATTAAAGAAAAGAAGGGGTTGGTAGACCACACCAACAAAATGAGATGGCTAGCCGCAGGGACTTTAACCGAAAATTGCTAATGTATTAAAGGTTAGGGTCCCTAAAGTCAGTTAAGAAATGGTTTATTCGTTCTATATACAATAGATACATATCCATTGTCTTCAACCAAGGATTAAAATACAATATATTCAACACAATTATTCAAGTAAAAAAAACACATTAGAAGTGCTATGCACTTCTGGCCTATAATTGGGTCAATGGTCCATGATCGGCACGTTTAGTCCCTGAGGCTAGCCACCTCATTTTGTTGGTGTGGTCTACCAACCCCTTCCTGTCTTTTAACCAATGAAAACACTTGCTTCAGACCATAAATCAGTGGTGGGCAACTGAGTTGATATGGAGCGCCACAAGTGAAGCCCTCGGCATCGGCTAAAGGGCTGCATAATTTTCCATCTATACTGACTAGTATAAGCATTTTTTTGTGAAAACAATTACAGCAGACGGAGCTAGAAGACATTCTTTTTAACTTTTTTGAATAAAAAGCATTACGGAACACTGTAGTATGGTAATGCATATTGTGTCATGTATATCATCAAAGGTTATGTGCCTCATAGATATGATCCAAGCCATTGATAATATCGATTGGGGACATAACCTTTGACAGGCGAGTTCCTATGCATTAACAATTAGGTTTCAGGGGCCGCAAGTGAAGGACTGAAAGGGCCACCAAAGAACGCCCAAAGGGCCGCAGGTTGGGAATCTGGGCCATAAATGTTCCTCATAGCCAGTGGAGACAAGCCCTATTCCTGCAATGTTAAGTTGGAATTAAATGTGTCTTTAAGTGCAGAGATAAATTAGGTCTTGTTTAAATGCTTCTTCAGAAAATGTGAATACTGCAATATATTTGATATGTTACTGTAATGTCTATTAGTTGTAAATGTATTACTTATTTATTATTATTATGACAGTAAGTACAAGAGGAACTGTCTGTGCTGTCTATATTATATTCTCCCATATATTACTGAAAGACACACCAAATAAGAGGCTGATTTGTTGACTTAGCAGCATAGACAGCTTTCCGTTGTTTGACAAACGAGGCCACTGGTTAGATGAAGTAGTTTGACAGCCCCTGTGACAAGTTGTGCTAGGTACTTACATTTGTTACATTCTGTTATGCTTCATTTAGAATCCTGAATGTAAGTTTTATACATGCTTTTGACAGTTCCTTGCTGTACTTGCGTGCTATGTTAACACAATAAGTATATGTGTAGCCACTGTTACATAGCAGCACCTAATAAATATTTAAGATGGTATAAAATATTTATGAGGTCTTAGGAAAGCTTAATGTCCACATATTTATTTGAACTCTATCACCATCAGGTGGCATGCTAGTACTAAATTTGGTCAGCTGACATGTGAAGCATCCAGGTCTTTTGTTTGGCTGGGGTTCCCTCCAGATTGTAAACTCTGACAGCAGGACTTTGTGTATTTTTATTGGGCAGTATTACGGTGCCTTGCCAAGCAATCCAGCTTGGATTATAATTGTCAGTGATAACTGTCTGGGGAACGTTTCATAGCATAACATGTTTAAATGTGGTCACAGCTTGTGTATGGACTGGCATTCCTATTTTTGGAGGGATGTCACTTCCTTTACTTTTTGTGTATAGAATACAGAGTTGATGGGTATTTGTGGTGCTATGCCAAGTAGTATTATTATTTTTTTATGTCAGAACTATACAGCAATGCTTCATTAGGTTAATCATAAGCGCTAACATTTTAACACTTAACAATTAATACTGGACTGCTCTATTTTGCTCAGGGAACGCCCATGTGTTCACGTCCTGCTGTATAAAGTGTTCTTTTGATTTATCTGTATAAAAATGTAATAGAAAAATATTTCCACATATCTTTCCGATAGAAAATGTTAATTTTGAACATGCACTTTGTATTTTAAAACTGCAATCAAACCTCACCCTTTGTAAAGGTGCCCATACATGTTAAGATCTTGGGCAGATCTCCCGACAGATCGACCCCGTGTGATGACGTCCTCCTGCTTAGAATTGGCCAGGCACCCTTTGTGTGCCAGCAATTACGTCAGACGGGGATGACCCGCCGAAAAATCAGGTGAAAATCTAAGCGTCTATGGAGGGCTTGACACATTTAACAAAAGCTAGAAGCATTGGGTAAAAAAACGTACTTATAAAGTACATTTCTATATAGTATGTACCTAAAACAGTGACCTACATTAAGATACTACTTTGTAATCACCCTAAAAGTTATGTCGCACCCCTCGTTAGGAGATCACTGGTTTAGCAATATTCTAATTCTTATTGACTAGGTATAAAATAAAGTATTTGCATTTTTTGACAAATAGTAAAAGTTCAAGACATTTCTAGCTTCCTGTGCTACAAAGTAACTGATTCTCAAAAATAGCAACAGACTTTAAAGTTGGGTTTCACTAAAATCGGAACAGCTTAAGGTAGTATTAAACTCGCCTTGGTCTACAAAAGCAAGTTCTCTTCTGATATGTTTTTCTTCTATTTGTCTGCAACCATTTTTTCAGTTTGGGATTTGATGAGGTTTTCTACCCTAAAAAAAAAAATCTGCATTTAGAAAAATCCTCCGCCTCTACGTCAATAGGCACTTGTCTATTTATGCATCTCACATCCTATTCAGTCTAGCCTATTTATAAGAAAACAGAAACACCGCTCTTTTCCTTTTTTTTCTTTTCAAGTCATTATAATTTTGTCTTTTGTTATTTTAGGCAGAACAAGGTAGGCAGTTTTAGTTCCTAATTAAAGGTTTAGTGGTAAGAGAGTCAGCTATGTGAAGGACAATGAAACCGTTACAAGTTTTATAACTACATTTAATGTGCAGACAAATATTTACTTATAGATTGAGATTTAAAATATGGAAAAGGTTACCACCTTGGTCATGTTTTTACTTCTGTCCGTTATCCTGTGGGGCAAACATACCCCCAGTTATTTTTTGTCTACTTGTCTCAGTGTAGACTTTCTAGTCTTGTTTATAGTTTCCACTATAGTCTATAGCCTAGGTGCCCTGCGGCCCTTTTGGGTATTCTTCAGTCCTCGACTTGCGGCCCCCAAAACCTAATTATTAATGCATAGGTACTAGAGATGCTCCGATCAGCATTTTTGGGGCCGATCACCGATTACCAATCACCAAGATC
>CM070035.1:80673117-80685446 GCA_036250615.1 Ptychadena robeensis | reverse complement strand
CATTTAAGCAACTTTATTTAGCCCGAATTAACTCGGGCTAAACACCCAGAAGGTTAAGTGATGCAGAGGGCCGCACTTGTGGCCCTCCATATTAACTCAGTTAGACACCACTGGTCTATAGCCATATAGTCCCGGCTATAAATAATGGGAAATGTTTCCAAAAGGGCAGAATAAATAAGCATCCTCTATTCCAAATATTAAAAATAAATTCAATTTTAGTTGTTGTCTCAATTTAAATTGAACTATCATGTCTTTTTTTGTTTTTACCGAACTCCGGATAGATTCTCCATTTGATATCCTATTATGTACTGCTCTGCGGTCACAGGTGATATTTTTACTCGTTCCTTCACAGTGGAAGAGACGCTTGCATATATATATATTTTTCAATTGTGATCGGTATCACTGAGCTGTTCAGTCATTATAACCCAGCACAAGATGTGACCTGACACCAGTCTTACTTTTCTGCTAATCGCACAGAATCACTTAGTGTGAGAAATACATTAAACTGACACAATCTGTGTTCTATTTTGTTAACCTCATCTCTCTGTGCCTCACTTGCTGGTACACAGACTTTCTGCTAGTATTGGATTCTCATGATGATGTATGGGCCTGTTTAGCTGTGGAATATTAGAACATTTCCGTTTGATCACTTCTGTTATTACTGAAATGTCAGGCTTTCTATTTTTAAGTCAGCTATTGACTAGCAAGGTCACAGGACTAAGTTATTACTGTGAATTTAATGCTTTGTTGGGGAAAAGAGTGCTTACAATTTGCAGACCCGTTACATGGCCTTCCAGCAGTGTAGATATAAAATCATCTTCTTAAAAATATAGCTTCTTCCTAGTACACATGTTCAAGGTTTTTGGTTCTGAAATGTCACTGATCACCAAACAATAGAGTAGATTGAGATTCTTTGGTAGTGGCCAGATATCAGAACTCTGGAAACCTAATAACCTCAGTTATATATGTCATGTTTCTGTTGTTTCCTACTAAAATTATAGCATGCAAAAACTGCTGGCATTTGGTTTATTAGATACTTGTCATGATGTATAAGTGAATAATTAGCTCCATGATTTTTTTTCTTTATCTACCTTGCTTAGTTTTAATGCCGCCATACCGCCATTCTTGTCATCTATTACTTGTACATGTAATTGGCTAAACTTTAAAGGTCCTATTTAGCTGCAGAGGGTACCTGGACATATATATATATATATATATATATATATATATATATATATATATATATATATATATATATATATATATATATATATATATATATATATATATATATATATATATATATATATATATATATACATAGGTATTCTGGCACTATATGAGTAGAAATAAAATGGTGAAAGGATTGGAAATAATTTGTCATATGGTTTGCAGTATGTTGTCTACTGTGTGCTCTGTCTTTACATATTTAGTTGTGGCGTTGTGATATGACATATCCTCGACACCATTAAGCCTGGCATACACACGCTGATTAGCGGCCGATTTTTCCACTGACCGCCGGGTGTGCGCGCTCGCGCCACCAGTCGACGGCAAAATTGGCCGCCAATCGGCATGTGCCCACATGGGGCGACAGATCCCTGTCGCCCCCCAGCTCGGCCGGCCAGAGAACGGACATGTCGGATGTTCTCTGGCCGATGCCATTAACTTCAGCGAAGACCGGCGTCTTCATTGAAGATAAAGGCCGACACACAAATGGTGCATGGCCGATTAAAGCAGCCCCAGAATGCACCTTGATGACGTCATCACGTTGCATTCCAGAGCTCATCGGAGCTGGTCTATCTGCACCCGTCTGTGGGTGTATGGCAGGCATAAGCATACATTGAAATGCTACCCATGTATTTCTTTCTTTACTCACTATGGCCTTTGTAAACAAAACACCAGACCTGCTCTACTCATTGGTCCAGGATTAAAATGAGAACTCTTTGCTGTCTTATGGTCCGAAGGCGCGACCACGCTCAGCTGTGTGTCGTCAAGCCTTGGCTCCCTGCCACCAGTATCTTTGCTAACGCCCACGGGCGGATCTCTCATCTGTACTGCATTGTTTAAATTGCCAGAGCGTCTTATAGACCGAAAAATACGGTATATAATAACACTGGGACAGTAAGTGATGATGGGCAGATTGTTGGATGGAAGATATGTGGGGCCACTTTATCTTAGAACTCTGTTCTGAAGTAAAACCAGCACTGTTTTTTTTTTGGGGGGGGGGACACTAATATTCTTTTGCTGGTGTTTTGTAAGTTGTGTTCTGGGGCTAGCTTGTGTTACTGGAAATGGAAATTTTCACTTTCATAAATAGAGATGGTTCTTTACGGAGAAATGAAATAAATAGGGCAAGAGTTCACTTTTAAGTTTACAAAATAAACAGCAACTTAGCCTAACCTCTATAGCCATACTAGTCTTGTGAGAAATAGATGCTTTCCTAGTGGAATGACTCTGCTCTCTAATTTACTGTATGTTTCTTGACATTTTTACTGTAAGATGTCATGTGGTACAAACCACCTATAAGTAGGAAAGATGTTCTTCTTTCCTAATTTGTAAAAACATTAAAAAGAATTTACTCTAGCTCATATTGGAAAAATACTAATGCAGAAGTTTGAAGTGTTCTTACACTCAGACCTTCTATGTCACCTACACCCTTGTTAAATATGGCAGACCCAAGCGCAGCATGCATTAAATATGAATAAACCGCTTCACAGCCCCTGGATTTCGTAAACATAGTTGTTCACAAAATGTTATTCAATAGAAAGTGAACAAGAGGTCTTATACAATCACCTCTACAATATTGGGGCGGAAAAGTGTCTTATGGTTCAAAAATATGGTCTGTTAAATGGAAATATGCATACATCTTAACTAAGGGTTCCTTTTAAACTTGCTTTGTAACTGCAGGTGTTTAGGACCTCCTTAGAACAGTATGCTGGAAAAATCATCTTCAGGGCCCTTTTACACTATACGCACTGCATTGGATTTGCCCCAGCGCATTTAGTTTGCGTTAATGCTGGGTGCATATCAAATGCATTTTACTTTTACACTAGTGTGGGAGACCTACCACCACAACATGTGTTAACACAGGGTTTATTTTCCATGCAGTGCAAATGCCGCCGGTGTTGCAGGGAAATACTACACTAAAATCACAGTGTCTAAAGTGTCAAATGACCTTAAACGTTATTGTGGGCAGAAAGAGTAAAACAATTGAAAAAAGTGAACATCATTGGAAATATGGAGATAATTGGAATCATATGGACTGCTAAGTAGTGTGGGAATTAAATATGGATATGGACTAACTGCACTGATATCTATAAAATAGAGATAATTTAAGTAGGAAGGAAATCCCTTCACAACTGCTGAATCATGGACCAGTAGAACTTGGGGGCGATTGCTTGCATAGTCTGATGACCTGACTATTTTTTTATGTTCAATATCTTATTTTCGAAGGTTATTCCTCTATAGTTTTCACAATCATATCGTTATCTGCTTGCTATTTGTATATATTCTGTTTATAATAATGAGAATACTTTATTTTATAAATACACAGACTTAAGTGATTGCCTTAATTTACAGAGGAATATTATCATTAAATATTTGTCTTTTGATGAGGCCAACTTTATGGTACCAACGGAAGATTTAAGCTGGCCATACACCTTTAGATCTCTCTGTCAGATATCTTTTAGCTCTACCAACAACTATGTAGTATAGGGTCCTCTGCAATTGAACACAGGTAGACTTGATGGTTTAGAAAGTTCTTCATATTATATGGTTTTGGTATGGGTCCCCACACACCTTTTAGATTTCTCTGTCAGATTTCCTTTAGATCTCCCTTTGTTTTACCAAAACCATGTAATATGAGGGACTTTGTAAACAATTAAGTCTACATGTGTTCAATCACTGATGACCTTATACTACCTAGTTGTTGGTAGATCTAAAGTATATCTGTCTGAGGAATCTAAAGGTGTATGGGTACCCTTAAATACCCTGTGAGAAATAAGGGTTCATTCTCACTATACACCCTGCATTGCCAAGTATGTGACTATATGGTAGAAATGTTTCCATATTAATGCATAACTCCCTACTGTATGCATTTTGTTACCTCCCCTCAAGCACTTCCCATACACACGCATGGGAAGCACGTAGTGCATGCATCCAGCACGCTTATGGAGGGAAATTGCCCTGAGGATTTCAGTAACGTGGTTTCTTAGAGTGTGGAAACTGACAAAATATTGACTTAGTATTTTAGATCCTCTTCACGACTAACAATGTATAAAAGCATACAAAAAATATGAAATGATTATTGCTGCTTTGCAATTGTCTAGTTAGTACAATTATTTTTAATACCTGTCTACATTTTAAGAAGACGTATCTACTCTGTCATCCCTGTCAGTGGTGATAGCCCAAAAATGTAGGTTAAGGTTTCATGAAAATTATGAAAGGGAACAGATGATATGGAGAACAGTTTAGTGCTGATGATTGCTTATGAACAATCTGTTCCTCATGGACAGGAAGGAGCTGTCAATATGTTAAAAAATATATGTCATGCTCTTGTCAGGAAAGTTTTAACATGGGTGGAAACTTTTCCTTGACATTTCCAATGGCAAAATTGCACTTTTTATTTCAATATATCCAACCTATGCAAATGTAAAAGCTTAGCAGGCTTTGTGTTTGTCCAATAAACCTGCTCAGAGGGCATTGACAGCAACGCAATACCTAATAGCAGCCATACCTCATATCCAAAAGATTATAGCAGTTATGAGATTTGTTGCTTTATGTTCTGCAGGTTGCACACTTTTACATGAATAAAGTTGGTTGATATTAAGTGTGGTTGTTAATGATTTTCACACATTTGTGTGGTGTTATTACACTTTAAACTTATGAAAACCTAATATCCCTTAGCTGAATTATTTCACAGTAATGTTTTTTTTCTGGCCATAGACGTTTAGTTTCTTCACCGATTCACACAGATCTACTGGCCGGTTATGCAGAGAATCGGCTGCGCGCTCTTTGTGTGCCGGAACTTACTTTGGATGGGGACGCCGAATTTAGCTTTTAAGCATTAGATTTGCGGCCTATTTTGCAACAGAAGGACCGCCGTGAGCGCGGAAAATCTAACCGTCTATGGCCTGCTCAAGTTAATTTTTTTATATTTCATACAATGTCCAGTCTCTTTATCATCATGGCTATATCAGTTGACTAGTTTAGCTTTGGTTTATTGCTCCCCTAAACACATGGCTAATGGTTCTGTTCAGCTTGTAGAATAACACGAGAGCGAGTTTATAAAAGAAAATCCCAGAGGCAATATGCTAATAACCCTGCAAAAGGATAAGTCCTTGAAATTGATTAACTTGTAGAGCATTGCTGGAATCTGCCTGCTTGTTACGTTTTGGTGATTGCCACAAAATCTGATCTAAAAATCAAAAAAACCAACATAAAGTCCCCATACACCTTATAATCTTACCATACAATTTCTGTACAACCAAGTTTTGTTCTACCAAAACCATGTAATATGAGGACCTTTCCAAACCTTTCAATCTCTATGTATTCTATCAGGGAGGACCCGGCACTGCATAGTTTTTGGTAGATCTAAAGGAAATTGTATGGGGTGATCTAAAGGTGTATGGGGGGCTTTAGCAAGGGTTAAAACAGAAATTGAAACAAAATCCTTTTAAAATCATATACATTTCCAGATCCCGGTTCGGATTATAGGTCATGTTTTCAGTTTCCAATGGGTTTAAAGCAGGGTACAGACGGCTCAATGTTTTAGCCGTCCGATGTTCCCTGCAGCAGAATGATGATGTCATCACGCTGCTGTCAGATATCAGTGGAGCCGGGGAGACAGCTCCGCTCTCCCCAGCTAAGCTGATGCACGGTCTCCAGGCAAAGCAACGGACATCGGCCGTATTTACGGTCATGTCCGATATGGCTGTTTTTAAACGGGATTTGTCCACATATGATATGGGCCAGATAGATGGCCGTGAGCATGCTCGAAGCGGCCATCGATCCGGCCCATATCTGCAAGTCTGTACCCTGTTTTAGACTTTATAAGAGGAATGAATTACTGACCTTCCAGCTTCTATGCTGAAGAAAAGGCTTAATACTTTTTAGAAACAGGTGGAAATCCAGATCAGCATATGTCTAAGGTCAATGTCTTCAAAGTATTGATGTTAGGTCAGTATGACAGCCAACTTTTCGGGTCACTAGTGGTTTCCAAGGTTGTCATGCCATTGCAATGTATAAAACATCAGATAGAAGGCTGAAGTGAGAGTATGTTAAAATATTTTGCATTGATTGCTTTATTATTGTAAGAAGTTTGTAAGAAGCACTCGATTTAGATGTTTTGTAAAACATTTAACGCAAGGATATATATTTTGTTTACTTTATATGCAGCATTGTTGGACCTGTTTATTTTCTTGATTTACTTTTGGAGTGTTGGAAATCTACTTTAAATAGAGTAATGTATCACTGCTTATTTCACTTAATTAGGGTAGCTGCCTGCCATCAAACACTTGGTAATCTTCTCCGTTCCTGAGCATTTACGTCACCATGTCTCCCTAGAGGTTGTGCAGACCTCCTCCACAAATGATAATGGGATGTGGTTTCTTGAAATGCTCTATGGGCTTAAACAAAATTAATGTTGCATAAAATGCTCAGCTTCCACATTTCAGCACAATGCCTTAGTCCCAGGAAAACACTAAGGCATCCTGTGGAATATTAACAGTTCCTTCAACTGTCATCATTACCTCTACATTTTCTTTTATTAAGCTTTTGTGTTTAAGGCAGAGATCAGCTAGAATGCTTTCCAAGTCATTTCTATCCCTTACAATCTTAGACTTGGAAATATACAGTATGTTTCAGTTTATTTATTCATTATGCTTATCTAATTATTATGCAAATAGTACCACCCTTCACGAGATGGCATATTAATGAAAATGAGAATGTTAAAAAAAAAATAGATTTTTGAATTGATGTAATAATAGGGCTGAGCATGTTCAAGCGAATAATAGCTTTTCTTAGAAAATAAGCTAAAGCAAAATGTATAGGTTATACTGCAATACAAGGACAATTAAAAAAAAAGTTTCTTTTTGAACATGATTAAATTTTTTAAGTCAGCTTTAACATAAAGTAAGTTAAAGTTAGTTCCTAAAGTAGAGTGAATGTATAGCTATCAAATATGCTGGGTTAAAGAAACTAACAAGTCTAATGGGTTGGCAAGTGTTACTCTTGTAATATTAACATCAACCCTGAAAGGCTCTCATGTAGTAATTTCACCATGTGTGTTACTGTTCTTTATTGATATGATTCAGGTTACTAGATGTGCAAGCTATGGCTAAATGAAGTCCAAGCTTCTAGCTGTTTCCATACTAAGGATAACTAATGGAGCAAAAGAATTGTGTACTTCAATGCTGTATATTTGGAAAGTGGAGACTTGCTTCATTGATTTGTTTACGAGTGTTAATTTCTATGACTGGAGATAGACATAGAAATGATAATGTACCATGCCCTCATCTCGTGCTTAGCACCCGGTTTCCACCCTCAGAATTTTTTCACTTCTACCTGTAACATATTCCTAACAATTTCTCCTTAAAGTACTCCTACAGTTTAACGTATAATAAAGATTATAACAACTAATTTAGATGTAAATATATCTCTTAAGGCAAATACTATTTAAAGACAAAACTAGTTATTGTGATTTAAGGTGATTTAAGGCATACCATATTTTTCGCATTGTAAGGCACACCTGACCATAAGACGCACCCCATAGTTTTGAAGAGATAATTAGAAAAAACAAATGAAGTCAGAGACACATCCATACAAATATAAAGTGAATATATAGCTTTTTTTCAGCAAAGTGCCCCGCTCTGGTCCATGCAGCATTCACCCTATATACCTCCAGCCAAGCCAAACAGCCAGGAGCATTAGACAGAGCTTAGATTCAACAGAATCCGGGCCGGGCTAAAACTTTAGCATGTGTCTATACACTAACAGTACACGTTCTCTGAAACCACTGACCAACTTATGGTGAAACACAGTTCAGTTAAAATCTCCCTCTTGCTAGTGGCCTTTTGGCTTGGCTACAGGGTATATAGGATATGTAAAAGGGGCATTGTTTTCTTTTAAAAATTTCTGCACTTAAAAAGAAAAAAGTAAATTTGTTATAATGAGCAGAGATAATTTCAAGAGGCTGCCTGTTGTGTCAATGAGGTTTTCAAAATCTCAACACTGCATCGCCCCCAAGGCAGCGTTTGGACATCTGTAGGTATTATTTGCAGAGGGGAGCATCTTTTCACCAAGGGTCCGAAAAGGAAACCAAATGGGCCGAATCTAGCCCCCGGGCCTTGGTTTGGCCTACCCTGGCTTATAACAATAGAAGAAAAATTTTTATCTGCAGTTGCCCTCCTCATTAATCTACTAATTTCCTTTTTAGATTTGCTTAATTTATCTAGACTGTTCTTTGCAGTCTTGCTTTTCCCTCCTTCCCTCCTTTTGCCCTCCTAGATTTGTAGCTGTGCTGTAGGTGGCCATAAAGAATGGCCATGTGTCTAGTGATTGTACTGTGGTAAAAAGGGTGACTGGGCACATTCTGTTACAGATCAGTGCTAATGGAGTAATGCGGTGGTGCCGCGACCTTTTGGGAAATTGAAACATTGTAATCTTTTTAAATTTCACTTTGCATTTTGTAAAAAATTTAAATAGGTATACGGCCAGGGAGGTTAATAGCCATATCGTTTTCCTTTTTGGTTAGGATAGAAAGGGTTAGAACTCCTGTTTTACTGAATTTAAAGGCTTCCTTGGAGATTTTATTTTACTTTATATCTGGCAAAAGGTTATCACCAGATGTGATAGGAATTGTCAGTAAGGCTTTTTCACATTGTGTGCATTATCCAAAGAGGATAGTGTGTGGGTCCGGATGGAACACAGGTCTCCCATAGGAAACTGGGAACAGATTCTCATATCCAGGTCATGTTGCATTTGTCAAAACTAGAATCAATGTTTTCATCCTAGTGGCCTTATCATGCTGCAATAAGCCATTTAGATGGCTAGCAAAACTTGAACTAGAAGAAGGTCAGCAATGGTAGCCAGTATAGTTTACTTATGGTGTGTGTTCATGAATGGGGAAATGTAACTAAATTTCTGAACTGTGCCCCAAACAGCTTACATTCACAAAAAAATTTATATACCATATTTTTGGACCATAAGACCATATGACGCAGCCTTAAGAACAGGAAAAAAAATATTTGAAGTGTTCAAATGGGGAAAAAATTCCCAATGCAATGTCAATTTCAGCCACAAGATGCCCCCAGTGAGCACTTGCCGTCAGTGTTCAGATGACATCAGGGCTTCCTTCTCACACATTGCAGAAGGGAAGAAGAGGGGTACTGACAGCTAGACTAAAAACCCACCTCTTCAGTCTGGCCTATCCATCTTCTCACCCCTAACATCACCACCATGCCAGTCCCCCCCCCCCCCCCCCCCCCCCCCCCCCACCTATTGTATACCTTGTTCCCCAGCTTATTCGATTGTAAGCCCGTCCGGGCAGGGTCCTCTACTCCTCCTATGTCATACCTGTACCTGTGTGTTATTGTGTGTTTGTATCCCTACTCGAATGTATTGTACAGCGCTGCATAATATGTTGGCGCTATATAAATAAATGATAATAATAGACTCCACAGATACGCAATGTAAAAATAATTGCAGTATGTACTGCCCTGACTATTTGTGTCTCTCCTGCCATGATGGACTCTTTGCCTGCCTTTTAGGGCACAGAGTGGCATCATTTAGTCCCGGACCACCATTTTAGAGGCTGACTGGACGAACCCATGCGCGCTCATGAGACCACAAACCTCACTTTTGGGGGACAAATGTGCATCTTATGGTCCGAAAAATACAGTATATACAGTTAAACCTGACAAAGTGCTCCACAATTAAAACATCTTCCAGGGATTAATTCAGTGAATTATCGTGGCCACTGGGGGAGCCATATAATGCTTTTAATAAGAAAAGTGTAGTTTTCAACTCACAGTGTGATCAGTTACTTTCCTAATTACAAATGTAATAGGTAATCTTTTATCCAAAAAAGTAGCAGCTATTTTAAATGCATATGGGAAAATAATACACTCAGGATTTTCTTCCTGCTTTGCAGAATTTGCAGTGTTGGGTTTTATTGACTATTTTAATTGAAGCAATACTTTCAGTGTAATATTTTATATTTCAGTGGTGCAGAGAAATATTGGACTCAACTGGTGAGAGCTCCCTCTAGTGGTCAGTGTGCACGGCTCTATAGTTCATGTGGACAGAATGTCAGAATAATAATAAAATCGTCTTATAGAGTTCCATTTCTACATGATGAGATGGCTTGAGTGATGAAAACCGGTTTTAAGTATTGGACTCCTCAAAATCACGTGACATTTTTTTGGTACAATGTAGCTAAAATATGTCTTCCGAAGTTTTTCCTCTGCACTAAAAAAATAGAACACCTTAGGACACTCTAACATTTTCTTTCTCTAGGCATGAATAACATTTGCTTGGAAACCTCTTGCTATCAACTTGACAATTTAATAAGAAGGAATGGATGTGCATAACTGCTGAGTATGCATAAACTATTTCAGCCTTAAAGCAGAACAAACAGCCCTGGATGACTGCTGTTCATTTTCTGGTTCCGTTCCAAGTTTACTGTTGTAAATGTTAACACATTTTGTAAGATATTTAATAATGGCATTAAGAGAAGCATTATCTATGGACTCCGAGTACAGTTTTATTTTAGATTAGAAGGTGAATCTCACAATGTTGGGGCTTCAAAAGCCATGTTATATTAAAACTAGCAATAATGTTATTAACCAGCTATTTAAAACTTTGCTGTTCACCAAAGAGTTGAGTATATAGTGATGCAAAAGCAGTTAGGTGCAACTTTTGAATACAGATTAGAAGCACCACATCTTACTTTTTTCCACTCCCATGTTGCACCTCTTCTGACATATCATTTCATGTTCTGTCCTCATGTCGGAAAACACCCATCAGGTAATAGTACGTAGTATGAAAGCTAGCCAACAAATAACACTGGATGTACTCTTTCTGTTCCTCAGCAGCTCATATGTTTAGATTCAGTCTGGACATGGCATGTATGGCATACCTGTCAACCCTCCCATTTGACCAGGAAAGCCATGTTTTAACCCTCTGAGCGTTTGTCACGTGGCACGGTTTTTTTTATAACCGTGCCACGGGCAATCGATTGCCAGCTCAGCTCAGGGTAGTAAACATAAGCCCGGCGTCACTGGAGACGCCGGACTTATGCTGAAGAAAGGCGACGCCCCTCCAGTTTGACGGAGGTCTATGGCGCCGCCTACCCCCGCCCCCTTCGTGTCACCGGTGACGCGATCGGGGGCGGACCCGGAAGCATCGGCATACATGCCGATGCTCCCGACCGCCGTCAGAAGACAGCGAGACCTCGGGCGCTCCTCCGGCTAACTGGGGCTGAGTTTCATGATGCATGAAACTCAGCCCGAGTTAATTCGGGGAGAACTCTCAGAAGGTTAATGTGACTTTCCCGGCCAAATCCTGATTTCAAGAAATCACGGATTTTCCCCTGATTCCTAAAAGTGCGCTTTAGCAAGGAGATGGCGTTACTCTCCCTGCTAAAACAGCTGAGAGGTAAGCCCGGCACCGGAAGTGACGTCTCTTTTTGTATGTCCCCGTTGTTTTTTCTAAATTGATTGACTGGTTGGGCCACCCTTAGCAGCAATAACTGCAATCAAGCGTTTGCGATAACTTGCAACGAGTCTTTTACAGCACTCTGGAGGAATTTTGGCCCACTCATCTTTGCAGAATTGTTGTAATTTTTCTAGCATGAACAGCCTTTTTAAGGTCATGCCACAACATCTCAATAGGATTCAGGTCAGGACTTTGACTAGGCCACTCCAAAGTCTTAATTTTTTTTTCTTCAGCCATTCAGAGGTGGATTTTCTGGTGTGTTTTGTCCTGCTGCAGCACCCAAGATCGCTTCAGCTTGAGTTGACAAACAGATGGCCGGACAACCATAGACCTTTAATGTTAATTTTTTTTTTAGTTAAAAAAAAAAATTTACATTAAAAAAAAAAGTCATTTCAAGATTTAATTTACATTTTTTTGATTTTTTGTATAAATAACCAAAAATTTGTTATTTAAAGTGTAAAATGTGTTGTGTGTTGTATTTACTGGAAAACAAATTGTAATCGGGTACTAGGTATCGCTCTTTTGGCCCAGTACAATTTCCCTTTTTTGAACTTTTTAAATTTCCCTCTACATGGAGGCAGTTGAATTTCCCGCGCTTCACCGAAATCGGTGGC
>CM070035.1:80652557-80673092 GCA_036250615.1 Ptychadena robeensis | reverse complement strand
TATGGTGCGCTTTTGGTACAGAAATCTGTACCTATGCAGTGCGCTAGGGAGGTTAATAACGTAAACCTTCATCTTTAACGTAATAACGTAAACATCTATCTTTGACTAATAGCGGTTTTTGATGAGCTGAAACATTTAATTGTAACAAACAAGTCAAGAAAAAATAGTTTTGCACACCACTGTATATATACATTAATATACATTGCAATAAAATTTTTTTGTCAAAGTCTCATATCTCCTCCTATATGTAAATAGCTGCTCATGGGTAAGTTGTTCGGTGCCAGATTGTAAAATGTGTCTCTTCATAAGTTTGTCAGTGTGTGCAGAAAATGGGTACTGCTAGTGTATAGTGTGAGGGATTAGCGGTAGAGCGGCAAGGTGCGGTACTCTGGATGGGTCCCCAGCAGGCGAAAGAGGCACAGCAAACAGGTTTGCAGGTGAAAACACACGGTTGGTTTATTGTGCAAAGTCCTATATACAATATGTACATGCAAGAAAGCATAAAAGTCCAGAATCACAGCAGTCCATATAAGCAAACACATGGAGATCTTTTCACACAGTTACACAGCTCCCCCAGTCGCACACAGGACTGGTTCAGGGTGGAGCCACCTGACTGAGCAGGTGAGGGGGTTTATAGAGCCAAACCAACTCTAATTAGAAAACAGGACACAGCTGGTCTTACCCTGCCCCAGGACTAGCAACTCCAGCTCCCTCTGCTGGTCAGATAGCAAAGTACTCTGCATATTGGCGGTACCTGGGACACACATATATGCCAGACTGGATACATCCAGAGGATTTGACGGGCTTCCTGTCACAATAGGTACATGCTGAAGTTTAAGCACGGTAGCAAAGACCTCCCTCCTGGCACTTTTGTCTGTCCTGCCTACTTTGCAAGAACATTCTGTATATTCACTTTATATCTGAATGACTGTGTCTCTCCTTTTTTATTTCTCCTTTTTTTTTCTCAAATATGGATGTGTCTTATAGTCTGAAAAATACGGTATATGGCAATAGGGATTTTTTTTTTTTGGTAAAATAGTTTTTATTAAAATTTTTTAAACATAATTTTCAACAAACGCAAGGATACAGATACATTGCAGGTTATATGTGTTTCGCAGATCAGCCATCGCATACCACGTAGAGTATTTGTAGTTTTGCATAAGAATATCCACTTCTTGTGGTGTAAGAGTTACCGGCAATAGGGATTTTTGAGGACAGTGAGGGTGAAAGAGAGTTAGGTGGTGAACCTGAAGAAACTCTTCCTCTTTGCAGATATTAGTTTCAGTAAAGATAATGATAAAACTCAACCTCAAAAAGTTGCTGTAAGGTTTATAGTGACGGTGCACTCCTTTATGTGACACAAGCATGGAAGGAATCTGTAAAAACAAAAGAAAAAAACCCTACCTGTTCACAGAATCTTTAAACCTAAGGCTATGTTTCCACTATTAGTCAGGACCCCCTCCGCTAAATGTATTGCTTGGTGGGAGGTCCCGACGGAGCACACTTACTTACCTGCTCAGCGTATGCTGCGTCTTCACAGCTCTTAGCCGTTCCACCGATGCAAGGCTCAACGTAGTCGAGTACGTTGACCCTCTGCATTGGCGAATGTCTAAACACAGCATCCGCCAAGCAAGTAAAGTCTATGTGCTCCGTCGGGATCCCCACGGGATCCAAGGAATACGCTTAGCGTAGGGGGTCCCGATGCATAGTGGAAACAAGCCCTTAGTAAAGTTGAATTTTTTCAAACAAATGTTTTTATTGAAAAAAGTCAAAGTACAATAAATCCATAGTTGAAAGATATAATACAGTTTTGTACATTACCAAATCAAAACACCCGCATAAAAGTATTCATCAGGTCTAATTTATATATCTAAATAAGATGCCAATCAATAATTTGATAAATTAACAATATCTAAAAAAAAAGCTCACCTGCTAATTGTCAAACAAAATCTGTCTACATCACATAGTATTTGGTATTTCCTGATGGGGGTATGGCACTTTCAAATTACAAAGTTTTATTTAAATCTACATATTTTGTGTGTCTGCTGAAAGTACAAAATATTCAATATCTGCATTTTTGCTTCTTGCTTATAAGAGTGCTTTATTTTTTATGTGTTATTTCATATAGTGATAATAAGCTTTCTAAGCTATTATTCACTGTCTTTTGCCTGCATAAGCAGGAACCAGTATGCTTGACATTGGCTGCCCCTTGTTTGAAATCATAACCACATGCACATAGCAGGGAATTGTATTTGCCCTATTTTCCGGTTATTTTTCTGGCATACCGCATATTTTCTCAGTGATATTTACATTACCATGTTATAGGTTTTGTGTGATAGGCCATTTCCTACGCCCTCTAGCTATATAATCGTTCTATTTTCCAGGCAGGATTATTTCCATTTAATGCTGCTGAGTATAACATTCTCAGTAGCCTTTCTTTGTCTTTCCATATTTTCTCCATCATCTCTGGAGCCAGTAATCTGTGCAGTGTTTTAAAGAGAAACTCTTCTATTCATTGCATTTACCATGACCACCTTACTTGTATCATGGTTCTGCTTCAGTGTTTTTATAATGCAGGTTTGCATTGCAACGGAAGGACTGAACAAGTATCTGGGTGTAGTTTGCCAGCTATGAAGAAATGCAATGTTACCAAGGTTGTAGTGAAAAAATATCTTGTATTTAGGCAGTATTTGCTAGTTTACTTTCAAAGTGAAAGTGGACCTACAACATCGTAGGTCAGTTTGCAGAGCTTCTGATTATTGGGGAGATCCCTGCCTCAAAATACAACAGTAGGGGTGATTTTTCCAAGAGGCGTGATGTCATACAGCTGCAAGGGCACTTTTTGTCACAACAACCCTTCTCTCTGGTGGGGGGGGGGGGTTAGGTTTTGGCTGATGCTCTATGGGGGTGGGATGGCATATGCGGTCACCCTCCTCAGCTCTCCAGGGGGTTGTTTTGGTGGATGGGGTCTTCCGCGGGGGTGTGTTAGCCCAGGACACTGATTGCCTAGGATCAGGGGGGCGAGTTTAATCAATTATTGCACACTTTCTGTAAATTCTATAAACTGTGTTTCGCTTCTCAAATATCACTGTGTGTGTGTCTCTTATATGATCGTAACAACCAATGATTTATACAGGAAAATCTTGAACATTGACAAGGTTGCCCAGACGTACGCACCCCACTGTTTTTTGGGTGCTTTTGAGCTAAGTTTAATATTCTGGTGCAGGTCCAAAGAGTGTTTTATTTTATTGTTTTGTAAGGCAAAAAATTATGTTATTATAAGCAACAGTTTAAACCCTAACCCCCAGGGTAAAATAATATTTTATTTTAATTCATATTTTAACGATATGGAAATAAATATGGATTTTATCGTCAACTTCGTATCACCCTATGGACTTATTGAATGTTGGTAGCACCTTGTACGCTACTAAATTGGTGTCTGAGCATATATACTTACCGTGGCTTCAACCATTCTGTTACTATGTTTTTGATCTTCTGTTTATTTTGATTATTGATCACTTGATTATTGACCTTTTGATTTCTGTATAACCTTTATTGTTTAACCTCCCTAGCAGTTGAGACGAACCCTGTTCGTTCGCTGTTCAGGGTCGTCTCAACCGCAGGGGAAGCCGGCATCGGGGAGAACCGATGCCTTCCTGGAAAGCTGCAGTGATTGTCTTAATCGCTGCAGCATTTCCGGGGTTTCGGCACCGCCCGATCGCATCACGGTGATGCGGAAGTGGGCGGGGGGGGTGGCGCCATAGACCTCCATGTTAATGGAGGAGCGCCGGCTTTCCCTCTCACGCAGCTGGTGTCAATAATGACACCAGCTGTGTGAAGAGCAGCGGCGGGAGACAGGAAATAACAGGCATTGTACTGTGTACACTGCCTCGATTGCCCGTACGGCGCGATACGGGCAGTGCGCTAGGGAGGTTAAATCCTCCAAATGGAGGTATGGTAGTAAAAATAGGGTGGTCCTCAAGGAAAAACGGATGGTGGGATAGGCCATGACCAGTGGCCTCTCCCCCCCATTATTTGGTATTCATACTTTAGTATAAGCCGAACCGAATATAAGCGGAGGCACTAATTTTTACTAATAATGACTCGAGTATAAGCCTAGGGAGGAGCTAAGGCACAGAAACACACAGCAAAAGTGCTTTTGTTTGAGATGTAATTATTTCAACTAGCTGATTTGTAAGTTAATTGCAAAGCCTCTGACCAGGATATCGTCACCAAACTTGTAGTGAAGGGTTGTGGGAAAATTGCAAAAAGTTAAATTATTATTATTAGTGATTTTAATTTCTTTACATGAGTAGAATTTCAGGTACTAAAAAATTTTAGTCTATAGGGCAATTCACAAGCCTACCCTAAGGGTACTGCTTCCAAAAGTCACACTAACCTCTCAAAATCTCTTGTGATTTTTTACTGGTTATTAGGGTTCATTAACTTTGTGCCCTGTGAATTACATCCAACAAATACTTATTTATTTATTTATTTAAAATAAAGTTATTTTGGTGTTAATATTTGATGATTTACTAATATATCACAGGTGGCGGATTAACATGCAGGTTTTTCTGCTCATGCCCTAGATATTCACTGTAAATTTCTCTTATATCACTCCCTGTAAATTCCATAGAGGTGCTTTAATGTGTCACTTTGTGTGTATATATTGTGTTTGCTGTCAGAATGAGTTAATCATTTTTTCGGTAAAATGAAACAAAAAAAAATAATGTTTTTGTATTTCTTCCCTTTGACCTCATTTTTTATGCAGCAAATTATTTTGCTTTCCCTCTGTGACATTATGGGTTCAACACACTTCAGTGGCTCCTGGAGTGTTCAATATTAGTAGTGTGAGTAATATATCTCCTAAGACTGCTGATGCATCAATTCTGCATGTGCTTTCTATTTGTGCATCGGCTAAATATAACCAGGCATGTGGGAAAAGCCATTCTGTACGGGAGAATTTCAATAAAGCAAAACCTATTAAACACACATGCACTACGTCTTGAGTCAAATCTATGAGCATATCATTTAATAGTCATTTTTATGATTGTTGGTCAGATCTTCATTATCGCCTTCATCATTAAAGTTTGCTAATAGTGTAGTTGGTCCCGGTTTCTTTTGAAAAAACTTTTTTCATTTGTAAAAGTCTGAGCAGTTTCCATGGAATACTTGAATGGCAAAATTGAAATTACTTGTTGCATTGGGGAGCCGGCTGTGTTGTGGATCAGGGGCATGGTACTGCATTTCTGTAATTGTCCATGTTTACAGCAGCAGGGTGTTTTGGGAAAGAAACAAAGTTAATTAGCCATTACCATTCAGCAGCAATATGTTCTTGCAGGATAGCAGTGGCCTTATCTCAGTATAGCTTGATAAATGACATAAAGTAACAATTAGTAAAATTATTCCTAATGTAGATTTGCCATTGGCATCAGTTAGGCACAAAATTACGGATTGCCTTTTTGGTGATCAGAAGCTAGCTAAAATAGTAATTTTTTACACCTAGAATATATATTACAGTGAAAAAAGTGATTTCTCAGTTGTCCTTTATACAACCTAAGGGATTAGCCCATTCGGCATTCTTCTTACATTGACCTGATGACCCCATATCCTACCTGCAGGGCTTTTTCTAACCTCATTAGCCAGTATGCTAAATAGCATTAGTATCAGTTACTGTATGTTTAAATAAAACCTTTTTGGAATACCTAATGAATCATATTGTTCTGTACACAATGTTTTATATATTTTATTATTAATTATCAGGCAGATTGTCATTTTTGCATTGCAGTTATTTCTATGTACCATTGACATTAGTTGTGCTCAATACAGGGAACACTTATAGCAATAGCAACCTATATGGATGTTCAGTCAAAAATGATAGGCCTGTGCTATTCTATAGAACTAGAAAATAATGCAATTATTGATGTCAGTGGGTTAGCAAATATATTGATTTCCAAGAACAATCTGTAAGCACCATTGTTTTGTAGTACTGCAAAGTAGGAAGCAGAACCTTTAACATGTTATGAACAAACATGGCTGCCCACATTGACTGTAAAGTAAAAAAAAATTTATGAATATACACTTTTAAAAAAAAATACACAAAATAATATGTCAATCACACTTCTGTGAAATCAAACTGTCCGTTTAGGTAGCAACACTGATTGACAATCAATTTTACATTCTGTTGTGTGCATGGAATGGAATTCCAACAGGTGGAAATTATAGGTAATTAGCAAGACGTCCCCAATAAGGGAGTGGTTCTGCAGGCGGTGACCACAGAACACTTCTCAGTTCCTATGCTTTCTGGCTCATGTTTTGGTCACTTTTGAATTCTGGCCGTGCTTTCCTTCTAGTGGTAGAAGGAGACAGAGTCTACAACCCACACATGTCGCTCAGGTAGTGCAGCTCATCAAGGATGGCACATCAATGCGAGCTGTAGCAAGAAGTTTTGATGACATCCTCAGACCCTTGTGAGACCATATGCTAGTGCGGTTGGCCCTGGGTTCCTCTTAATGCAAGACAATGCTAGACCTCATGTGGCTGAAGCATGTCAGCAGTTGCTGCAAGACAAGGGCATTAATGCTATGGACTTTTTTCCCACTTTAATTTTAAGTGTGACTCCAAATCTAGACCTCCATGGGTTCATAAATTTGATTTCAATTAATAGTTCCAGCGATTTTGTTGTCAGGACTTCAACTATGTAAAGAACAAAGTATTAAACCTTGCAAGGTCCAGATTTCTGTACCAAAAGCGCACCATAGACCCTAATGGATTTTTTTTATGTTGTAGGACTGTAAGTTCCCAAAATATGTCCATACAAGGGTCTAATAGACATCCTGAATATAATAATGTTTGAAACACACAATTATTATAAAAAAAAAAAGTACATTTGAATGATAAAATCTCTTAAATACTTATTTGGTATGAAAGATTTCAAAACAGTATTTATGTTTGTTTATAATGTCACCCCTCTCCCAGCCCAATTTGGACATTCATATCCAAATTGGGCTGGGAGAGGGGAGACATCGGCCGGCTTGCTTCAGTGAAGAAGCAAGCTTCAGATGCCCCAGGACAGCACAGAACAGAATGTGTTGCTGCAGGGATCTGAGCTTAGCTGGACGGCTCCATCTCGTCAACTGCAATACTGACAAGAAAGTGCTGGATGAGATGGAGCCGTCACAAGCGCTAGGGGGGTTAATAAGAATATTTCATTCAGATCTAGGATGTCTTTTTTCTAGGATGTCTTAGTGGTCCCTTTTATTTTTTTGAGCAGAATACAAGATTTATAATCGCCTTTGCTCCTATTTGCCTGTACTTTATATCTTTAATATAACCGTAACATAGCAAATACTATGCTGAATCTTATATCCCTTATTCAGATCATTGTATTTCTGTGTGCTTTGCCATTGTCTTATTTTTATTCGTTTAATTCTCATCCTTGTATGAGTGCTGACAATTGTCTGCCCTCGTTGAAGGAGCATTTGCGCCTTTACTTACTCAGCAACTTGTCTTCACTGTGCAGTGACGGTTGACAGTCCAGATTTCCATTTGTCACAGGCCTGTTTTTCTGTAACCACCTTCATAGCACATCTCAGTAAGATCAAACTTTTTCCTTACCTTCAAACAAGTGATACTGTAAGGCATTATCTCTCCGAAGGATGCACAGATGCATTGTGCCGCTGTGGGATTTATTCACCTTCACGCTACTAATGGCCTTGTACTATCTATGTTCCCTGCTGAGAAAATTGTGTCCTCTCAGTTACCGTTAACCTGCTTGGCATTTCTTTATTGTGACCTTTCACTATAAATTTTCCACTTTCAAATTTATTGTCCCCAATAAAGCTGGTCATAGACATTAAAGAAAGGTCTATAATGCCTTCTGTATTTACTGCTAGAAGACTTTTTTCGGATAGATACTAATATTAAAGATCAACACTCGTATATGCAAATATATGTTATGTAAGAGACGTGTATTCAGCCATTAATATCTGTCAGAGACTACTATTCACAGAAGACTTTGGGAACAGATATTCAGAGGCTACACTGCAAGGTACAAAGCACTAGTTAGTTGTTACATTAGGACAGCGAGATTACAATCTGCAAAAAGGTTCTTGGAGCCTATGGAGTTCTGGTAGAGTGATAGCAAGAGGAAAAAAAGTATAACCGATTATCTGTTCCCCATAGTGGTGGGGATGTCATTGCTTGTATGTGTGCCACAGGGTCTTCATACATATATATAACTGGTGATGGCAGTCGCTCAATGAATTCTGGTAGAAACATTTTGTAGCAATGTCAAAAGAAAAAGATGATGACCTCAGACATACTGCTAAGGTAATATGGGGCCTTCTCTACTTAAACAGCCAATACAGTCAACCTATTTATATACAGTTGATTCTTTGAGTCTTTCTGGCACTCCATTTATTTCAGAGCCTTCTTTCCCAAAGCAATCCAAAAATATATTAAAAAAAAAATAGTAAAATGATTAAAAATTAATAATAAAATATAAACAGATTACAATGTACATATCCCCACCAACTATTTATTCCCGGCATCATCAATGATGCTGGATATGAGGATCTGGGAAGCCTATGCTTGTATGGGAGGTGGAACCAGTAAGAAGCCCACGGGATGCAAACGCTGTAGAACGATGCGCACATTACTGGAGCAGTAATTAAAATCTTCCCCGAGCCACACTCTGAATTACCACTGGGGATGGTTAAGAGAACAGTCCCCAGAATAAGCATTAGTAAAAAGTGGCTGCAGTCAATGGTTTGGTGGAGCATGATCAGAGAAGATACTCAGCACCTGGCGCTGTCCATGACTCGCAGACTTCATACAGTCATTGCATTCCAGTGATATGCAGCTAGGTACTGCATTAATATACCTACCAAGAATTTTTCCCAAATTTTATGTTGCTTACAGAGATCACATGTTCACTTCGCATCTCGCTGGCCGCCCCCTTCGCCAGGGAGAATAAGTAGTGTTCTTCTGCCGGCCAGATCTTTTCGCTCCTGATCCGGCTGGACGGAAACCCGGATGTGACGTCACATTCGGAATATGGAATAAGGATCTGTGAAGTTCATGCACCGGAAAAGCCACCACTTCCGGTTTATGGAACACTGCACTATGCGCTCCCTGTACTGGAAGTGACGTCACTTCCGGCACCTGATTCAATCGTGGGGAATATGAATTTACCCACAAACAGGCGGACGTCAGACTTTTTTAAAAGTCCGATCTGCCTGTTTGTGAATGGACAAAGCAGATGTTCGGCCATCACTACTCTACACTATAAATTGTTTTATGTTAACATTTAACCTGAGAAACAGAGGAAGCAAAAAATTTCTTTGTCCTTCTCCTAGTTTTCTAGGTGGACCTCCTGGGTCCTCTTGAAGCTCTGTATTGCAAAGCATTATAATGATTACATAAGTCAAGACAAAAGCCTGAGTTTGCAAAAGCATTTGCAGCTCAATAGCTTTGCATATATTCAGTAAAATTTCTAAGGTGAGTTGGGGTGCATGTACCGGCTGTTGGCACTTTTAAACTTAAAGCTGGCCATACACCTTCAGATTTCTCTGTCAGATTTCCTTCAGATCAGATCTACCAACAACCATGTAGTATAGTGTCCTCCCTGATAGAATACATAGTGATTGGAAGGTGTAGAAAGGTCCTCATATTACATGGTTTTGGTCAAACAAAATCTGATCTGAAGGAAATCTGACAGGAAATCTGAAGGTGTATGGCCAGCTTAAAACTTAATAGTCCTCTTCTGTTGCATCATTCATGTTATTATTCATAGGTATAAAAAATTTATACCCATAGGTACCTTAACACAGATGCCTTATTAGGCTTAATGTAGATTGAAAGAGAAATGATTTTGACTGGCACCTGAAATTATGACAAAGCCCAATCTGTTTTAGTAAAACATGCTATTAACGATTGGGGAGATCCTCTGCTCCTTGTAGTCTTTTGCCGAGAATATGTGCTACAGACACAGTTACACTTATGCCAAATATCTAAAAGGATTACACTAACAAGCTTCACAGTGGTAGCTTGGTACTCTGCTGGAATCCCTCTGTGACAGACTACGAACATGCAGAGGTCAGCAAACTAAAATAACAAATGCAAAGTCCCAAGGAAAGAGTAAGTATCTATTAACTGTGAAATCCCATGTTCTCTTTGACCTTTACCAACTGTAGCTTTTCGTGACACCAGGAAGAGATGTCATTTCTCATCGCTGTCAGGACTCAAAGTCACACTTACGCTGCAGGACTCCAAGAATCCTCCCAGTGTAGTTATTGTCATATATATGTGTTTTCTTTTATCACCATTGTCGCAGAAAAATTATATTACTGAATCTGCAGTAAACAAGAGCAAAAGAAAAGCTAACTTCTATTTCTAAATCAGATTTGAACAACAGTTTATTTTATGTAAAATAATGAATCTATAAAATCTATTACATACATATATTCCGAATGAAGAACTGAAGACATACCTAGCCGCCCCTGAATGTTTGGTTCTTTCTTTCTTTAACTGAACTATTAGCTCTGTCTAGCAGCTCTGCTGGGATTCTGGTTTTGTATTATTCCATGTAGTTGAACCTTGTTTCCCAGATCAAACCATATTCGCATTGCCAGACTTGAACCATGCACCACCATGCAGCTATGTAGTACTGAGATCTGGCTTTTCATTCTCAAAAAGCTTTGACAAATGCTAAAGAGCAGACACCTCAGATTTTTTTTCTCTAGCTTTGAAAGTAGAGGGCTTGTTGTGAGACAAACTGGACTAAACCACAACTAATTCAGTGCTAAAGAGAAGAAAAACTTATTACCGAATTATATCTGAAATCTACCTATGCTTAAGGCACAGCCCTATGCAACAGAGGCAGGTTCCTTTCATTGCAACATACCTGGCTACCTCCGTGTGTTGATAATACAGAAAACCAGGTATTTGCATTAAGAAAAACACATTAAATTATGTAATAATGCAGTGGTTCCTAAACTAGGGGGCGCGAAGGTATTCCAGGGGGCACAGGCCCTCATTCTTAACCTGTGTTTGAATAGGGAGGGGGTGGGGTCTCGATAATGTCACTAAATAGAAAAGGGGGGCTCTGCAAGGAAAGTTTGGGAACCACTGGTAATAATAAATGTGGAACTATTTGATTTGTGTCTTTTTTTATCAATCACAGAGGACCCTATACTACATAGTTGTTGGTAGATCTAAAGGATATCTGACAGAGAGATCTAAAGGTGTATGGCCAGCTTAAATGAACTTCTCTCATGTGTTCTTTCTGTGGGTTTGTTATATATCATTGAAGGTGTTTTGTTTTGTTTTATTAGTTAGCTAAGTGTGAAACCAATAGCAATTGAACCTGCCTTAAGTGTCTACCTTCACAGCCTGTATTGTTATATACCGGGTATCCCTTTAGTGCTGCTGAGTTAATTTCTGTAGACTACACAGCAACACCACAACAACGCACATACTGTCCTTTTCTATACATACAGTACAGTGAAGGTGGAAACTAATGAAACTATATTTTGACTACATCTGAGGACTGGTAAATTTTAGAATACTTCAGTTTTATTCAGTTTTAAGTTTACATACATCTTTTATTAATTGTAGTTAATGTGATTTAACTTATTATAACTAATTATAGAAGTGAAGCATGCATTTGAATACATAGAAAAGAATTTCAAGCTCCCTAGCTGTCAGTATATTGGCCCCTAAGCTATAAATTGTGCATGACAGTATGACCGAAAGTGTATTGGAAAACTTGGGGGAGGTATATTGGCTCTGTGACGTTCCCCTGTTTGTGTTCCCTGTTCCCATAGCTCTGTGTATCTTGTATAAATATTTTCATCACTCTGTTGAAGTGCTGAGGTCTAAGATGATGCTATTGATTAAGCATTCACGCCAAGTCACCTGATTTAAACTTTTAGCGCTGCTCCACTCCCACCTTTTATACTTTACGTAGTGTTACTCTCCAGGATCTTGGATGGAAAGGATCATCGAAACAGAGCTGCACTCTGTTAAAGCTCAAAGTGTTAAGTATATATTTAAGACTGTGTTTGATCTCATACTTTGAGCCTCCTTTAATCTAGCTGTTTAAAGATTAGTTGTACATAGTTGTGTGATCATCTTGTGACTGTTACTATAACACTCCGTACCCATTTACAGTAGTGCTCTGAATACCTTTGCCTGTGAATCTAAATGACATATAATCAGGTTATTTGCAGTTGGTTCCCTCTGAAATATTCTGCATTCCCAGAGTTTTATATTCTAAAAGCCTTAGTTGCAAAATCATTCAGCTGTATTAAAAAATATTACTTTTTTATAGTGTGTACGATGTACAATTGAATGTTAAAAAAATAAAAGCAGTTTAAAGAGGGCCTGCTTTTTGCACAAAAGTTCTAATACACTTACCTAGGCCCAACTTATGTGTTTGAGTGATCTGGGAAGGCTGGAGACCCAAGTGGCATCTTGTAATTAGTTTCCTTATCATTCTTGAATATTGCATTACCTAGCAATACCATGAGCTACCAGTCAGGTACAGTTTTATGACCTATGCCCTTTGGAAATATAGGCAGCCAGGCTGTTGTATTAGAGGTGGAGCTGTAAGTTAAGGGAAGCTTTCATTTTTAGAAGCCAAAAAAAGAGGGTAGTCAATGGAACATCACATGTGAAGAATTTTACCCAGTGTGTTTACTTTTTTAGCCATTTTATGACATTTAATAAAAAAACTATCATCGGTCTTAGTACCTCATTAGGTATTAAGGATAAATATACTATATATTAAAGTTACATTTGTGTCTGTTTGTTAAAGCCTAGGTTTTCAGCACAGGAAGATTTTGTTTTAGAAATATTTCCATGGTAAACACAAAAGACAACACACTCTTGCCTAAGGGCATAAACATAAGTTACTTAAAGTCGGCTGTTCGATTCTTCAGTACACAGCAGTTCCATTTTCATATATTAGAAAATATACATTATTTAGAACTATTTTTAAATATTCAGTAATTGCTCGCGTGCATTGCTGCAACTGCAAAAATACAGCTCATTAATTTAGTAAACTGTTTTAAAACATAGTATTGTAATATTAGCTAAATGAAGCCTTAAGGAACCCTCCAGTAAATATAAATTGTCTACAATTGCCAACCTTTTTCTGAAATGCAATTTGGCTTTTTTTGTGGTTTTTAAGACTGAAAGCTCAGATTGAAGGCTTTAACCTAATTCTGATTGGCTTTGGGAGCGGTATGACTAATTACCGTTTTTTTCTTATATTAATAGATAGTAGAGGTATGAGGTCTTGTATTCAGCTAATTAAACAAATGTTGACAATGAGCCACAAAGGATCTCAAAGTAGAAAAAAATAGTATTGTGTCATTCCTTAGCTAATGTCTTTTATAGCAAGGATGGCCAAATTTTTAGGAAAGTGATACTTGGAAAGCATACTGGTTTAAAATAGTTTTTGCCAAACACCATTACGTTTCCTGGTATTGTTGAGAAGCTATCTGGGGTCTACATGACTTTAAGACACAACTTCTCAGCTGCTACTATCGGGGGAAAATGCAGGAGGGTTGTCCTGCTCATCTTCCACTCTCTTTTTGAGTGTTCATTTATTTAGTCCGTGATACTAGTCCAGAAATAAACATGTCAGGTAAAGAGGTCTTCAAAAAGAGTTGACTGAACAGTGCCCAATACAAAAATTTTATTACCACAAAGAAGAAAAAAAAGTAGCTAGATTACTGTGATATGTGTGCAGATTATTTTGCCTACAGCAGAGTTTGTACATTTTCACACTGGTTAGCAATTTTTAAGACTCCATTTCACTGTGATGTAACGGTCAGGAATATAGTCCTAAATCTTGGGTTTAAAAGAAATGCACACTTTTGGAGTTTTTGGAAAACCAGTTTAAAATGACAAACTATCGGCCTTTTATCAATTTCTTTTAAATTTAAAATTTAACAGTATATACACATATGGCCAAAAAAGTGTGCAGACACCCCAAAGAAGTAGTTGAGTTATTTCCATTGAAAGCTGTCCTATAAATATTTTTTCTTTTTAAAACAATGAGCTTCTAACTTAAGCACAAACCACTTCCTAAAGGGCTTGTCCCCACATTGGCCGCGGGATGGCATGGTTTTCCCCCCCAGCATGCAGCGTGAGTGTGGCCCCTCCTCCATAGAGAATAAATGTACGTCCACATGCTCAGGACCAAAAACATGGGAACTCACATTTCACACCACGGCCACTGAAAAGAGTTTCAGACATGGCTACTAAAATTAATGGAGGCAGCCACCCCGCGGCCGACTGCAAGTGGGGACAAGCCCTAAGTGTCTTTCTAAGACATGATGTCGTGGTCCTGGTGTGGAGAACTTCAGACAGACTGCACTGGACCCTCAACTCTACTGAACAGCTTTGGGGTGAATTGTAACAGT
The DNA here is from genome assembly GCA_036250615.1 of Ptychadena robeensis. Taxonomy (NCBI): domain Eukaryota; kingdom Metazoa; phylum Chordata; class Amphibia; order Anura; family Ptychadenidae; genus Ptychadena; species Ptychadena robeensis. The sequence goes on along the minus strand of CM070035.1, from coordinate 80,658,657 downwards.
TTCTTAGCTCACAAATGTTTTTCTTTGTCTGAGTGTGTTCAAATCCCTTTAGATGCACAATTTTAAATCATTCCCAGAAAACTAAAGATTGATGTATTGTGGGCTTACTCAATTGAATTAACCTTTATTGTGGAATTGGGTCTTTAACTAGCTTGATTATGTGTGATGGTCAGGTGTTTATAAACTTTGGTCCATATGGTATATTTGTCAGTCATTGTAATACAGAATAAATATCTATGCACTGTGTTTTATAAAAATTCAAAGACGAGGAATCTTTTTTGTATCTAACGTGAATTATTAAAGACATGTAGGTACATGCGCTCTGTAGAATTGTATGGTTACATGGATATCATTTGTTTTGTGAAAACATAGAGTACCCCTATCTCAAGGGCAACATCATTTCTGATTTTGACATAAATTTTCCTGGTTTGCTTTTTATATCCCGAAAATGCTGCGTTTATCTCCCATGCAGAATGATTGTTTGAGAATGAGACACAAATTCTTATAGGGATTCATACTCTTCACCTTCCAATCCACTACTAATAAGCTATTCACCAAGGCTGACTGTCATCATATAACTGGGTTCTTGTCACAGTTTCTTCTCTAGAGAGCTAGTTAAACCACATACGTCATGTTCTAATATGTCTGAGTTTCATTAATCTATTCTGTATGCTACTAGCTATGTTCCAAGAGGCTCATTCATGGTATAAGTAGATTATTTTGTGAATGAGATTATACTTCCCAATTTATTAAAGAATATAAAAAGCTGAATTTTTATGAACGTAAACTCTTGTAGTGAGTTACTTCCTACTGGTTTAAGGTTTAAATGATCATTTTGTCTTGGGGATTTTAAATTAATTGTTCAAAATCCCTCATCACTTTCTCCTATAGTATCCTAGGCTTCTCTTTTCTGATTGACTCTTTAAAATGTGAATGAGTTCAGTGCTGGTGGTACTGCATTGCATAGAGCGGCATCACATATAAACTAGCTAGGCTTGAATCCTGCACTAGCATGGTATCAGGTATGTTTAAATGCTTATCTACCATCCCTTAGACAAAATGATAACAACCCATTGAGACCGTTCAACTTCAAGGTTCCTAAAAGTTGCCATATTTTTCACTTTATTGTAAAGAACGCACCATAAACAGCAGAGCATCTGGTCCCCAAAAGATACATTGGGTTAGACGAAAAAAGCTGCTGGTGGATGATTTCTCTCAGCTTTGTGTATGTGCGCTGGGCAACTCTTTCCTCTGGCTCTGCTACTGCTCCAGGGCTCCAGCTGCCCACTGACATAAAGGCAGTAGAGGCCTGTGGGCTTCTCTGTTCCCCTGCTAAACACTGAACGGCCGTAGGTGGTTGCACCTTCACACAAGAAGACTCACAGGGTCCCCTCGGGGGCGGGGGGGGGGGGGGGGGGGGGGGGGGAGCGAGTCTTGTTCGTAAAATACAGTAATGTTTAACTTAAAGTTACTTTGAAAGTTTGTATTCCTACTGCTGCTGTAGAGGTTGACCACAAAAATTTTATAACTGGCTCCTTCCTTAATTTAAGGGTCTTAAAGTATAATGTTTTTTTTTGTCTATAGTAACGAATTGCATTTACTCCTTGTGTTATATACATATGTCAAATGTTCATACTCATCTGCTGCAATTAAATGCTAATTTTTACTGCTTGTTTGAACAGAAAATTCAAACCCATTTACCTTTAGAGCAGGGGGTCCAAACGTTTTGCCAAGGCTTGCCAGTTTTGGACAGGTGAAAATGTGTGGGGGCAAGTACAAATGAACTATACCATGGAGCAGATCTGTTCCATCACATGTACTTCGTATTATTATTGTAAAGCATTACCCATTTACTGCCATCCCGCTGATTTCCACCGAGGTATGCTGGCACTTGTTAGTCCTCGCAGCTGTCTACACCCATTTCACACAACCATCCAAGTCCTAACCGTTGCCCTAGTTATGGCATGTGGAGAGTCAATGAGACAATTTCCCAACACTGCTCACCTTAATGCTGCATTCTGATTCTGAGTAGGGATAATCTGCACTTGCAGCTGTGGTACTTGAGGGCGATCTGAGTCCTCTTGCCAAATCTCTCTTGAAAAAAGAATTTGGCCCTTGAAAAAAAAAAAAATAAACTATGAAAGGTTTGATGTCATCCTTCCTCTGGGAGTAAATTGGTGTCACCCCAGTGCAATTTGCCTCTGTATTCGATTGATGTCATGACTTAAGCTAGCCATACACATATTAATTCTGCAATTGATTCCCAAGCGATAGATCAGCATGCACGTTTGCGGCGAACTATCGTTCGGAAATCTAATGCACCCACCTTAAACGATAAAAAAAAAACCAGATCAAATTCAAAATATTGGCCACGGTGGTGTGTATCGATTCCCCGAATAATTGGTGGTCACTAAAACACGGGGCACAATTAGCTTCAGGGCCAGACTTTGGTCATGCCAGATGTAGAGGAATGTAATCGAAAGCTTTCAAGACACTTTGCAATTCAAACTTCCCACTACTGGCAGCTTGGTTTTCAGAGCTGCACCACATATACCAAAGAACTACATGTATCCCATGGGCCTATGCTGTTATTTTAGCTAGTGGGAGTGATGACACTGATAAGCAATGCTTCAGCGTCCCCACCTTCTGTGGGACAAATTTCTGTGTGATAAAAATGAAAACTAGCATTAAAGTTAGATATGGCTGCATAACAAAAACATTAAATGTACCGAAGTCACTTATTAAGCTGAACTAGTTGTTCTGCTTTATGTAATATAGCCCCCAGTTCTCATTTAGATCTAATGGCTCAATCCTTAAACCATAATGCCTATGTTATTTGTCCTAATGATTGTTCTTTTTAGCTGTTAGATTGATGTTTTTAGCTCTCACTGCTGGAAATGTCGACTGTTACAACAAATAATGATTGCTCTAGCTTTAGAATGAATTGAGCATTATGTTTGGTCTCTTAATATTTCTATACATTTTCCTTAATCCTTCTCCTTAAATGTTATTACCTGTGGTGTACAAATTGGCAAATCACTAGGTTCGTTATGTAACACTAAGCAAATGCAAATGTAATTCCCCTTTCCACAAAAGATATATGCTAATAATAAAGTAGGAAAACATGGTAAATCCCCCCCACACTTTTAAATTACTATGTCACCTGGTCCATGTTGTATATGAAAGGATACTTACCAATTTTAATTCATCTACTTAATTTCAACAAAATGTTGAGAGGTGTTTTTAGCACTGGCTGCATATTATTTACCATGTTTCTTGTTTGAATGGGACCACTTAACCTCCTGAGCGTTTCGCCGAGGTCCAGATTTCTGTACCAAAAGCGCTACGCTGTTTATCATTGAAAAAGATGTGTTGTAGGCCTGTAACTGACCAAAATCTGTCCAAAAACAGGTCAAGTAGACATCCTGAATATATAAAATTTCAAACGCTTAAGTATTTTTAAAAAATCACATTCAATTATAGCATTTAATAGAAAACACAAAAATCTGTCGTGCGCTGGCACATTTGCCGGCGGATTACCTACAGCTTGCCCATGGCTTAGGGCTCGCTCCTGCCGCATTGGGGGGAGTGCACCCTGTTGAGCCAAAATGCAGAAAAACTGTGTCTGTACTGCATTCATACATGCAGCACGAGCGCTGTTTTTCCGCGTCTTGGTGTCTCTGGCGACAATGTGCGGTGCTGCAATGAAGACCGCACATTGGCAGCATCCCGCAGCTTCATATTATCACAGCGGACGCGCCACTCAAATTGGCACAGTGTCTAATCTGCTCTATCATTTGAATGGGAAGTGTACTCTCTGCGTCTTTTTCCCTGCTGCAGACATACGTCCACCACAGTGAAAAAGACACAGTGGACGCAAGCCCTTACAAAGTATTGACTTTGTATGCCTTTTCCTTTATTATGAACTTGATTGGATACAGAAAAATCAATCCAATCAAATCCAACATGAAAGGAAACTCATAATATGCAAATCCATGTTTTTTATTTTTTATGTGTTTTTTTTTTTTTTCATTTTGAATTGAATTGGAGTGAAAAGAATCGCTCCGATCAATGTCAGAATGAAAGGAGAACCATACAGGACAGAAAAAAAAAAAAACTTCCTGCCCCTCCCCCTCCTGATGACGTCATCGCGCACCCGCCGGCGCGATCACGGACACCGGGATCTGAAGTTCAGACATCGGGGGACAGGGGAAGAGAAGCAGCAAGTCTCCTGGGCTGCCTGCAAGCCATCTGTATGCAGGTAACAGCAGCCCGAGTTAATTCGGGCAAAACCATTTCAGCAACTTTATTAAGCCCGAATTAACTCGGGTTAAACACTCAGAAGGTTAAAGCTCTGGCAGATACAGTTGTATTCAAAATTCAACCCCCACTGAAATTTTGTGTTTTTGCCATTTTGACATTGATCATTTTAGTAATCGTGTTTACAATTAAATCAAAGCGGCACTTGTAAGTCAGACAAATATAACATAACATTAATAATGAAATAACCACAAATGTCTTGGACTTGGAGGTATGCTTGGGATCATTGTCCTGTTGAAAGGTCCAACGTCTCCGAAGCCTCAGGTTTGTGACAGACTGCATCACATTTCCTTCCAATATCTCCTGGTACTGAAAATAATTCATGGTACCTTGCACACGCTGAAGCTTCCCTGTACCTGCAGAAGCAAAACAGCCCCAAAGCATGATTGACCCCCCGCCATGCTTCACGGTAGGCAAGGTGTTCTTTTCTTCATATGCCTTGTTCTTCCTCCTCCACACATAGCGTTGATCCATGGGCCCAAACAGTTCTAATTTTGTTTCACCAGTCCACAGAACACTATCCCAAAACTTGTCCACATGACTTTTGGCATACTGCAGTCGACTCATCTTATTCTTTGGAGTCAGCTATGTTTGGAGGAGGAAGAACAAGGCCTATGAAGAAAAGAACACCTTGCCTACTGTGAAGCATGACGGGGGTCAATCATGCTTATGGGCTGTTTTGCTTCTGCGGGTATAGGGAAGCTTCAAGGTACCATAAATTCTCTTCAGTACCAGGAGGTATTGGAAGGAAATGTGATGCAGTCTGTCACAAACCTGAGGCTTGGGAGACGTTGGACCTTTCAACAGGACAATGATCCCAATCATACCTCCAAGTCCACTAGAGCATGGTTGCAGATTAAAGGCTGGAACATTTTGGAGTGGCCATCGCAGTCACCAGAGAAAGCAGTTGCAGCGCGCAAGCCTAAGAATGTGACTGAACTGGTGGCTTTTGCCCATGAAGAATGGGCTAAGATACTCGTAGATCGCTGCAAGACACTTGTGTCAAGCTATGCTTCATGTTTAACCTCCCTAGCGCACTGCTGCGCTCCAGATTTCTGTTCCAAAAGTGCACCATAGACTTCAATTGTAAATTTTTCTTTATGTTGTAGGTCTCTAACTTCCCAAAATCTGTCCGTACCAGGGATCTAATAGACATCCTGAATATAATAATGTTTGAAACACACAATTATTATAAAAAAAGTACATTAAAAAATTATAAAATGTATAATTTGAATGCTAATATCTCTTGAATACATATTTGGTATGGAAGATTTCAAAACAGTATTTATGTTTGTTTATAATTACATTTTTATTACAATTGGAAATGTGTTTTGTTTTTTTGTTTTACTTTGAATTGTATTGGATACAGTTATTACTGTATCTAATACAATGGCATTTGACACCCTCTGAAAGGGTTAACTTCAAAGAGCACATCTGGGAATGACAATGGGGGTGATATTCCAGGTGTGCTCCTTGAAGATGGGTGGCTTTTGCGCTGCGCTAAAATCCCTGCATTCAACGCAAAGAATTCTAGAGCATGTGGAGCCCTAGCCTAAAGAGAATAATTTGAGATGATGGAATGCTAAAACAACAAAGGTTTAGGTTGCAGTGCTCCATATGGAGGAAATCATCACATCATTGGCAGAAGAAAAAGAAAAGGGGGTCACACAACAAAATATTATAAAATACAAAAATAAGCAGTACAATAATCCTAAAGAGCATGTCTTACATCATCAACAACAAAGCAAGTAAACCTTTAATAATTTGGGGGGGGGGGGGG
>CM070035.1:80639462-80652541 GCA_036250615.1 Ptychadena robeensis | reverse complement strand
CTCCGTTCTCTAATATTTAAAAAAAAAATGCACCAAGGTCTTGCTGTCATTTCATGCTGGTTCTGCTTCAGTAATTTAATAGCCAGTCGGGCGATATTAAACCGATTCAGAATATATTGCTCCTATGCTTACTATAATGAATATCATTTCCATTGAATGGAATGTAAATATGTCTCGAATTATTGTACTTTTTTGTGCAGAAGCAATGGGGCAAGAAAAAGTTTTATGTGAAAAAAACTTTAATGTGTTTTTTTTAACTTTGTATTTATAAAGAATTAGTAAGGGGTCCTTTGCTGATACAGCCATAAGGAAGTAATACTCATGTAAAGAGAAAGATAAATAGCAGCAAAATAGGGGTTTTAGACAGCCCTATAAATTTTGTAAATACATAGGAAACATTGTGAACATAATTGTATTCAATAAAATCCAAAGTAACATGGACAGCAAACATGAGACTCCTCCCTCTGAGGCGATTCTTAGGTGTGGGCCTAGTCATAGACCTCTAGATGGAAACATGTCCTTGTTTCCTGGCACCGGAGTGATATGGCGACAGTTACACTGGAAAGTTGTATGTAGAGGTGAGTGTGGTGGGACTCATCATGGAACTTTACATAACTAATTAACATAAGTCATGAATTACTTACTTATTTATAATATATGTTTACTATACAAAAGAAAGCTCTTGGAGCGCTGTTAACAGCCGTGCAAAATGTAAAAATATTGCCAGACCAAATACATTAAAGCAGGGAACACACGGCTCGATATTGGAGCCGTTCGAGGTTCCCTGCAGCAACGTGATGATGTCATCACACTGCTGTCAGATATCGCAGGAGCTAGAGACACAGCACTCCATATCCCTGTTTTGGTCCCGCTTGAAAACAGGGATGACCACATATGATATGGGCCAGATAGATGGCCGTGAGCGTGCACAGAGCTTGGAGCGGTCATCGATCTGGCCGATATCTACATGTTTGTTCCCAGCTTTACTGTAATGTTCAAGATTCTCACCAATTGTCCATTTCATTGATGTTTCAATAGCCATAGTGGGAACTTTGTCACACGGCAGCCAAGATGTAAATATGGGTTGTCTTTTGTGTGTGTGTTGATGTGTTGATTAGTAAATACAATACTCATTCAAATTCCCTGAAATCGAATTACAGAATGCCTAACAAAGCATATTCAGTTTCTTAATACCAGGACACTTACCAATGTTGAAAAACCTTTTAAAAGGCGAAGCATACAGTAGGACAAAAATCTTCTAGAATGACTACTTAACTTTGTTTTAGATTGAATTCATTTCTCCTCCTGCCGATATTGGAACCAGCAGAAACAATATTTATATGAAAGTAAAATAAGCAGTGGTGTGTCAGAATTTTTTTTGCAATATGTTGTTTTTCAACATTCCCTACTGACAGCACTGGCATTGTGCCACCCTAACACCTAGCTATCTGAGCATGAAGCAAAACCCCAGATTCTCACATTTTAAAGGAGCAAGAATAGAGATTGTATTTGTATAATGTATTTCATTTTTAGTGATCAGGAGGGCCAGTTGCCTATATATTTTCTTTGATCATTTGTTATGGGTCAATCACAAAAGTATCTTTATAATACATGATCAGGAAGTTGAGTTTTTTCTGAAATGGTTTGTATCAAAAATGTTTATATATATTTTTTTGTTCTTAAAAGTGTATACCGTATTTTATTTCCTAAAAGACTCACTTTTCTCCCAAACATCACTGGGGGCAATTCTGTGCATCCTGTAGACTTAATATACAGCCCTCCTGAGCATCCTGTCATGAGTCTCTCTGTCTCCAGGCTGTCAGCACCCCCCTACTCCCAAGTGCACACAGCCACCACCCCTCCTAGTACCCACAGCCAATCAGAAGGGGCAGGAAGCTGAAATGCTAAGCTACTAGATTGTACTGCATACTGTATGTGTGCCTTTCTGTCTCCATTTGTGTGTGTGTCTTTCTGTATATTTGTATGTAATTATGTCTTGTTTGTATGTATGAATGTTTGTTGTTATGTTTGCCAGAGTGCATTGCCTTTAAGCTACCAACTGTGCTGGGGAACTACAAGTCTCAACATTCCCCACTGTCCTCAAGCTTGTTTTATTGTCTTTCCAACCAGAAGAGCTAAAGAACCATACATCTCAGCAGTTCTATCCTCAAACATATTTTACTGTCATCCCAACCAACTGAGTACCACAACTTCCACAACACAACAATCTACTGTGTTCACAACTTAATGATTGGTTTATTGCTTATGTAAAGACAACTTACTTTTTGTTTTCTCAGAATGGTATGGTGTTTCTATTCACAGATTTATTTTGGTGATTAATTTAGGTTGGAAACTTTGAGAGGGAATTTTTGATGTTTAACATTCCCCTAATTGTGCCCACAGCCAACTAGTAACTAGTAACATTAGAGAGTCAGTCCGGTGCTTATCAATGATATGTGTCCCCATCCACAAACTGTCCTTTGTTTACTTTTTCATAGGAACTCTCTTCTCTAGAAAGTTTTCCAACAGGGCCCACAACATTTAATCATTGCTGTTATGTCAGCAACATGAGTTCCTATTCCGCCTCCTCTCCCTTCCCTTTCCCTTACTTAATACGTGACAGCTTTACTGTCACGTATCCATTCTGATAAACCCCATTCAGTCAGCAGTAAAGAGGCAGACAGTTACAGTTCAGATTGAGAAAATGATGGGACATTAACTGTCTAAAATCTTTCTTTTGTTTAAGCGGGGAGGAAGAAAACAAAAATCTCCAACTGAGATTAAATAAAACTTAACAATTCTAATCTTTACCCTCGCCATCCAAAACAAAAGAAAAGTTTTAGGTATAGACACTTTATAAAGTTTTATTCAGTTTTATTCAGGGTCCTACCTACAATAACAGAGGAACAGGTTCTGTCAGTGATTTATAAGCAGCAGCTTAATAAATCATTAGGAACCATTAAAAAAAACTAACAACAGGGAAAACTTTGGTTCCTAGAGATGTGATGATATAACTACCTCAAAAGAATTCTATCGGTAACATAGTCATATTGTGTAGACAAAAAAACAGGGCAAGCAATTATGCAAAAATATAAATTTATTTATCATACACAGAATAATAAAAAAACTAATAATCAATTATATGGAATATAACACCAGAAAACTACCACAAGGTGTCACCAACACACCTATACACGAGGTAATATTACACCCAATACACAGATGGAATTTGTGGAATGCAGGCTACTATACAACTGGCTACACAGGCAAAACTTAATATAGATGTCACTTCTACAAAACTTTGCCAAGATTCTCAGATAGTTCTTCAAACTACAAAATTCTAATGTGATACCTGCTAGGGATGATAAATCCTGACCGAGGTTTTACGCTTAACCTATTGATAACTTATTTAATTGATAATGTGCACTTTTATCAAGCAAACTCGTTTATCATAAGTTATCCTAACTTTAATTTCCTAATTAGCAGGGTAAACTAAGTATCGCGTCAGTTTTGCTTGGGAGATATAAAAGTAGAATGTTCCTTACCAAGAATGAGGATTGCTTTGTAGAAGGAAGGCGTTGGCTATGGATTGATGAAATAGAGTTTCCTTTCTGTTGTTCTCCTTTCTTTTTTCTCCTGTTTCTTCCTTTCCTCTCTCTACCCTCTGCATAACTTTTAATAGTAAGTTTATCTAAAACATACACCAACTGAATTTAGGATTTTTCAATCACCTTCATGCAAAGGGGTGTGTCTTAGATTAGAGACAGGGAGGTGACATCATTAATAACTCTTTTATTATCTGAAATAGTTAGATGGCAGTGTTGTACAACTAATGAATACCTTTTAAATATAATTCTAATTTCAATATACCTCTGACCTCAAGGCTATAAACCACGAATTGAGAGAGAAATCCTTCCACCTTTACTACCAGGACACAGACATTTAGGTGCCTTTCTCAGACATTCTCACCCAGTGATCTAAATATATCAAATTAGTAAACAATGGACATCTATACTATAGTAACACATATATAATTTAGGTGAGAATAAAGATAGGGTTTGTTCAAATATGTACCAGGGACTAACTTCATGTCCTGCTATGTCAAAATAAAGAGGCCCATGTTTTGAGTTAGACATTTGCTGAACTGAAACTGAACTGAAAGAGCATATAATTATTGTATATAAAACTCTATACCCCATATGGAAACTCCAGACAGTTCTGATTATACACATGTACACACATACTAGAGCAGTGGTTCTCAACCTGTGGCAACCTGTGCCCATTTACAGGGGTTGCCTAGCTCACTGAAAGCATTGGAGCTGATGCCCACAAGCAGGATGAGAAGTCACTCCTAATACTTGTGCAAATGATGTGTGGGCTGGTAAAATATAACCTGGTTGTGCTAGAAGTGATGTCGCGGAGTTTCACTACTGGTATTTGAAAATGCCAAAGTTAACCTCCACCCCGGAACTTACATGTTCCAAATACAGGAAGTGACACACCACAACATCCCTTTGCAGATCTAAAAAGGTTGAGAACCACTGTCCTAGAGGGACAACAGCGCTAAATCAGTGGCTGAAGAGGATAGTTATTTCACCTTTTAACCTTGATCAAAATTCTGCATAAAGATATAAGGTGAGTAGCTCCATTCTTCACTCTTAGAAGTCTGATCACTTGAGAAAAAAATGTTGTATTGTAAAAGCGTTAAACTAGTTTTCCACCTTTTTAAAAATCAAAGATTAATGCAGAATAAATCAGAATACAGAAAAAGTGTGTTTAGCCAGTAATCTGGATTCATTTTGTAATATTGAAAAAGCTGTAATAGGTATTCTGGCCAATGACCATCAATATATTTGAAGTTGTCAAAGTCTCCTCTTACTTGGTCGGTTGGTCAGGGGAAAACATAAGTTAACATGTGGCCAGGCAGTAAATGGCCTACACTAAAGGCAACAGAGAGCAATCCGTACATTAATTTAGAGATGTATATAATAATTATGGAAGACCAAAAGTGGTTACCTATATTGATGATGTGACAACTAGGACAGGGTGTGACATAGAAGAGACTACCTATGGCTACTCCTGGTTATAAAAATAAATTAAGGCAACTGGCTACCTGTAGGAAAAAACGTGTTTAAATAATTGGTGAAAATATGTCTGTTATATAAACCCTTTATGATAAAAAAAATAGAATATTGCATATAAAAGCAATGACTTGTAAACCATACCATATTAATCTTTTTACTTCTTACAATTTTGCCGTCAATGTAGAAATTAGATGCTCATTTTCCTATACTTTTCACACTTTAAATGCAATATGCACTCACATGAATCAAAAGCAATGCTATAAGACATATGCTTTTGGCAAATAAAGGTCACTTCAGATAAGACTGGTTTATACCCTTGTTGTTTTGAGGTCTTTCAGCACAATTTAAGTTGTGTGGGATTTTTTTGCTTGCTTGGGTATTTTTTCCAATGTTCTTCCAGATTTAATTTAAAAACTTACTCCTTCGGGCTAAGGGAGTGAATAAACAGGATTTATTTCTTCCAGGCACAAATGATTAAAACAACTGAAGCACTTCCATTCCAGGTTATAAACTGTGTATGTCTGCCTTTTCTGCTAGATATAGATATAGATGAAATATGTGCCTGCTCACACGACTGTACATTCTAACGATTTCACGTTTGGTTTTTGTCATTGCTAATAACTAAGGTGACGCTTGGTGTGCACGGTTGACATGATTGTATATTTTTCTGCTTATGACTTGAGATTTTGAATTATTGATGGGCTCATTGTATTTCTAAAACTAATAAATCATGCCATAAATGTATGTTGTGTTGTCTACAATGCATAATTTGTGCAAAATCAAAGCTGTATTGCATGCTTATATTTGCGTATTTCTTGTAAACAGAGATCATGTGGTAGTTATTTTTGTAAAAGGAGTATTTGAAGTATCCTTATGACAGCTGGAATTATACTTTGTTTTTGCGTCACTTGCTATGAGCCTTCAATTTCTTACTATCTATACTATCAGCAGAGGGAGTTTTGATGTTATCCTGCACCTCATGATTGCTGACTCTGTAGCAGATGAAATGCGCAATGAAAGATTAAAACATTTTTTCCTGCAATGCCTACCTATGTTAGCATTCTTCACTTTTTCCAGAGGTTCAAATAGAAAAATACAAAGTAAAATGTAAAGCAGATGTAAACTAGTAAATGTAAAACCATGTACACCTAACTTACCTGCATGCAGTCTTAATCTGCAGACACCAGCCCCTAAAGAAAAAAATATATACTTACCTTTCCTTGCTCCCATGCCACCATGCCTGTCCTCCAGGCTGCAAGATGGAGGAGCGAGACTGAAAGAGGCTGGAAAGGTAGACGTCAGTGCCACCGTGGAGTGGCGTCACTAGAGTGGTGGAGTTTTGGCATATTTTTTAAGTAAGTTATCATCTAGGTATATTTTTCTTTTTTGACCCTGGAGCAGACAATAGAAAATAGATATGAAGGTGGTAGTTACCTACTCCATACCAACCATTAGCCTGCTTTAAAGCTCCATGAATTATTTGCCATGTTGAGTCATAGAACTTGAAAAACCCTTGTGCTGTTTATAAACTACAATATGTTGTCATGTTTTATGAACAGTTAAGCTAAAACAATATCCAAGTTTGAAATCATTTTTCTCTAGACTTTATAAGTAGCTTGCGTACACTTCATTGTGTAAAAAAAGATGTAAACCTGCAATACACTTTTTAGGGTACAGACCAATTATACTTTGCCTTTAATCATTTATTACTCATGTTTAGACTGTATGCTGATCACCTGCAATTAGATTGTGATAAATGATAAGTAACTGATGTGATAACCCCAACATATTATTTTAAACTCTATAATACATCTCTCCGTATTGATTCAGATATTTGTTGTAATAGAAGTGGCTTAGCATACACAATGGGTCATTTACCAAAATGCCTACATAATATTGTATTATGCAGGTGCAGACTTTGTCATTTCAGAGATTATATTTGGTAATGGTCATGGGACTGTTGGAGTAGTGCATAATGTAGAACTGAATTTAGTCTCATAAGTACTGTCTTTATATTCCATACTGAAAGCATTTAAATTCAAACTTTGGTGGCTAAGTGTTTTTTTTTTATGTCTTTAGAAATTCTGATATTACAGTAATATGTTAAAGGTTGTCAACCTTAGTGATTGGGTTTTCATTTTGTTTTCCTACTAAAACATAATAGAATGTGTAAAAATATGTATCCAAATAGCCAGGTTAGAATATCTGATAAGGCTATATCTATGTTTTTCTTTAATGTTGGTCAGTAAATAATGTTATGGTTCTTTGTATTAACTTTTATCTGCAAATTATGTTTCTTGTGTGTACTGTTAATAATGTTTTTTTGTTTTTTTTTGCAGGTAGCCTACTTGAAGATATGAGCAATGAGTCGCGGGTAGATGTGAAACAAGGAATGAATGTAAATGATGAGAAGACAAATGGCAGCTTCATATAATTGGAAACTCAGATGGGAGATTGTGATCTCAGGCATACATAACATATCTATGTGGCCAAAATTCTTTGGAGAGTTATAGATAACCCTTAAAAAGAAATGTGATCCATAATTCTACAGGGACCCCATTATCAAATTCCCAAGCCTGACCAGATCATACATAGACATTCCTAACGACAAGTTCCGGATTGTACATGATTCTTAAATTCATCTCAGTGTCTTATGAAGATAATTATATATCAATATCTATATATCATATCCTAACATACTATTGGACAGGTTTTCCTTTCATTCCATATTATGTGCACTTCATTCTCTCTGCTAGAAAAGAAAATATTTCAGAGCACATATTGCAGTTCTATAAAATAATGCCTATTAATACTTAACAATAAGCTGGTAATGCCCTATCACATCCCTTCCAATTTGAACTTTCTGTAACTCATACATTTATTAAACACACAATCATAATATTATACCACTGCCACATCCTTATTTCATGACGTTCTCTCCTTCTGCTGCATCAATAAAGTCTATGACATTGTCATGTGGCCATTTAGGTATGCAAGTGTGTTTGGTCTCTATCATATGTTAGAAGATCGGCAGGTTAGGACTGTGTTAGGGTTAATGCTAGCCATACACGGCTTGATGCCATACGATCAAGGGGCCATTTGAGCACAGCACGATGACACCATTACGCTGCGCTTCAGATTCCTCGATACTAAGCCACAGCACTTCTGTGTCATCAATCCCGTTTGATACTTTGGATAATGGAAATGGAAGTCGAACAGGGTTTACAAACATGTTGGTTCCCTGTTCTACCAAGCTTTCTTCATCCCGCCAAAGAAAGGCTGGACGTCTCTATTTTTTTTATAGATTTGACCATAATCGAATGAACCAAAATCAAATCTATTACAAAAACGAGCTGTGTATGCCTAACTTAACATATAGGAGGTTTTTTTGGTACATGCATTTTTCATTTGCACTTCATAAGCAGCTGTTTGTGCCAATTTTAGGCCCTAATATATGGTATTTCATACATCCAATATGACAATAAGACAATACGCACTTGTATCGTTATTATAACATTCTATTTTGGTTCTTACATATGACACGCAGTGGTAAAATCTGGTATTATGGCATAATAGTGAGTGCCATTTATTCAATATTGAACAGTATATGCATTTCTATGGGAAAATATGGTTACTTATGATGTCTAAATCTCATATTTACTATAAATATATGAATGAATTGCTTTAGAATATTTTTTTTTAAGAATGGAAATGAACTTAGTTTACTTCGTATATTTTTATATCAGGTTTTATAGTCTAATTCAGGAAAATTGCTGCCCCTTTATCCCTACTGTTTATATTTCCATATAATACCATATCAGGCCACCATGTTACACTCCTGATACTGGATACTGCTCTCCACTGGATACTACAATATTACTCCCAAAGAGAGATGACATTTTATGTCCCATTCATAAAGCCCCGCATACACCTTTAGCTCACCCCATACAGTTTCCTTTAGATCTACCAAAAACTGTGTGGTATAGTGTCCTCCCTGATAGAATAATAGTGATTGGAAGATTTAGAAAGGTCCTCATATTACATGGTTTTGGTAGAAAAAAATTGATTGTACTGGAATTGTATGGTAAGATTGTATGGAAGCCTTTAGATACGTGTGCCATTCATGAAATGCAGGCCACAGGTAAGTCCTGCAACATCCAGTAACACATTTATTTTTTTTGAAAAATGAATTAAGCTTTTACATTTGAAGAAAACAACATACATAAAAGCTCCATACCAGCATCTGACAGTCAGTTCAGGAAAGAACCATTTACAACCAGTTCTAGCTAACTAAATGGGGCTTTAACTTTTCTTTTCAATTATGTAATTAGCTGTATCTGTCACTTACGTGTTTCTATAACATCTTGTCAAAGTTGTTTTCATGTTAATGACATTAATGCCTGTGTATCTTGTTTTATAAAAAATAAATCAAACTTTCTAAAGATCTGGATCTGCATTCTAGAATGTAATGAAGGATTTAATTGCTTCATTGGTAATGTGAGCTGCTGTGTTAGCTGTTTTTATGTGTTGATGTAGAATAGATGAACATTAAATAGAATGTACATATAGAAGTACAATATAAAAAAAAAAGTACAATACATTGGAAACCTGCAGAGAAATTAAATGGAGCCTATTAGAAATATAGCTACATATAAATACTTATAATCAGGGCTGACGTCAGGGGGGGACAGAGGGGACTCCCGTGCCAGCCCCGGGCAGCTAGGGGGGCCCGACGGTCAGCACGTAGGGACCCCGACGTGCTGCCTGATCGGAACAACAGCCTCTGCTCAGTTGGCCCGGACTGCCACTGTGTATGATGTGCTGTAGTCCGGGCTGACAGGCTGCTGCACCGATGGGGGGGGGGGGGGGTGTTGGTGGAATCTGCTTATAATAATACTGACTTGTAGCTAAAATATCAATGAAGAGTAAGGGGGTATTCACATGAGGGTCTACGTTTCCAGTAGCCAGGCGCCTGAAAAGCGATACACCCAGGAAGACGCGACATGAGACATCCCGTGTCACAAGCCGAAACCCCCTTGATGAAGCAGGACCAGTTAATCCTGCTCTAAGAAGGGGTGGCCGCATTCCATTCGCAAACAATCGATCACCACACACCCGTAAAATATTTGATTGTTCGGGGATCAAACTAAAAATCCACCCGTGTATGGGGACCTTAACTCCACGTAAAAATGAACATTTAGTGTATTGACAAGTTTTTTTTGTGAAGTAAAATCTTATAATCTAAAGAAATGATGGTCTCTTTCCCCATATACTTCTCTAATCCAATTGCTGAATGAAATATGTCATTTTAGGCATCTGGCTCAATTTTAATGAACGTGAAATGCTAAAGTGTCTACATTTCTGTATAAGTTAATGACCCTTAGAGAATATCTTACCAAAAATACATTGATAACTACAGGGGATGCCTGAAATATGACTTTTGAATGCAGACTTGCAGAAAAATGTTATGTTAGACACCTGCAGTATTCCAAGAAAATGATGTTGACATTTTTGTCATTTTAGAATAAAATTGGGGTTACAGATTGAACTGAAAGATAATTGTAATGTTAAATACAGCGGGGCTCATGTAGAAATGTAAAAAATAATCATTTAAAATATTAAAAAAATGTTTTAACCTTTTGATCACTTCCACTGGAATCCTCTAGCTTTCCCCCTTTGTGTGAGCAATGACGTGGGGAAATAATATGTTGTAAAAAATGTGAATGAGTAATGCAAAATGTCCCTTAACCCCCCTAGCGTTAGCGACGTCCAGTGAAGATCGGGGGTCCGGCAGCGCATACTTACCGATGTGACAAGCAGGCTTCTGGAGAGTGGCTCATCCTCCCACGGGACATTCAAATGTACATTAGGTTAATTTCAAAGAGCACATCTGAAAAATCACCCCCAGTGTCATTTCAAGATATGCTCTTTGAAGTTAACCCTGTGATAACTGTATCCAATAAAATTCAAAGTAAAACAAAAACAACACATTTCCAATTGAAATAAAAATGTTATTATAAAAAAACATAAAAATGAATACACACTGTTTTTAAATCATTCATACCAAATAAGTATTTAAGAGATTTTATCATTCAGATAATACCTTTTATTCGTTTTTTATGTAATTTTTTTAACATAATTGTGTTTAAAACATTATTATATTCAGGATGACTACTAGACCCTTGTGCGGACAGATTTTTGGAAGTTACAGGCCTACAACACAGTATGGTGCGCTTTTGGTACAGAAATCTGGACCTTGCAAGAGCGCTAGGGAGGTTAAAGCGTCTTTAAGTACACACTCAACTCGTCTTTTAAGTACAAATTCCAATAGCAAGTAGATAATGCAGACATCTGATACTGTATTTTCCCGAAAATAAGACAGTGTCTTATATTAATCGTTGCTCCCAAAGATGCCCTACGTCTTATTTTTTGTCTTATTTTTCCATGAAGAAGAATACGGCGCTGGGGGATCAGAGAGGGGATTCAAAATGGCACAGGAGACTCCAGAGGGGGGATTACCATTTTTGGAATCCCTTCTGATTCTCCTGTGTCATTTTGATTGCCCCCTCTGATCCCCCCCCTGTCCAGAGATACAGTACCCTATCATCGGAGGTGCCTTATTTTCAGGGGGATGCCTTTTATTTCAGCTTGAGGCAAAAAAGTAAGGGTGCCTTATTTTCGGAGGATGCCTAATACTTGGGTAAATGGTAATACAAAGCTTGTTGGGTACCATCCCGTACACCCAAGAGATAATGGGAATTAGTGTTATGATTAACTCTGAGCTCACTTATATCCCTACTTTAGTTGGTAAAGGGACAACAAAATACTGTAAAATTTGTGAATGATAAAAAACATAGAGCTAATGAAACATTCCACAAATTACTACCATCAGATGTGCTTTTTACCCCCAAGATCAGGTAAATGTCAAATGTCTGTGTGTCTTCTAGAGTAAATACAGCTGCACAGAGAGAGCCTGAGCAAAGTAGGCAGCCAGGGGTAAGTCTCGGTCTCTCGGCTGTTGACAGTTCCCTCTCCTCCCGAGTGCACACATCCATGGTCCTCCTAGCACCCCAATCAAAAGGCTGGGGAGGGACAAGGATGAGGAAACAGTATGTTGGAAAACTGACAAGAAGTGATGTCACCGATGCCACTTCCAGTATTCTCGGAACGAGAAAGTGCTGGACTTCTGTGTTCCAAATACAGGAAGTGAAGTCACTTAAGGTATCGAGAGGTTAACCATCCCTTCCCTCCTAGTAAGTAGCCGGCTTACTTAGGAGGGAGGGGGCGTATCCTTTCTATGAAGAAAATCAGAGATCAGTGTAAAGTCGGTTACAGAATGTGTGTATGCGCTGCATTTGGTTGCATAAAAATATACAGTGAGGGAAATACAGTCAGGTTCACAATTTTAATATTTTTAGCTTTATACACCATCGCAATGGGTTTGAAATTAAACAAACACAATGTGCTTTAACTGCAGACAGTCAGCTTTGCATCCAAGTCAGGTTGGAATAACAGAAGTTTTTAAAACTCACAAACACTGCACAAAAGTCAAACATTGATGTTCCGTGCAATGAGGGAAAGACCAAATAGCTGTCAATGGATGTCAAGGACAAGACTGTAGACCTTGCAAGGCCAGGCTGTGCTAAAAGACTTTTATCAGGCCATTCGGTGTGAGGAGACAACAGCTGGCACAATTATTCCTAAATGGAAGAAAACCAAAATGCAGGCAGTCTCCCTTGGTCTGGGACTCCACAAAGGATCTCACATCAAAGACTTGCAATAATCATAGGAGTGGTGAGAGCAGCTCAGAACTACATAGTGAACCAAATGATCTCAGTGCAGCAGGGACCAAAGTCACCAAAAAAAAACCAATTCATAACACACTGCGCAGTACCTGCAAGTTTTCCCTGCTCACATGTACAGGCCCTTCTTCAGTTTCCAATGAATATCTGAATGATCTAGAGTAGTACTGGGGGAAAGTGGTCAGATGAGGCC
>CM070035.1:80609907-80629964 GCA_036250615.1 Ptychadena robeensis | reverse complement strand
AATTAACTCGAAATCAGCGAAATGGTCGAATTTTTGAAAAGAAATTCGACCATCTCTACTGTTCAAGCGATCATGAATGGAAATGCAAGGAGTATGGCCACCTAAACACACAGGCCGAACAAGGAGAGCGCTCATCAGAAATGCAGTCAAGAAGTCCATGGTGACTCTGGATGAGCTGCAGAGATCTACAGCTCAGGTGGGGGAATCTGTCCATAGGACAACTATTAGCCGTGCACTGCACAAAGTTGGTCTTTATGGAAGAGTGGCAAGAAGAAAGCCATTGTTAACAGAAAAGCATAAGATGTCCCGTTTGCAGTTTGCCACAAGCCATGTGGGGGACACAGCAAACATGTGGAAGAAGGTGCGCTGGTCAGATGAGACCAAAATTGAACTTTTTGGCCAAAATGCAAAACGCTATGTGTGGCAGAAAACTAACACTGCACATCACTCTGAACACACAATCCCCACTGTCAAATATGGTGATGGCAGCATCATGCTCTGGGGGTGCTTCTCTTCAGCAGGGACAGGGAAGCTGGTCAGAGTTGATGGGAAGATGAAGCATTCGTCTTTCAAGTGGAATTCCAATAAAATTGATTCATGTTTGTGGCTGTAATGTGACAAAATGTGCAAGCTACTGTATATATTTTTTTTAACTCATCTTTATTGTTTTTGCATTAATATACTTTTTTGTTATCAGTGTCCCACTGATGACATTACAGGGAAGTAGTGGGGTCGTCTAATCGGGGGAAGTTTCCCTCACTGAGATAAATAAGGCAAGAGAGTAGTTCTGTGTTCAAAACCTAAAGCCCCCCATACACCACATTCAATTACCATGCAATTTCTGTACAACAACTTTTCTTCTACCAAAACCATGTAATATGAGGACCTTTCTACACCTTCCAATCACTATGTATTCTATCAGGGAGGACCCGGCACTACATAGTTGTTGGTAGGTCTCATGGAAGTTGTATGGAGGAATCTGAAGGTGTATGGGGGGCTTAAAGCACACCTAAATTATTTTTTACATACCTCTGAGCTTTCACAATGGTAGAGAAGCACTCTTAGTCAACATATTTCCTCTCATCTATGACAGTCGCTATATTTAATCCCCTGTAGGTGCCGGCGAACTACAATGGATCACTGGTAGCCGCCAGATAATTGTTTTGAATTGAAAAAATGTAGGCATACAAAGGGTAAATGATGAGTGATCTTCAAATGATGAGAGTCTATCTTCCGACTGTCCATGTGAGAAGCTGTTACAGCCACAACTCTTCCCCTGAATACAACAGACCTTTTGCATGTAGATTATTTGCTGTCACCAAATAGGAGACATTTTGTTTTACTGAACATATGCTATTATCATGAGATCGTATTTCTGCTTTTAGCTATTTAGAGGTGGTGGGCAACTGAGTTGATATAGAGTGCCACAAGTCACTTAAGGGTCGCCTTTTTTTTAAATTATGCTACAAGAATTAGGACACATTGTAGTATGGTAATGCACAGACGTGTCAAAATAAGCATTCCGGGATCAGGTAAAATGACAGGAAATGATGCCCGCGATGTCACTGACGTCATATCCAGTGTCAGGGCCGTGAAAGGAGGAGACAGTCTCTCTATATTTTTCTGGTATTCAAGAGATCTGTCAGCGCATTGCACTGAAATTATCATTGCTTTGCGGGCTGACCACTGCTGGCGAGGGTCCCCACTAACAATGATGACTTTAGCTCAATGCACTGATGCACAGATTTCTTGAATACGGAAGAATCAAGTGTGTTTAAGAGATTGGAATTGGGAAAGCCACTTAAAATCGGTGACTTTCCGGGCCAAAATGGGAAGGCTGACAGCTATGCACATTTCCCAAAGCCTTTGATGATATCTATGGTGCACATAACCTTTGACACAAAGGCCACAATATTTATTATACAATCATTCCCCGTTCATTGGTGAAATGGCGCCTGAGCTAGTCCCTCACTTCTCTTCCTCTACCCGCTCTAAGAAGATTCTGAGCAAAGACTCGTCAGCAGACAGGTGAGTTCCTTTACCCTATGCATTAACAGTTAGGTTCAGGGAGCAAGTGGGGGGGGGGGGGGCTGAAGAACACCCAAAGGGCCACAGGTTGGGCACTTGGGATTTAGAGGTCTCAAACTAAAACCAAGAATTTTTTAATCCCCTTGTAGTCTTTTGGTTTTATCCAACAAAAGAACCTAAAAGTACATTTGTGTGGGAAAAGAAACCTTCTAAATGAAAAGGAATATTTGGATTTTCTCCAGTAGTAGAGTGTTGTGCCACGTAAGCCATCTTTGAATGTATTTGGTGTTTAAAACTGGAGTTTGAGACAGCATTTGCACTGACACCTGGAACACCACATGGGGGCATTTCTAAACAATAAATACGAGTTTTACTTACCTCTGAGCCAGCATGATGAATCCTAAAAAACTTACATGTACCGTGTTTCCCCCAAAAATAAGGCACTTTGTCAAAAAAAGGCGCCCCCGAAAGTAAGGCACCCCCTTACCAGGGGTATATATTCCAGGGGTAAGTTAACTTACCCAATCAAAGGAATTTTACAACCAAATGTTGTATTTTACCTGTAATTCTGTGAAGAGAGATGAGAAATACTTATCACCTGTGGTCTTGGAGGAGACAATAAGAAAATACAGTTCTAGAAAGTTTCACGGGAATGGAGAGTTCATTTAGATTGCATTAATACTACTTCATTTCTACTATATGTGTATGTATATGTGTGTATGCATATGTGTATATATATATATATATATATATATATATATATATATATATATATATATATATATATATATATATATATATATATATATATAAATTGCAATGTGGTTTAAATGACTCCTTCATAATTTTACAACCAATATCCAAGATATGGAAAGAAAGTTATTGGGATATTTAGAAGGTGTAATCTGTGTAATTTAATTGTACATTGTGTGAATTGGTTGGCTTCTCTTTTTTTCCATCCGCCGAGATTCAGGAAAAGCTATTAACCTGGGGATAATACCGCGTTGGCCCATAAAAATGTGGTTTAATGAGATAAAGAAGGTAATTATACCATGAATTGTCTTTCTTTGTTAGTGTAAACTCATAACTCAGTCACAATTATTCCTTCTTTGTACCTTTCTGTTTTAGTAGTCTCTCCAATCGTTTCAAGTCATTAAAGGACAGAACCTCAACCTATGTATACGTATAAAACTGAACTCCAGGCAGACAGGTATATCTACCAATTAAATAAATACAAGGGAGCTGATATTACCATTTTGTTCTGAAATTTTTTTTGTCCATCCATCTCTGAAAAGTACACAGCACTACCACACAGATGACACAATATTCTTTAAAACATTGACATACATCCTGGCAATCAAATGGGCCACAATATATATATTTTTTATACATTACCGTAAGGATTCCTAAAAAAAATCGCATCACGATTATATAATAGTCATCCATTGCAATGAATGGGATCGCAAAAACTTGCAATCACTGTGAATATCAGATGATGTATTCGAGAATATTTGCAAAATGTTTTTGCTTCCTCTCTGTTGTTTTTTTTGTTCAGCCTAATGATGAATTGCGTCACTGATAGTGACAGCTCTTTGGATCTCATCTTGAGAGTTGACAGCATACTTAAAATGAACTCTGGATCTTTTATCTGCACATTGTAATTTGGACTACCACACACCTGGCTATGGAGCAGCTGAGAAGCCAATTGTCCCATTACTTTTGGTCCCTGACTGTATACTTAAAGCGGTTTTAAACACAAATTAAAAAAACACACATACATTAAATAGACACAATACTCACCGTTCAGCAGTTCAGATGCTGGAAAACTGCTACCGCTGGAAAAAACCCCCACAACATACTCACCTCCTTTACCTTCAATTCTGACGCCGGCATCTTAGCTCCCGAAGAAGTGCAGCTGCTTCCGCCATCACTGCCCCCACCTCTCCTCCCCCCCTCCTCTCCACCTCACCCTCTTGTCTCTTCTCTGTTGGAGCTGGAGAGCTCCATGGGAGGGGGGGGGGGATTGTGAATGGGGGAATCAGCTGCTGACGATTTCCTGCCTGGGACAGATGTCCCAAACCCAATTTCAGCTGCCGAGGCGCAACATAAGGCAGCGGGAGGGGCGCACTCGGCCCCTCCTGGTGTCAATTGAGGATCTTAGCAGTATCGGCTGAGCTGCAGCCAATACTGCTGAGTGACCTCCCAGGTGGTAGGTTCGCTTTAACAAGTTTTGTTAAATATTATTCCTTTGTAAAGCACACAATTTAATATGTACATTGAGGGTATCATTATACCTATACTACATACAGTATGTAGACATCATTCAGGCTAATGCAAATAAGTGCTAGAAAATGCCTTAGTATTGGACCCCTTACCTATCCTTCTGGGGGTTAGGAAAGGTTCTACATATAACCAGAATGACTACAAATAACCAGACAACATATCACTTTTATAAACAAATTATTTTATTAAAATCTTTCCTACCACCCTGCCACCATCCATAACCCCTGCCAACGCTCACTTTATGCCAGATTACTGCCTGCCTTGACCATTGTACCTGACTAACACCAAAACCACCTGTCTTGACCTTTGCCCAGCTTTGTCATCACCCATTCACCCAGTTTTTATCTTCTATTTATTCCAGGGCATCATCTTCAAGGGATAGCATTCCTATTACCCATGGCACAAGTGCTTGCTTCATCTCTGTCCCTGAATGATTTTATGCCTGTTGGACTATAAGAACTAGACTCCACTTGGCTTCTTTCCATGCATTCAGAGGTGAATGGAAGATGTTGTTTATATTAACCTATGAGCTATAACGTGCTTGTATCCACAGGTGTGTCCTAGCCCACATTGCTTACAAAAAACAAAAACATGGTATTTCAGGTGTGTTGTGTACACATCACACCTATTGGTTTTAAATTGGCCGTAAAACTCAGCCCTTGGAAAGTGCTTTGAAACTGCAAACCTAAAGTGAGAGTTAAGATCTAGGTATAGAGTGGAAAATACCTTATTTACCTGACCTCTAACTGTCCTGAAGGCTCCCTTTCTATAAGTTACATGCTCCAAATTGTTAACGCTCTCTGAAAAGCAGTATGTGGCAGATACATCATCTGCCCTGTAAATAAGGATACAGGAGGACAACTCAGATGGAGCTCCAATGAAGAAGATTGGAGTGGTTCTTTAATTAGAAATTGAAGATTTAAGTGATCTATCTCCTGAGCACCTAAACCTTGAGAAGCATTTAACAGTTGGAGTGGCGTGAATGACCCACTACAAAGTAACAAAACATTTTACCCTAGAGTGAAGCTGAAATTGAACACTGCAGTTACAACTTTTTATTAACACTTCATTTTTTTAGGTTCTAATGTTAAACATGTTCTAATTGTGATGTATCAAGCATTTCCCTTTAAAAGTGAATTCATATTTATCTATAATTCTGTATTTTTTTTTCTCGTTTAATGCTACGTTGGCGCAATGCTATATATAAAGTATCTGGTAAAGGATTGTGAGAGTTCTCTACAAAGTAATCAGAGTTCTCACTTTCCAGCGATATGGTTGAATGTAAGTCGATCAGTCAAACAAGATCAGATTAAAGTGAAAGCACCAAGAATGGGTTTTGTCAATTTTCGAAGAGATATTTATCAAAGTGACAGAAAGTTAAAGGAATTCTCTTAAACTAAACTGATGTAAGTAGAAAGAATTCAATAGCAAATACTGAATGAAATTTATGAAAGCTGCTCTGCGTATAAACTTGGGTAATGTTCAAAGAAAGTCTAAAACCAGTGAGTTCTGACAGCTAATTAAAACATGAAATACTAATAGGCTATCATTCAGTTTATTAAATTTTTTTGTATTTATTTTAGTTATAATGAAGCCTTTTACACCTATACAGAAAACAGGAAACCTTCACCAGTTTTTCACCTTCACCACTTTCAGTGTTTCCGGGAACTCTTTTGCTTATGTGGAAAAAGTTCCTTAAGGCCACCATGCCAATGTGAAAGTTTTTGGTCATGCATCAAAGAAAAGTACAGGAAAAAGCCACATGAACTTCAAAGCTATGCAAAATATGGCAATTTGTAACCCTACTGTAGTGAGGATATATGCCATTACTATAATGATAATTTACCTTGGTGAACAGCATCAATCAGTCATAGTTATTTGTGGAGAAGATCTGCTGGCAGTGCAGTGGTCTACTAGTAGCAGGATTGTGCACAGTGTGTACAGGTGTGAAGCACTTTTCTTAATTGATTCACATCTTACCTGGTACCCAGATCTCACTGTCCACAATTTCTGATTTGCTGTCCATGGGCTAATAATAATTTGCTGCTGGGTAAAAAGGATACATTTCTACAGAAGGCTTAAAAGGCTGCAACATCATCCTCTCTGGTCTTCCTCTAACTAGACTGTCACCTCTTCAGTCCATCATGAATGCTGCTAGACTTATTTACTCCACTAACCGCTCCTCATCTGCTGCTTCTCTCTGCAAATCTCTTCACTGGCTTCCAATTGTCCAGACAATTTAATTCAAAGTTCTGTGCCTTGCTTATAAATCACTCCACATCTCCTGCCCAACTTACATTTCCAACCTGGTACACAAATACTCCCCTAACTGACCCCTCCGCTCCCCCAGTGACCCACTAATGACATCCCCACTCATAACCTCATCACATGCACGACTTCAAAACTTCTCTAGGGCTGCCCCTACCCTCTGGAACTCTCTCCCTCGCCCCATTAGACTTGCTCCTAACTTCAGCACTTTTTAACAATCCCTGAAAACCCACCCCTTTAGTCTGGTCTACCCATCTTCTCATTCCTAACATCACCTCCATGCCAGACCCCCCCCCCCCCCCCCCCCCCCCCCCCCCCCACCTATGTAAACTCTTTTTCCCCAACCTATTAGATTGTAAGCCCGATCGGGCAGGGTCATCTACTCCTCCTGTGTCAAAACCTGTTCCTGTGTGTTATCTTGTGTTGTCTCAACTCTAATTTATTGTACAGCGCTGCGTAATATGTTGGCACTATATAAATGATAATAATAATAATAAAAGGTAATCTGAAAGTGGTTTGCTCCTTTGCTAAATTTGAATACAGGATTTTGCATTGATTACAGGGTAATAAATGCAAATGCAATAAAGGTGTGTGCACGTGCCTCAAAATACAATGGGAAACAAATCGATCAAAACTGCTAAGAAACCTATCAACTACATGTATTCGCTTCTGAAATTTTCCAACATGACCCAACCATTCAAACATGACCCTTTTCAATTCTATTCTTAATTTCACTTTAGGTCAATCGATTAATTAAAAAGAAATAGATTTGCTATTGATTGACTTATATCATATATTTTTTTTTATGTTGGTCAAACACAAAAATCTGTGTATTGCCAGCTTTAGGATTTTCCTGAAGGCAGACCATGAGACATTTACAGTTCCAGGCTGCTGCAATTTAGATTGATGCTCACAAAGTAAGAATTCTTGTACCATTTGTTGCTGGTGTTTAGTCATTTGATAGTCAAGGTCTCCTAATATTTAAAAATCTCATGGCTCATTTACTATTTGCTGCCAAGGAATGCTAATTTAATATAGATCTTACACAGCCTACATGGGTAGACATTCTAGAATGAGAAATGACAATATATACACATTGGATTAAACTTCATGTCTGTTTATCTAAAAGGTTGAATGATTGTCCAGTTGTATTCTATTAATGTTTTTCTTTATATGGTATGCACTGCCATTCCTATAGTCATTTGAAAATATGAAATGTATTTTAAGTAATCCAATCGAGTATATGCAGAGTATTGCATAAGGCCCCCTATACACCTTTAGATCACTCCATACAATTTCCTTTAGATCTACCAACAACTATGTAGTGCCGGGTCCTCCCTGATAGAATACATAGTGATTGGAAGGTTTAGAAAGGTCCTCATATTACATGGTTTTGGTAGAAACAAAGATTATTGTACAGAAATTGTATGGTAAGATTGTAAGGTGTATGGGGGACCTTTAGTAATTCAATTTCTCTCTGGACATTGTTGTATCAACCATACTTCTTTCTTTTCAATAATATGGTGATCTTAATACCCCCCCCCTTCCTGCTGCCTCTCACATACAATACTAAGATGGTCCCTACAACTACCCAGCAGAACCAGAAAGTACCCATTTAAAAATGTATAATATCCACTCTCAAAGCAACCTAGCAGAGCATTCGTCATGGTGTTGGTAGTTATTCCTGTAGCAAAAAGTGCAAAACATTATTTACGTGCTAAGATAGTCCAATTTTTTTAATTGGACTACCTGACTTTGTAAGTGAATTGCATGATATCATCAACATTTTAATGGAGATGTAGAGAAGAGTTGTGGGGACATAACTGAAATTTGCTCTAGCCTATGTAGTTTTTGCAGTACCGTATATACTCGAATGTAAGCCGAATTTTTCAGCACCTAAAATGTGCTCAAAAAATTAAATTCGGCCTATATGCGGGTCAAGAAATAAAAATCGCAGCATTTTGTAGGTGGACTTTATGAGTGTAGAAAAGGGTTATTATTGCTCTAGCATATGTAGTATGTGCATAAATTAGGTTCAATGGCAAGTAAAATTCGAACTTATTTTGTGAAAAAACTTGATATGCTAGAAAAATACTTTTTTCTTTTCAATGTTCCCACATCCCTTCCCTACATCTCCACAGCTCTCTACATCTATACAGCTATTTAATTGATGGTATCATGTTCAGGGGCTTTGTAATTAACTTAGCTGCTGCATTTCCCTCCCTAGGCTTATACTCGAGTCATTCAGTTTTCCAGATTTTTTAAATAAAATTGGGTACCTCGGCTTATATTCGGGTCGGCTTATACTCGAGTATATATGGTAAATCAAGTTTTTTCGAGTTAAAATTTCTAACTTTGAACTTTATTTGTGCAGAGACTACATGTGTTAGAGCAATGCTTATTTTTGTTGTTATGCTCCCACAACTCTTCTCTACGTATCCAGCAATTTTGGCTTTGCAATTAACTCACACTTTCACCTATTTTAAGGTTAAATTTACACTGTCCTTTCCCAGGCTACAAAAAGAGCAGTCGTTTCAGCAGCAGCCGGAGAAACAGCCTGTCACAAGTGCCTGCAAACTTGTGCAGGTGCTCAGGGTGGTTTAGATAATGACCCCATGACAGGTCTATCGGGCGAAAGCCTGAAAACCGCCCGGTCGGTTGCGTTAACGAATCATTCTTTGAATGACAGTGTAAATGGACCCTAAAAATGTCAACCATCCTTTTTATGTATATTGTTTTAGTGATCTTCGAACAATCCTCTATGTGGACCTCTAAAGTTCTGTGGAAGTGTTGTTAAGGCTCAATGTAGATTTGAATTGTATCATGTGAATATGAATGATGCCATCAATCTCTCTTTCTTTTTTTATGTATAGATTAAAAGACCAAACTATTTCTGTTATTAATTGTTTTATTTTAACCTGTAATCCCATTTCATTAGATTCTTATTAACCTAATTGAAAGTCAGCTCCTTAAATGAACTATAGAGTTTACTAATTTAGTACAAGTAAGGAGGGGGAGCTATGCATAAAAGAGTAAATAATTAATCAATGCAACGACATAAGTAATTAATCTTCCCCTATGTGATTTCCTGTTATAACCTGACTTGGCAACAACTACAGCCCAACGTCCCCCTGATACTTCACTACTACATTCCTTACAATTTGTCCTATTACCAATTCTCTGGACAGCAAGAGTGCCTTGATTTTTATTTGCAAGTTCTTATTTGTAGATGAAATTCTTAACACTATACATAACACTATGGTAATTGTTTACATATGATTAGTGGTGATTAACTGTCTTGATGAAATTCCCTGGTAATTTCAGCATTGGCAGAAGATGTGTGTGAATGTGTTGAGAGTAACAATATAGCTCACCTACAGGGATCATGCAGTCTGCATAATGTCTACTTGGCATCTGATGGAAGAACATTACTCTTTTCACTTGCATAAGTAATGGTTTTTTAACACAAATATAAAGTTTAGTGGTGTTTTATGATGAAAAAGCTAGATCTATTCACACTCCCCATTTTAGGTGATTTGGCATAACATCATGTTATTAATGTTGCGATAAACATTACATTGTGCAAATATGTTAATACAAGAATATGACCTGTTGGATGTGACATTCATAAACATACATATAGTAACTTTTATCACAGACTTCCAGCAGAGATGGTGAGACTTCTAACCCTAAGATAAAAAAAATGTAACTGTGTTAATTTTGTAAGGGAATTTTCATTAGCTTTCAGTAGACCTGACCCCACATTCATTGTGCTTATATGTCTCTTTGGGTTTTAAGAATCTGGTTGTATTTCAAGTTTATTTGTACCTTATTCATAAGAAGGGCATATAACCATGTGGAACATTCCCAATGTCCAGTGCAACATCTATGAAATCAGTCCACCAATCAGATAGAGAAATACACAGGCCCTGTGATTGGGTGGATGAAGAGGAGGGCAACACTAGAGGACTAAAGTCCCCCATACACGGGTCGATGCCTATGCAATCAAGAAGCCCTCGAGTGCACCGCGATGACGTCATCACACTGCACTTGAGCTTCCTCGATTGATCAGGGAATTGAGGTGCAGAACTTCTGCACCTTGATTCTGTTCAAAACTTTGGATGGGGTCCCAGAAATTTAACAGAGTTTACCCTTTCTTCGAGAGGGATCAATCAAAGAAAGCGGAGCACGCTTGATTTTTGTATCGATTCAAGCACAGCAGGCATGGCGATCAATTGTGCTCGAATACATAAATCGAGCTGTGTATGCCTAGATAATAAGATGCCCAGGGTCAGAGAAGAATGTGAATAGTTGATGACTAAATCTACAGTTCCGCATACAAGATGGTACATTTTTCAGATATTTTGACTATATTTATTTTTATAAATTAACTATGATATAGTCATCACATTACAACTAGGGTAGTGACATTTCAATGCAAGTATATACATATGTTTATGAATAATTGATATATTTGTGGTGGTAATAACTTATTGGCAGTCCAAATGCTGAACCAAAAGCACTGCAGTTCTGTGCAGTTTTGAAAATTCCATGTCCATTTAAACAAATGTATGGGAAATCCCACCACACTTCTGTGTGCCTAATAAAAAAGGCCCTTACTTTTAAAGTGAATTCAGTAGCAGGTAACTATTGTAATGTAAAGATAAAATTCTTCTAAATAAAAAAGCATGTTACTGTGATATTCCATGGCCAACCGTTACAACAAAGTGGAAGAGCAGCTACTTATCCAGGAAGAGGTAGCACATACAGAGGCTGACATGAATTTCATTCTGTCCAGCCAACCCACAAAGCAACGTCCAAGAAGGAGATCTGAGCTGCATTAGTACTAGCAGTACACATTCTCTGAACACACTAACCAACTTATGGAAAGGCATTTTACAATTAGATAGCATACGTTTATTTACATTAACATTCTGCATTGCAATTTTGTAACAAAGATTCATATCTCCTCCCATATGTAAATAGCTGCTCATGGGTAAGTTGTTAGTGCCAGATTGTAAAATGTGTCTCTTCATAAGTTGATCAGTGTGTTCAGAGAATGGATAATTCTAGTGTGTAAACATATGCTAAAGTTTCAGCCCTGCACACTCTGCTGCAGCAAAGACCTCCCTCCTGGCGCTGGCCTTTTGGCTGGAGGAATATAGAGCGACTACTGCATGGTCCAGTCCTGTCTACTTTGCTGGAACATTCTGTATATTCATTTGATATCTCAATAACTGTATCTCTGTTTAATGCTTCATTTTCTTAATTCTCTCTCCAAAACATTGGGGTGTGTG
This sequence comes from Ptychadena robeensis, assembly GCA_036250615.1. NCBI lineage: Eukaryota > Metazoa > Chordata > Amphibia > Anura > Ptychadenidae > Ptychadena > Ptychadena robeensis. The sequence goes on along the minus strand of CM070035.1, from coordinate 80,618,088 downwards.
TATGGTTCAGTGTGAATACAGTAATTGATTTTGACACCTAGAATTGTCCATAAAAGCTTCTGGCTTTAATAACTGCACTGTACTTTGTGTGTCCCTTCTAATAGCTTACTTACTTTACAGGCTTCTGAAAAGTAGTACTGCTTCAGCAAAAGTCACATTTTAACAGTGAATTCCCACATGCGCTGATGAAGTTATAACATTTGGCAGGACCAGCAGGGAGTTCAAGACGCTACCGTGAAAAATGGGCTCCGTCAAAGAAAACTGATTTGTAATCATAAAAATGCACACCAGGCTGAGTGTTGTGCAGTCTGTTAGTTGTCCATTTGCAGATATACCTGGCATCCCAGAGGAGATGTTTCTGATAAAATAAATCTGTGAACTTTCATCTGTCAGCTATAACTTAATGGCAGTTCACTTTGGAGCCTTTTCTGTCAGAACCGATATCCATTGATACTTGTTGATAATGGATCTCCTTGGAAGGTAGAACAGTGGGCGTGTAGGTCAAGAAAACCATTAAATTGTATTAATATTTATTTTAATGAATCCTGCATGTAAAGAAATTGATTAATATTTATTGGCTCATTTTTGTGTAACGCTACTTTTAAAATACATTTTACTAAAAGGAAAAAAAAGTTACAATGGTTCCTTTAGCTTTAATGCCTCTTATTTCACCTTTGTCATTTATTAGCTGTCACAAAGCATGTGTTCATTGGAGGCATTAAATCCTTCTGACTTTAGCTACCAGCACCACTTTACAGTGTTGAGCAGTGCTTTTTGTGTATTGATTCCAAAATGTATACTGATAAAAGATTTTGCAGAAAGCAGCAACATATTCACACCAGTCATCCCTCCCAAAGGAACTTACACTCCTATCACATCAGAAATATACAGGTCCTACAATGTGCAGCTGCATTTTGTGGGTGAAGAACCTACAAATGATTATGAAGTGTCATTTTTAAAAATGTATCTTTTTATATGTAATAATTTATTTAATTATTGCATATAAACGTTTGGGGGGGGGGGGTATTTTTTAAAGCGCATTTTTATTAATGTTGTGTAATAGTGGGCATCTGCGGTTTTCGTATGTATAAAGTATTTAATTATTACATATTAAAGATTTGGGAGAATTAGTAACAGTGTTTTTTATCTTTATTCAAATGTAGCTATTGCCATATTTTAACCCTTTAGAAAATATAACCCTCTATTAAATACATTTTATATGTAATCATTTATTTAGTAAATACATATAAAAATTACAGAGGAAATTTTAAAAGCTATTGACAGGTTGTTGGAATGAGTAGGGTTAAATATGACCCCTATCATAATTTAATTTTTAAATGTAATAATTTAATTAATTATGAAATTAAATGTTTGGGGGGGGGGGGGGGTTAAAAGTGTCTATTTTATTTATGATGTGTATTGTTAGGAATGTGCTTTTATATGTAATGTTTTATCTAATTGTTAAACGTATTTAAATGCACTTTTTACATTGTTTCATGGTGTTTGTGGTGTTGAGGTTGAAGTTCTTAAAAAAAATGAACACCAAAATATTAGTATGAAGTGTGGATTAATTTGTGGATAGCGGTAGTAACACATGCAGCATCCAAATCACAGTCTGGGTCTGCAAAGATTCTGTATATTCTCTCCATGTCTGTGTGGATTTCCTCCGAGTACTTACTGTAGGTTTCCTTACACACACCAAATACAGACTGGTAGGTTAATCGGCTTTCCCCAAAAATGTCCTATGTTAGCTACACATGATTTAGACTGTGATTATGATTTACACTGTTTTAGTGACTTACAACCAGGGGCGGTCCTAGGCAGATCAGTGCCCTGAGCAAGCACCCCCTCATACGTTCCTGCCCACAATGAGCACCTCTTGTCACTGCAGGGGTTGCTGCTGGTGAATCACAGACTTAGAGACTCTCTGAATTACCAGCACGAGATGATATTCCCTCTCCCCAGCCATCAGCTGGTTCGTTGGGGGGAGCATTTGAGCAAAAACATGCCTCCCCCCTAGATGCCTAGATACCGCCCACTAGCATGATGCCAACCAGGGCAACTGCCCATGATGCCGCTTTATAAAACCACCACTGCATTTGACTAAGGTAGGGCCATTAGATCTTTAACGTTTCTGAGAGACAGTTAGTAAAATGACTATCTGCTCTGTAAAGCTCTGCCTAATAGTCAGCACTATCTAAATACAAGAGAGTAAAAACACACAGACCATTGACATAGCACCACCATACAAAGCAGGCAAGAAGCTGTGCTTGAATAACAATAAACAATGAATAAACACTATTTATTTATTTATTTTCAAATGATAACTCTATATCCTTTCATGTTTTAGGGAAAAACAGCCCTGAATCTGCTTTAGATGAACTTTTTGGTGTTTGTTTCAAAAGAATACACTTTTTTTATTGCCTTTGCTGAGAAAGAAGAGGAAAACTCAGCAGGCTAATATGTTTTTAATTTAACCACCAGGGAAACTGCTGAATGTTCTATTTTGTTTTAATCAAAATACAAAGAAATATGACACAAAAATAGAAATAAAACTAAGCTGAACACAGCTTCAGACACAGCAAGTCTCATTTGAAAGCATTCAAAGTATTTTTAGTACAATAGACGCTAGAGATTAAATAATTTGCTGAAGGAGATGGAATAGATATTGAACTTCTCTGTACAGGGTAAGTCCATGCAGAGTAGCTAACAGCTCTGCCCTTACCTTCCCCATGGCGTTCAACTCATAGCAGTGATTATGTCATAAGGATATACGGCTTCTCTGCCTAAACTCTGCTTCTTTATCACAGATAGCAGGCTAGAAGGAAGCGAGCGCTAAACTTCTATATACCTGGAAGTCATTGTGAAGCAAGGCTGCATATTTTATCTGATAAAGCCATAAACACAATAAAACTTGTATTAAGGCGTTATTGACTAAAGTATACAAAGAAATCATTTACATTACACATATCTTTAAACTTGAAAAATGTTACTGCTTCGCTATGAATTCCAAATACCCTAAACAAGCGATGTTAAACTCCGGACGGCAAGTTTTTTTTTTTTTTACATTTTATTTTACAAATGAAAGCCACAGATGTGTCTTTTATTTGACATTTAATGTCCCATGTGTTACTTTGCTTGTTCCAGATTCAATGTTCAATGTAAAACATTTTCAATTTGAAATGGTTCATTGTTAAATCTAATGAGAAGAAAAGGAAAATAATTTTTTTCAATAAATATTAAGGTTGGTCAGTGACTTTGTCCAAGTTTTTATTTAAGCCCACTGTGTGTTTGAGTTTGACACCCCAGCTAAATGACTTAATGAAGAAAAAACAACCAAAAGCTCCCTACTGGAGGGGTTGTCCGAATTATTAGATGAACTATGATTAATTATTATTTTCAGCCATGCAACTACGATTTTGAAATTGCATTAGCCCAGCTTAAAACACAAACAAATTATATATTAATATTTAAAACCTCAAAACATAGTTTTTTGCATATTGTGACAACATATCATTCTATCCCTTTACACCAGTGGTGGGCAACTGAGTTGATATGGAGGGCCACAAGTGTGGCCCTCTGCATATTTCAGCAGGCAGTGGACCAGATCCCAACAGACAGTCAAAACCTGACAGCACCCACCCCCCCCCTCCTGACCTGGTTTCCCTTATAAACATTGCCAATTTTACTGATGTAGGCGCGCCAAAGTTGATAAGGAAAGCTGGGTCAGCGTGTGTCCACTTCACAGATGAGTTGCTATGCCCTATGCATTAACAGTTAGGTTTTAGGGGCCGCAGGTTGGGCACCTAGGCTTTACACCATGGAAGATGTGGCATTTAGCCCCAAATGGAGACTTTTCAAAGAAAAAAAACAATATTTTTAATTTAGTAATTTAATAACAGACCTGGGCAAACTAAGGCCTGGGGCCAAACTGGCCCATGTAGTCTTTTAATTTAGCCATTTGTCACTTTGGTGTCAAGATGTCCTTCACTTGTTCCCTGAAATAAATGGAGATACGCCTAGAGAATGATTGTTTGGGTCTCCTCCTAGAGGTAGTAGTTGTTTAGAATGTTTACGTTTACTATCAAAAGCTTCCTAAACTTCCCAGTGATGGCTAAGAGTACTTAGGACACCTGTGTCGGGTGGGCCTTACAGGCTCTTGGTGCAGCCCCTCTGTCAAATTAAAAAAACCCATTGTGGCTCACGAGTCAAAAAGTTTGCCCACCCCTGTTGTAGAACCTAATTAAAATATTATGTTTATATATGTTTATTGGGTTTATTTTACTTTCTACATCGCCTTTGCTATTTGTATGGCTTTATTTAATGAGCCCACTGATGTACAATAAAAGATACAATTATATTATCTGTTATTTCAGATAAACTGACACTTGGCTACCTTCTCACTATATTGGCACCATATATAGTTATGCTACGAATAAATCATAGAATGTAGTAAATCAGCATTACATCATCTAAACCTCATTGTTATTGGGCACTCTGTTCTGCTAGTGACAAGTTATAAGAAAAATTCTATGCAAATGTTGGCTGTAAATGACAGCTGTAAATTTCAGGTAAATTTATCCAGGATGTGCCAAACAGAAACAGAATGTTTTGCTTGTTTGTTTGGGCTTTTTTGTGGATAAAATGTGTCTAAAAAACAGCTGCTGATAAGCCATCTCCTAATAATCTATTAATAATCTAACTAATCTGTTTTGGGAATCCATGTATTCAATTTGTAAAACAATTACAAACTACATTTAGCAAAAGTAGTGTAAACGTAAAATAACAAAGTAATACAGTTGAATATTTTTGTTAATGCTTTCAGTGGTATTATCTTTCAAAACATGTTTTAGGCAAATTAAATTGCAAAATATAAGGCTGCTTTAGCTGACATCAGAGAAAGACTAATGGCCATCCATTGATCTGCGTGTGATAAACCAAGGGACAAAGTATAAATCTCTTTACATTGTATTTCCCTACTGAGCTTCTGAACAGTCTCTGCTATGTTTTAAAGAGCAAGTTCAGCTGTCATTTTACAGCCAGCAATTGTCAAATGAAGTATGTTGCCCTATAATAAAAAAAACTGAACCGTGTAAAGTAAGGGTGAGTAATTAATAATAGGTATTAACTATTAGAGATGCTTAAGTAGATGCTTGTAGACTAAATATGAGTTTTATTAAGAAAGATAATAGGTAGTTGTGCACAATAGTGATGTTGTGAACACGGAATTTGCTGTTTGCGAACGGCGGACGCGAAGATCCGCAAATGTCCGCGAACCCGGCGGACCGCCATAGACTTCAATGGGCAGGAGAACGTTAAACACAAAGGGACTCTTTCTGGCCACAATAGTGTTGGGAAAGTTATTTCAAGGGGACTAACACCTGGACAATGACATGACAGAGGGGGATCCATGGCAAAACTTCCAAGAAAAATTATGTCATTGACACAGAGATGTAAAAAAATTTTCACGCAATAAATCTTCTCTGTCACTATGCCTCCTGCAGCACTGAAGGTCCTTTCTGACAGGACACTAGAAGCAGGACAGGCCAGAAGTTCAAGAGCAAACTGGGATAGCTCTGGCCACAGGTCAAGTCTGCACACCCAGTAGTCAAGGGGTTCATCGCTTCTCAGCGTGTCAATATCCGCAGTTAAGGCGAGGTAGTCTGCGACCTGCCGGTCGAGTCGTTCTCTCAGGGTGGATCCCGAAGGGCTGTGGCGATGAGTAGGACTTAAAAAGCTCCGCATGTCCTCCATCAACAGCACGTCTGTGAAGCGCCCTTTCCTTGCCGGCACGGTCGTGGTAGCAGAAGGATTAGTGTCACCTCTTCCCCTGTTAGAGTCACGTTGTGCTGTGACATCGCCCTTAAAAGTGGTGTAAAGCTGATTTTTTAGCCTAGCTTTCAACTGCTGCATCCTATCAGACCTCCGGTAAGCCGGTAGCAATTTCCACTACTTTCTGCTTATAGCGGGGGTCTAGTAGTGTGGCCACCCAGTACAGCTCGTTCTCCTTCATCCTTTTGATATGAGGGTCCCTCAAGAGGCACGACAGCATGAAAGACCCCATTTGCACAAGGATGGATGCCGAGCTACTCATATCCCGTTCCTCCTCCTCACTGATGTCATTGAGCGTCTGTTCCACCCCCCAGCCACGTACAACACCACGGGTCCCAGATAGGTGACCACAAGGAGGCTGCTGAGGTTGGTCTTCCTCCTCCTCAAAGCCACATTCCTCCTCTGACTCCTCTTCCTCAGACTCCTCTTCCAGCGTTGCCGCAGGTCCGGCAAGCAAGGCTGCTAAGGCTGTTTCTGGTGGTGATGGTGACCATAACTCTTCCTCTTCACGCTGATGCTCAGCCTGATCCAGCACTCTTCACAGGGCACGCTCCAGGAAGAAGACAAATGTAATTAGGTCGCTGATTGTGCCTTCGCTGTGACTAACAAGGTTTTTCTTCAAAAGGACGCATGAGCCTACAGGCATTGCGCATGAGCGTCCAGTAACGTGGCAAAAAAATTCCCAGCTCCGCAGAGGCTGTCCTAGCATCCCGGTCATACAAATACTCATTGACAGCTTTTTCTTGTTGGAGCAGGCGGTCGAACATATGGAGTGTTGAATTCCAACGCGTCGGACTGTCGCAAATTAAGCGCCTCACTGGCATGTTGTTTCGCCGCTGAATTTCGGAAAACTGCGCCATAGCCATGTAGGAAAGCCTGAAATGGGCACACACCTTCCTAGCCTGCTTGAGGACGTCCTGTAAGTCTGGGTTCTTTGCCACAAAGCGTTTCACAATGAGATTTAACACATGTGCCATGCACGGCACATGTGACAACTTGCCCAAATTCAATGCCGCCAACAGATTTCTTCCGTTGTCACACACCACTTTGCTGATCTCCAGTTGGTGCGGGGTCAGCCACTGAGCCACCTGTGCGTTAAGGGCAAGGAGGACAGCAGTGGTTGAAGTGGCTGAAGATGCTGGAACAGGTGGCTTCGAGTGTGTGTGCTGCTTGTAGCCATGTGTTGATATCATAGGCGTTTGTAATGCGAGATCATGTGCCTTCTCAAAGCAGTTGTACCGAGGTGGGTTTTGGACTTCCCACGACTCAGTATCTTGTTGCACAGGTTGCAAATGGCATCGCTGCTATCAGCGGCAGACACACAAAAAAATGCCACACTGCTGAGTTTTGCACTGACGGCATACTGGTGGTGGCAACAGCATGCGTTGATTGGCGTGCTGTCTGGCTGACCCCAGGTGCCGATACATGCTGCCTGACTGTGCCACTAGCTCCTTGCGATGACCTCTCCCTGCTCTCCTCCTCCTCTCTGTCTCTCCATCTGAATTTTCCCCCTGTTCTTGTTCTCTTGGTGCGGGCACCCACGTGACATCCACGGACACATCGTCATCATCAGCCGCTTCACTTCTATCTGACACCTTAGTAAAGGAAGCAGCAGCGGGTACAACATCATCATCATCACACCGCACCTCCATGTGTGTAATGCTACCTGTCAGAGACATGTCCATGTCATCTACATGCTCTGGCAATAATGGTTGCGCATCACTCATCTCTTCTTCAAACGGATGTGAAAACAACTCCTCTGACAGATCAAATGTAGCGGCTGTGGTGCTAGTGTTCCTGGCGGGCAGGCGAGTGGCAACTTGAGAGGTGTCGGCAGCCGAGCATGCGGAGGATGGTGCGTCAAGGGTCAGAGCGGTGGATGTCGAAGATTGGGTGTCCTGTGTAAGCCAGTCAACTAAGTCCCCAGCATTTTATGCGTTGACGGTAAGTGGCCTCTGAACACTGGCCATTATTCTAGGGCCAAAGGAAATATCACCACCACGACCACGACCACCACGACCCCTGCGGGATGGTCTGCCTCTGCCTGTCATTTTTATCAGATTTGCGTACAAGGTCCTGTGGCAGCTGGGTGGGCACTGGACAGTTGGCACGAGGCTGTAATGGACGTCAAGCCGTGTAATGTATATTTACACCCTTTTTTAATGAAAAAATGCCTGGGTATTACCCTGCCACCAGATAACTGTGGATGGGCCCTGGGCACAGGCAGTTGGCACGAGGCTGTAATGGACGTCAAGTCGTGCAATATATATTTCTACCCCTGGGGTAACTAAGTGCCACCAGATAACTATGGGTGGGCACTGGGCACTGGGCAGTGTGGGCGCACACACA
>CM070035.1:80568571-80604700 GCA_036250615.1 Ptychadena robeensis | reverse complement strand
CATGCGCTACCTAGCGGCCGCCATTGCTCTGCACGCCGGCTGCGTGCAGAGCCGTCCCAGTATTCCCCATGGCAGGGTTGAACCCCACAACAGGCAAGTACCAATCCTGGGGGGGAAGCTGTGATGCCCGGGGACCCCATTAACCACACAGGGGACCCCGAGGGCGCCGCAATCCCCCCAGGGCTTACAGAGGGCTGACAGTATCCAAAGGGTTAAAAGAGGTTTAATACTAATACATTCAGTCCAAATGTATTTTTTGGTATTTTAAGATGTTACATTACTTTAAGCGTCATCTTATGTAAATCAGGGACAACACCTTTGATACTTGATATAAATAAAAACAGAGCAATCTAAGTTCCCTAGAACAGTAGAGCTCTATGCACATCTCCAATGGACAACCTTCTCTTTAAGTCGTCCCAGCAATAAACAGTTCCAGTAGTATCTGATGTGCTGTTTTACTACCCTTTTATTCCTTTCATATGTCATTACAGGACAAAGCAGTGACATCAAATGACGGAACCAAAATGCATGGTGGAGAACATACGCACCTGACATTCCCATATTGCTGAAGAGTCTGACACAGGCTGCAGCACTGAAACAGGTTCTCAATTATCCAAGTCATTGCTCATCAATGCAATCCAAACTACACTTTCAGGTTAAGTTCTAGGAACCCCAGTGTAGTGCAAGTCAAATCATCCACCACTGAGTCAACTAGTAAATTGATGACTTCATCACACAGATGCAGCAGAGGAACGCAAGTGCCCAACAAGTTCTCTGTAACATTAACATTGTCAACATGACAATAAAACAAAATATAGGCTATTGCCTTCAATTTTGTGGTAAATTTAAGTGCAGCTAAAACTGCAGCAGCCAAGGCACACAGAATGAGTCAACGTTATGCGTTGCAGTTCACCAAAGAGCACATTGTCATTACAAAATAAATATAACTGTAAATCTGCTCAGTGTGCTCTGGACTTGAAGACTCAGGGCAGTGGTAGCATCACATGTGTTAGCTGGCAGATGCCTTTTCAGTTGTCCTACATAACGGTAATACTTTCATAGTACTTCAACATGGACTTGCAGATTGTGCAGGTCGCTGTGTGGTTTGCGTGGTCTGAAGTAAAGTATTTCCATACTTGTGATGTGTGTCTGTCAACTACTGCCTCATGCTACCATGCCTCTTGTCTTGTGTATAAATTCCCGCCCTTTTTATGAAGTGACTATAATAATTGATTAGCCTCCCTAGCGCTCTTGTGTGGTCCAGATTTCTGTTCCAAAACTGCACCATAGATTTAAATTGAGTTTTTGTTTATTTTGTAGGCCTGTAACTTCCCAAAATATGTCTGTATAAGGGTCTTATAGACATCCTGAATATAATAATGTTTAAAACACAGTTCTGTCAAAAAAAAGTTACATTTAAAAAAAGTTAAAATGTATCATTTGAATGATAAAATCTCTAAAATACTTATTTTGTATGATAGATTTAAAAACAGTATGTATTTATATTTGTTTATATTAGTTTAATAAAATTTTGATTCAATTGGAAATGTGTTTTGTGTTTTTTTTTTTTACTTTTATCACTGTATCCAGTCCAATTCCCTTCGGCATCCTCTCTTCCCTGGTGTGATGGGGCAAAAAAGGGGCACATCTAGGGAATCACACTGAAAACTGTTTTCTTCATAGAAAACAGTTTCCGTGCGATTTACTTTTTAATCTCTTGCTGCTGCCCCGATGTGACGTCATCACCTCACTCTGGGGGGATCGGCTTCCGTGCTAAAGCCAGTTCAGAAGATCGGATCTCCGCCAGGCGACCCCATCTCGTCCAGTGCAAGACAAACAGGAGCTGGACGAGATGAGGCCATCAAGAATGCCAGGGGGGTAAAGTCGGAGGAATGTGTGTCAGTTTGTCAGAGGCAGAGACTGCACTGTGAATACAAGTGCACATACAGAGAGGAAAAAAACATACTTCTCTCAGGAGTCATCGACTTGTGCAGTCCACTAGTAGACTTTCCTGTTAATTCTCTACCCCAATGTTTATGCTGAGACACATTTCAGGGGACTGGAAAAGCACAAAGGGTTGCGGATTCCATCCTTGCATGTTGGAAGTGGCATATTACTCTTAGTGCTGGTCATGCTGTTAACCCTCTACTTTCACATGTCTATAATTATTTATGTAGTTCTTATTTATGTAATGGAAATAATTTATGTAGTTGAAAGAGCATGGGGATTACTGTAAAAAGTCATTCGGGATGGTGGTACCCAGTATCAGTCTCAGTGTACATCTTTCTGTCCTCCTAAAAGATCTTCTAACTGTAAAGTTGACCACAGACTGCAAGGGGCCTAGACCATGAAAAGAGCATTAAGACAAGGGAGTGTCTCCTGGGTGTTGCTGAAGAGTCACTGGCACCAACACCCATACCCTGCAGATTTGTTGGTTCTTTTTCTCTATGCAGCTCATCAGGTCAGGGGCTTAGTGGCTCTGTGTAAAGGTGGCCATACACGGTTCGATATTTCCGGTAAAGTTAAATACACCTGCAATTGTTATTTATTCAAAAATGACATGTTACAGTCATGCTTTTTTTTTGCAAAATGTTTACTTTAAAATTCTATTTAAAATGCTCAGTAATGTTGGTAATGATAGCATGTTCAGAGAATTTGAAGTTTAGTAGAAACTGTCATAAATTAGAAATTCATATTCAGCTTTCACAAAAATATGATGTTTTTACAGTTTCTATTAAATTGCAAATCCCCTGAACATGCTATCATTACCAACATTACTAAGCATACAATGAAGATTTGCAATTAACTCGAAATGGTTGAAATCTCTAGTCTGTACTGTCTGCAATCGTCGCTGAGGCTCCTCTGACACTGTCTGCAATCCCTGGGGTCACCAATGTGGCTGGCTGGGTAAGTAACTTTCAATAGCTACTAAGAGGGGAAGTGATCTCAATTGGTTTAGGGTTTGTCCCAGGGCTAGCCCCTTTATAGCTAGCCCTGGGACAAACCCTGAGCCAATGAGGAAGGTTAATCACTCACATTTCTAGTGGTCCTTGCGTTCCCTCTGGCCTCTGGCAGGGCCTGTTTGTATTAAGTTGAGCACCCAAGTTCTCAGTAGAAGTAGTTTATGAAGCAAGAAGCAAAGAACCTTTAGCCCCTCCTACAAATCATATTTATAGCTTATACACAAAAAATACTTATTAAACCATTACTCTACTTAAATTCTGTTTATTCCATTTCGTGGATCTGTGATTTCCTCTTCTGCTGCTTCTTGATCATTACCCAACCAATCAACAGATGTTTTGTAATCAAGGGACTGTTCTGACAGGAGTATAGAATGTCCATGCTCAGCCATATTGTCCTCCTCTACATAAGTACACTGTATGAAGCCTGGCAGTATTAGGTAATATGCAGGAAGCCTATAGGCAGGATGTAGGCCAATCAAATGGTCCCCACTTGCCTTGTGGACTCTGACCCGACAGTTTTGTTTCTTGGAAATAGGTAAAACAAATTTAGAATAACGCTGTATTGGTACGAGGAACAGACCACAATAGACTATGTGGTCAAATGTTTAAATCTCAAATTTAAAAAGAAATTGATTATATAAATAAAAGCTCATTATCATCATGTCAGTGGTGTGTCACTTTGCTGCATGGCGTGGTCTGTGAAGACAGGAAAAAATCCTGCTTTTCAGAAGTAAAATACGTAATAAGCAGTGGCAGCATAGTAAAATGTTTTGTGTAAAGTGAATTTCTATATAATGGCAATCTGGGCGAACAGCTGCGGCATAATTACATTCTGCAATTTGTTCTGTAGTACATCTAATTAAAAGGTGGTGTGAATATTGAACTTAATACTAAAGCACTGTGTTAATTACTTGATATTGTAGATAAAACAGTTGTCCTTTCTTAGGGACCCATTAGGTGCTGCTTTTAATAGTAAAACAGCAGAACACTAATATCTTTTGTTATACAGCACAGATCAAAAAGTATGCTGTGTTACAGTTTTGACAGAAATTTCACACAAGCGAAAAACAGAGAGCTGGTACACCTTTTACTAGTGATGAGCGGCATAGGCAATATTCGACTTCGCCATATAATTCTACTAATATTGGATTCGATATTCGTAAATTTGAATATTCACGGTATAAATTGCAAAAATTATTTTCACATTGTGTAAATAATGTTCACATTGCGAAAATCTTCAAAATGAATGGTCATATTATTATTTTCACAATGTGAATATGATTTTTGCAATACATGGAAATACCGTGAATATTCTAAATTGCGAATATCCGGCTGCATATTCGAGATATTCGCGAAAAATATTCCACATTCGAATATTCAAGCTCAACACTACCATTTACTCTAAAACCCAACTCCTCCTCTGCCTTCGTTGAGATTTGGTGTCAGGAACTTTGCTTTTGTTGCATGCTTGATTCCATAGTATCCCTGGGGGACAATGCCCACACATAATTACATAAGCCAGGGGTCCTTAAACCTTTGGAATGGGGAGCCAGTTTACCTCCCTTGGACTGGTGGGGGGGGGGGCTACAAAAATTTTTTTGAAAAATTTCCACTTGTGCACATGATCAGTCGGAACTTTGAGCCTATCTTGGCTGATGGCATATTTAATATCTGGTTGCAAGAAGCTATCATGTCTGCTGCAGATCTCTGTCCTGGGTACTGGGTGACAGATGCTGCTGGCTGAAATAAGAAATATAATAGAGGAGAGAGTGCTTCCAAATATTTATCAATAAAAATAACAAATAATGGTAGCCCTCTCTCCCTCATATGCTTAACCAATTATAGTTTTGTAGTACAAGGCAGCGTTCCTAATAAATACAGAATGGTAGACCTCTCTCCCACATATACTTGTAATACTACTATAGTCCAAGGCATAATTAGTAAATGTAGGATAAAAATTCACACATCCACCCACAACTTAATCCACCATCTACAATGGACTTGACCCATAACCAATAAACATAACAAATTGAACCCCTCACATTCATATAACTCCCCACCCACAATGACAGCCCAACACGAATTTGAATAATGAAGCAGTGGTCACAAACCTTTCAAGGGCCCATGTAACTCTCCCTGTACAGTACCTCTCTGAACTCTTAGATTTCACCCCTCACCATAAATAGTCCAACCATGAAATTTTCCTGGATCTGCAGTTCAAATATTTTATTTATATTCCAGCTGTCAAACAGTGATTTTGCTACCCTAACATCTACTCTAACTTTAAACCCACTAGATCTCCAAACTTTTTGGATGGTAGGGATGGAGCATACAGCTTGAGGGTCTATAGTTTCAAACACATGCCTAACCAGACTGCTGGGAGTGATCCGAGGTTGCAGCAGCTCTCACCCAGATGTGGTCAGTCCTGGAGGGGAGGCTTGATCCTGATGAAGGCCTCAACTTAGCTCCGGAGATTCACAGCAATCCACACAGGATGCAGGAACAACAGAATGGCCCAGAATGTTCTGTAGAACACCATTATATAGACTAAAGCTGGCCATACACCTGCAGGATTCTCTGTCAGATTTCCTTCAGATCAGATCAGATCTACCAACAACCATGTAATATGAGGACCTTTCTACACCTTCCAATCACTATGTATTGTATCAGGGAGGTCACTATACTACATGGTTGTTGGTAGATCTGATCTGAAGGAAATCTGACAGAGAATCCTGCAGGTGTATGGCCAGCTTAAGGCCAAGGAGTGACCAGTATCAGTAACTGGGCAGAACAGATTAGATACATTGAGAACTGGGAGGGCTTTGGCTGGGCCTTGGGTGACTCAGCAGCAGGAGCTTGACACATTACCATAATTTCCAGACATCAACAAAATTTTTACAGACATTAACCATGTCATGGCCAGATCAAATCTGTATACACATTAAGTGAATTTCAACTTTACTATGAATATACCACTGGGAATGCTTAACTTCCCAACTTAACACCCCTGCAACCTTTTATAGTTATGTTAATGTTTGCATGAGGGCATTCAATTGCTCTGTTTACTGTAGTGTATACATTATAAAGATGCTCCCTTTGTAAGCTTGCTGCATAAATCACAACACTGGCTTTCCTGTTCTGTAATTTTGTTATGCTTATGAAAAATGTATACTCATGCTCTGTAGTATTTAAGGGGATAGGGGTGGTTAGGTTAATTTTAACCCCCCGTAACCTTTTCCCCTCAAAGCTCACCCTTACAGTTAAGCAACACTCCCCCTTACTTGGAAAAAGTACAACTATATGCACAGTTGTAAGGGTAGAAAAATATAACAGAACCATGGGACACATAAATCAGGAAAGACTGCTGGGGGGATGGATTAAAATTCTTGAAGGGGACTCTTGTCATAAGCACCTGGAGCAAGCCCCCCTGTAGATTGACTGGGTGCAAAGTATTATGGTAGATCGTTTCACCTTAGTGCCTGGATTCAAAGTACAAATCTAGCTAATTGCATTTCTGTAAAGACATTGTATAAAAACTCTTTTATTTGTTCTATAACTAAGACCGGCTTGACGTGATGCACAAAGGGTGAGCAAGTCAACTTATTGTTGTTTTCCCTGTTTGCCATTAAATAAACATTTGAAACCCAGATGGTGATGAGCCCTTAGTTATTTTGCTGGATCTATAAATATATCATGCTCTGGCCAGCACCCTCAGGATTCTAAGGGGGAGAAAAGTTTCATGTAGCATAAGTTTGAAAATATAAATACTTTACTTTTCGTTCAACTTTTTTTCATTCATATTTGGACACTCACCTACTCTCTGAAATTACTTAGAATCGAACTAACTAAGCAGCTAACTGCTCCCCGTTTTTGTTACAGGCCCGGTAGACGGTTGTTCCTTATGATTCTTCCCCTACTCTGGTATGGCTGGTATCTCCATACCAAGGGCAGGATTGTGTGTATATATATTCAAGCTAATCCAGTAATCTCTGCTGTCACTTTTCTATTGACAGGCGAACAGATACTTTTCAGTGTTAGTGGGTTTGGGTTAGGGGCTTAAGGTGAGGGCTTAGGGTTTAGCTGAGGAATGGGGGCTAAGGTGAGGGATTCTGGGGGTTAGGACAAGGAATTCTGTGGGATAGGAGTTTCAGGTGAGGGGTTCAGGATTAAGATGAGGGATGATGAGGTTAGAGAGCTTCAAGGTTAGAATTCAGGGCTTTAGGTTACGATCCTGTCAAGATGTGCTTGAAAATGTGAGAACCATATATACAGTTTGCGCTCCCAGAGTTGACAGACACAGTCGGCATGTCTTGTCACAAATTGGACATAGGGACACAGGAACCCACCTTTATGTGGACATGTTGCGCTAATTCCACTTCATTATTTTGACCATGATTGCCACCTTCCTTCATCTTCCCTTTCTTTCTATATACTTTTCCTCACATCCGTCAATGGCAAAAACACATTCTAGCCTTGATCAAATTTTACCTCTTTCCTTTTAATGGCCTTCACAGGACTATTTGTAAGCATTGTCCAATTTAATATTTGAGATATGTCACCAGATGTTTATGTTAACCGTGGCCAATCACAGAATGTGTTCTTTTCTGTGCATACAATATAGAAGGCATTGTTTCGTTCAAAGTGTTTTCATGGGTTTTTCTTCTGGAGCATTAATGGTTGTGATGAAAATTATATCCTCCAGAGATGAACTTCAGAGAGATTCACACCCATCGCCACACAGGGTTGGTGCACAAATCTTGCCAGATTAGGCAATGGAAGTCTGCATTTCACACTTATTACTGGTTTCTCTATCTACAAATTTAGCTTTGTTATTTTGATTATCCAGTGTATTCAATATAAACCATTTCCTGACATAAGCAATGCTAATAAAGTTTGGACTACAAAAAAAGTGAAAAAAAGAGTTACTTAATACATACCCTGCATAAAATGCATCATACATTAGTGACATCATCTAACATATGGTACAGGAGAAATGTACAGATATATCTATAATACAGAACAGTTTTTGAGAACTTCTGGGAACTCAGCCAGGCTGACCTATATGTTTTCCGCAATAAATAGACTAAATTTCATCAAATATTATAAACATAAAAACCATTATATACATCATATAGGTATGTGTACAAGTCTGTGTACATTTTTAATTTAATGACTTTTGGTTGATCAATTTTTAAAAGTTGATTGTATAGAAAAATAAACAAATGTATGGCCACCTTTACTCTGCAGTTTCACTCCTTTGTCAGTTATTTATATTGTTTGCTTTTTAATTCTGCTGTGTGTTTTTCTAATTAATGCTCAACTTCCCATCTGTTCTTGAGTTCTTGTGCATTCCTTTTTTCTTCCTCCCTGTTGATGCTATTTCTGACTGAAGATCCTTATACTTCTTGGTAAACCCAACTTCTTTCACATACAACTGACTAATGAATATATCACTGTTGTCCCAGAAAACACATGTAATGCGTGACATGGATTTTTAAAAATCTTATCAACATAAAAAATATAAAAATAAGTCAAGAGAAAAAGAGTCTTTGGTGCCCATTAGGCAAAAGGCTTAACTAAACATAACCATTGTTATGCTTACCATGTGCCATTATTCCCGTTCGATACTATGGATGGGGACCCTTGTTCAAAGTAATGGCAATCAAACAGGGTTTACCATTATGTTGGTTCCCTGTTTGATCAAGCATTCTTCCAGCGGGATTAATTGATCCTGTTAGAAGAAAGGGTGACCGCAAATACGCACGGCAATCGATTGGCCACCTTTCGAGGACAACAGTAAAGGTGGCAGTAAATCAGATTGAGATTGTGATGAAGCTTGTCTGTATTTTTACTTTGATAAACCCCCTTACCTTGCTGATTTGCAGACTATGTCTTTCTTTAACTGTAATTAGAATTGTTGGCACCAAGTCTAGCACTTTTGTACTTCTGTGGATGGCTCAAACTGCTCTCATAAACTTATTGTTTCAAATCCATGTAATATATTTGAGCACAAAGCTGCATTCTCATGTGCATGGCAGACCAAGCACTGCTAATCGGTGACAGTATATCCAGAAAATTTACACACATCTTTCTACAACATACTGTTCATTTTATAATGATACCTAGCAATATGGGGTGTTTAATATTTGATCTGGAAGTAACTCACTTTGTACTTTTTGTTCACATTCTGACTGTCAGGAGCCAGTTATTATTACCATTTACATGATTCCGCGGCCGCCCAGCACTGACCGCGGCCATAGGGATGAATGGCCGCCGCTAAAAACCGCATGAGATGCGGTCCTTAGCAGCGGCAGCCGCGCCGTGTGCTTCCGCTCAAGTGGAAACTAAGCCTAAGTGTGATAATTTAAGAAAACAGGTGGTCAGGGGCATACTACCACAGCTCATGTTATAAGCTCCCCTCACTTGTTGTTTAATGTTCTCCATGGCAACCTCAATTGAATGGAAGTATTAATGAAGCTTTACACTTCTAACACTAGCGTTTAAAGCTTGAAAATGTCAGTGTGGGGATAAAGATGCATTTAAGATGTGGCCTGGCAGGGGTACCAAGTGATATATTCATACCCAGGCATTTAATGATCAAGAAATGAATGAAAAGTGCTCTGCAATGTGCTGACGTGTTTACAGAGCTTTCCCATTAAAGTAGACCTAATAACCATCCAAATGTGACATGTTTTATTAACAGCCAAAAAGTACACTCCTTGATAAACAACAGCACATTTTGTGCATTTTAATCCTCATATTGACTCCATTGTTTCTTTTTTTTTTTGCTTTAAGCACTTTTCACTTTATAATAATTTATTTTGTTTAATAATTTTTATTGACAATTTTCAGAAAGAAACAGTACAATTAAAAAAAAACAATAGTGCCTGGGTACCAGGGTAGTAAATAACAACCATTGGTTCTTGTGCAATATACACTCACTGGCCACTTTATTAGGCACACCTTGCTAGTACCGGATTGGACCCCTTTTTGCCTTTAGAACTGCCTTCATCCTTCGTGGCATAAATTCAACAAGGCACTGAAAACTAGTGTTGAGCGAGAATATTCTAAATTCAAATATCTATCATTCGAGAATTCACAATATTTCGTGAATGTGCACACAGATATTCGCAATGGCGGATATTCATCATATTATGCTTCAACATTTTTTACCAGCATACATCGCGCATATGTGTGCGCATTGCGAATGGATATGCGCAATACACACTTTGCTCGTGCTGGCTGAGATCACAGAAGGAAGATAGGAAGCGCCTTAAGCTGCATTGCGAATCTTTGCGAATCATTGCGCACGGGCATGCGCAATGTAAGGCAATAGAATACAGTCGAATCTAATTTTATGGATTTAGAATACTTCTTTGTATATTCGCGAAATTACGCGAATTTGAATATACCCTATGCTGCTCAACACTACTGAAAACATTCCTCAGAGACATTGGTCCATAGTTACATAATAGCATCACGCAATTGCTGCAGATTTGTCGGCTGCACATCCATGATGTGAATCTCCTGTTCCACCACATGCCAAAGGTGTTCTATTGGATTGAGATCTGGTGACTGTGGAGGCCATTTGAGTACAGTGAACTCGTTGTCATGTTCAAGAAACCAGTCTGAGATGATTCAAGCTTTATGACATGGTGCATTATCCTGCTGGAAGTAGCCTTCAGGAGATGGGTACACTGTGATCATATAGGGATGGACATGGTCAGGGACAATACCCAGGTGGCATTGATTAATTACTACAAAGGGGCCCAAAGTGTGCCAAGAAAATGTCCCCCACACCATTACACCACCCCCACCAGCCTGAACCGTTGATACAAGGCAGGATGAATCCATACTTTCATGTTGTTTTTCCATTCGTCTATTGTCCAATTTCGGTGAGCCTGTGTGAATTGTAGCCTAAGTTTGCTGTTCTTAGCTGACAGGAGTGGCACCCGGTGTGGTCTTCTGCTGCTGCAGCCCATCTGCCTCAAGGTTCGACATGTTGTGTGTTCAGAGATGCTCTTCTGCATACCTTGGTTGTAACGTAACTTTCTATCAGTTCGAACCACTCTGGCCATTCTCCTCTGACCTCTGGCATCCCCAAGGCATTTGCGCCCACAGAACTGCAGCTCACTGGATGTTTTCTCTTTTTCAGGCCATTTTCTGTAAACCCTAGAGATGGTTGTGCATAACAATCCCAGGAGATCAGTAGTTTCTGAAATACTCATACCAGCCCGTCTGGCACCAACAACCATGCCACATTCAAAGTCACTTAAATTCAAATTATGAAGCTTGGTTTGAACTGCAGCGGTTCGTCTTGACCATGTTAACATGCCTAAATGCATTGAGTTGCCACAGAAAGGGAAGCAGATATAGAGAAAAAAACAATATTACATCAGAAGCCAACAGAAGACAATCGTCACAATCAGTGAATCCGTCAGTCCATCCGTTAGTGGATCCGTCAGGACATACATCGTCAGTGACAGATTACACCCCTCCATTGCGCCAAAATAGACGTAGTGATCTACGTCAATTTTAACGTAATAGAGACCAACGGATTGAACTGACGGATGTTAAGACAGGCTTATTTCATATAATGGGCTACGTCAAAATTTTGACGCAGTGGAAACTAACCCTAAAAGGCCCATCTGTCTGAGGGGGTCTAAAGGGATGGGAGTGTAGGGGTGGTAGAGTCCGGGGGTAGGGGTAGTAGAGTCCGCAGGTAAGGGAAAGTCATCCATCCTTACTAATAAAGGGCCATGCCCCCAAATAAAGTACAAGTTAGAAAAAACTGAAGCAGAAGGGACAGCTAGCAACGTAACTCAATTGTTTCTGAAGTGCCTTGTTGTTTTCTAGGCGTTCAAACACCAATAAAGTTCATAGACAACCATGTGAATGTAACTGTATTTTCTATGTTCCTATTTAGACCTTTTAACTAAAAAATTATGTACAAAAAGAAAGATTTTTACTTGATGTTACAGTTTTCCACAAACTTCATAACTTATATTAATATATTTGTGAAATGTATGCAGGGAACAGCAAAATGTCATGTAATACACAATGGTTCAGAAACAAAAGGTTAGCTAAGCAGTAAAATAGCAATTTGCTATACAACACGTCTTCTTAATTGCAGTCACTGACAAGAGGATCACAAGCTGATGCCGATCAGTCACTGAGATCTGCTTATAATGAGTATGTGCAACAGCATGAAGTATTTTGAAGAGATTTGCCAGTTTGTACACTGATTAAATTGAATTATAATTTTAGGTTTTCCTCATTACCTTGCAATAAGCAGTTAAACTACAAAGTGGTACTAATCTCTTGGCAGATGTCATCTATTAATCATTAGAATTTCTATTTATATTATGGACTAATATTTCATTGGTGGAAACGCTAATTATCACAGATGGATATTTTGGGCTGTGAGCAAGGAAATTAGATTTAACAGTACCTCTTTATATATTAGCATGTCAGCTGTATTGTGACAGTACTATTTCCTGTGATGACCTCTAGTGGTCAGAAGATTCAAAGGGTCCTCTCAGGTTTCTCCAAACTTGAATTCTTCCTCTAAAGGTAGCCAAGCCATAAACCGTTCAATCAAATTTAATAATTAATCGGGAAAGTTGAAGTTAAAAAATGGATTCCTTTTTACCTGAATTGAACAACAAAAAGTGATGGAAATCCAACATAAATTGAATCAAGCAGTGATCGATCATGTTGGTAAATTTCAGATTGTTTGCTTTGATCACATTGACAGTTGGTATTTAAATGTAAGTTCGGTTATAAAAAAACGACTTGCAATCTTGAGTTTTATCCTGCTCTGTAAATATACTAGATTACCAGATTTTGAGATTGATGCATAGTTATTGATAATTTATTTAACCTTTAAAACAAAAACATTGAAATTTATACGTGTTGGTATTATATTTTGGACAGTTTTTTTTGCATTTGAGATATCATGAATAACACCATATAAGTGAATTAAGGTTAATTCTTCTGACTCTATGCATAGTGAAATGTACCTTGCAAAGTAATAAAGTAACTTCTTTTCTAAAGCTCGCCATGATCTCTCTGTCAGATATCCTTTAGATCTACCAACAACTATGTAGTATAGGGTCCTCTGTGATTAAACACGTGTAGACTTGATGTCCCTCATATTACATGGTTTTGGTAAAACAAAAGGAGATCTAAAGTAAATCTGACAGATAGATCTAAAGGTGTATGGGGACCCATAGTCTTAAGCTGGCACACACGGGTAGAATAGATTTGAGTACAATCGAGCAACGTGCGTGGTCACCGTGCTTGATTGTACTCTAATCTGTTTACAAACCTAACCATGTGTGCCTTCCTTCGAGAGGGATCAATAGATCGTAGAAACTCGATTGAAAAGGGTACTAACATGTTGAAAAACCCTGTTCAATCTCCATTACTTTGAATAGTGACATGCAGCTACATGCAAAGTATTGGATGTGCTGCAGCTCCTGCCTCCTGCACAGCCTGGACACCGCTGTCAGTGTAAAGGGGCAGAGCCAGCACATCTCTCTGAGGCTGTGTGCTGGCTGTCTTTCTCCCCAGCTGGCAGCTGTGTTGTGAGATTCACTCACAGCACAAGGCTGTAAGCTGGGGAGAATGGGTCCCCATTGAATGGGAATCGATGTGCCCATGTGGTGCTTATTGATTTCTGTTCAATTGATCCCCAATCAATCACAGCGCGGTGACGTCACCACATTGTGATTGATCGGGGGTAGATTTCACAGAAATCTACCCATGTGTGTCCAGCTTTAATTGCAAAGCCTGTGAACATGCTAAAGAATTTTTATTGCTCTAGCATATGTCGTTTTTGGATAAATTAAGTTCAAAGTCAAGACAAGTGTGAATTTTGTGCAAATATATACTAGAGCAATACTTTTTTCTTTACAATGTCCCCACATCCCTTCTCTACATCTGTTGTGCTTCTGAGCCTTAGCTGCTGCATCCCCCCCCCCCCCCCCCCCCCCCCCCCCCCCCCAGGCTTATACTTTTTTTCTAAAATGAGGTACCTTGGCTTACATTTGGGTCAGCTTATACTCGAGTATATTTAATACCCATAAAAATCATGGTAGTATTTGTGATAAAAAGCATGTATTTATTCAGACTCTGATTTTGTGTGGCGTCTGACATATATGTAATAGATATATGATGGTTGGAAAATTATTATTTCAACAGTTCTCACAACTAGACACTGAACTTTGGATTCTTTTTATTTTTCATTACCTTCCTACTACATAGGGAAGCCAAAGATTGGAACTCATTGTCCCCAAGCATATTAAGAATAGTTGTAATTATTCAGGGACTGCACACTTCCGAAAACATAAAAACTAAGCAACTGGATTTTAATGAACACAAAGTGACATGCCAGCTATTAAACACAGTTGTCAGCTTTAGCAGGGAGGCACAATCCTGCAAGCTGATGTTCTGCAAAGCATTTTGTTAACTACATTTAATGTTTTGTGATGTTTAATTTGTGTTTTTTGTGATGTTAATGTTAATTTTCAAAATGGTTGGTCATCTTAGTCATCTTAGTGTAACAGACAACAAATGAAGCTAAGAATATATGTAAACACATTGACATGTCATTATATTAAATCTGCAGCTTGTTGCCACTTTGGTTTAAAATGTAGACAATGAAGAACAGGAACATTGAAAAGATCAAGATGATGTATGTCTTGGTGCTTTGTACATTGAAAGGGTCCATAAATTAGAATGAGCAAATGAGTCTGAAAGAACATGAGGACCTAGAATAGTAACTGCTCTCCGGTGCCTGCACAGCTAATTGAACTGAACTGCTGCTAACTTGCACCAAGCTAATACTGTGCTGTTTGTACGGAAGGAAATTAATTATAGGAAAATTGTGAAAAGCTAGTTTATTTCCTCCAGGCACAGTAAACACAGTATTGGAGTTTAAAAGCAAACAAATGCTGCAGGAAATGGTATTCAGAAACACATCCTATGGGCAATCTAGATACAGATGAATGAACAGAAACTGTAATCCTTAAAGGCTTCTCTTCCAGGTCCCATCAAGATTCCCTACTTTTCTAATAATACAAATCTGCAATCTGTCCTGAGCAGTTGGATTTGCACCGGTTGATGATTATTTTTCTAAACGCTCATGTGTAGTTAGAATTTAATAAACAATCTCGAAGTTCTAACAAGATTAATTCAATTGCTAATTCTATAATGTGTGAAAATATGTTTTTGCAAGTATATGAATATCTACTTAAAGCAATCCTATTAGGAACCCCCCCCCCCCAACAAATCATTGCTTTAAATACTTACCACTGACTCAGCACACTATAACCCTCTAAAAACACAGTGGTGTACACCTGGTGTCCGCTCTTGCAACCACTACCATCTTTCTCTGTGTTGGCATGTCGATTCTCTTCCGCTTGTCTTTCTTGTGACCTTTCCGCTAGACATCCTGCGCATTAGTCTGCAGTAGGGCTTCCAGCCAAGCCTCAAAATCCCCCAAGATTTGGAAAGGGAATGTCATGAAAGGTGTTACATAATCCTCCCCATCTCTTTGTGTCCCGGCAGAGCACCATGGGGGTACATTAATATGGGTACAGTGACCAAGAAGAAAAGGAAGGACATTAGCACATTAATACATTAGAACGTTTCAATAATTTTTATGTTTTTCATATAGATATTGTTTTATTGGTTGTGTATTTATGTATTTATTTAAAGTGTATTTTTATTATAGGTTTACTACTATAACTCAGTCAAAACTAGGTTGCAAATGATCCCCCTATAGTTCTAATGACTCAGTCCCATTAGTGAGAGTGCCACACCCCGTGGTAAATTTAACAAAAAAACAAAAGAACAATGTTGGGGCAAAGGTGGGGCTTTTAAGGCACAGGTTTTTTTGAATAAAATTGGTCTTTATTCATTCTTGACCATCAATAAATAATATGGTATTACAATACACCTCTAATAAAAAACATACAAAATGTAATAGAGAGATCACCTTATGAATTATGGATTATAAACATATAATATCGAAAAATTAGTCTCCTTGACCCCTTATTCCCTAGGGGTCCCAAGAGGGTCATAGGAGTCGCAGAGCAAAGACATCAATTCCGTCCGAATCTGGAGGGAATGATGTTTCTTGGGTCCCAAAGAGGGGGACTCAAGTGGGTATCTGGTGTGGATAGATGGTAAATAATTCTGACAGGTTTCCCCCTTAAACAATCCGGGGCTTCTTCAGGGAGCAACAGCCAGAACAACTCAGAGTGATCTTATAAAAAGCAAAATGAAAAAGCAAAATGAAAACCATAAATATTACAGATTATACATGATTAGTGCATCAACAGTTATCTATATTTGTAAAACAGTCTTGTATCTGCATAAATACAAAGCACCATATATATATACACACATCTCTCAGTGGAGTAACTACCATCCCTTTGTGATATACCTCCTGTGGAAAAGGCTGTGATCTTCCCCTTACTTCTAGTAGCCACCCTATATATATATAACTGTGATTCTCCTTAAAATAGCCAGAAATACAGAGCGGCAGATATGTACTTACCCGGAGGATATTATATATACTGAAGTCATTAAAATAGAAGTCTGGCTGCCCACTCAGGGATTTTCCAGACTTACTAATGTTGGCCCCCAGGGGCCTTGAAGGGAACTCTCAGGTAAGATACACCTTGACCGCAATGTGATCCCTTCCGGCACAGACCGTGTCCGAAAATCCACCTGGGCCAGAACCGAAAGATAAAGAGCCGGGTAAAGTCCAAAGGCCAGAACACACCAACCAATAAAGGGGAAAAAAAAGGGAAAAAGAAAAAGAGAAAAAAACGAGAAAACAAACATGATGAACACATAAATACATCAGACAGACAAACCACAAAGAAAAGCAGGACCTAAGACTAAAAACAAACAATACCTACAGTTATTACCCAAACCCCTCACCTAGCCATATTGCTCCCTTAGAAGGGAAGCCAATTCCCTAGAAAAGCTGCCTCCCCTAAGCAACTATTACATCTTCAATGAATCACAGCGTTCCTATCCCCATCGAACGTCCCAAACTCACTCCTATCTTCATTCATATCCCCCAAAAAAGCCACACAGCTCCTTGCCATCTATTAAAAGACATCCATTCACTGTTATACACAATAGAGAGATCCCATTATGAATTATGGATTATAAACATATAATATCGAAAAATTAGTCCCCTTGACCCCTTGTTCCCTAGGGGTCCGAAGAGGGTCATAGGAGTCACAGAGCAAAGACATCAATTCCGTCCAAATCTGGAGGGAATGATGTTTCTTGGGTCCCAAAGAGGGGGACTCAAGTGGATATCTGGTGTCGATAGATTGTAAATATTTCCGACGCGTTTCCCCCTTAAACAATCCGAGGCTTCTTCAGGGAGCAACAGCCAGAACAACTCAGAGTGATCTTATAAAAAGCAAAATGAAAACCATAAATATTAGAGATCATACATGAGTAGTGCATCAACAATTATCTATATTTGTAAAACAGTCTAGTATCTGCATAAATACAAAGCACCACATATATATACACACATCTCTCAGTGGAGTAACTACCATCCCTTTGTAATATACCTCCTGTGGAAAAGGCCTGTGATCTTCCCCTTATTTCTAGTAGCCGCCCTATATATATAACTGTGATTCTTCTTAAAATAGCCAGAGCGGCAGATATGCCTAGAGTACTTACCCGGAGGATATTATATATACTGAAGTCATTAAAATAGAAGTCTGCCTGCCCACTCAGGGATTTTCCAGACTTACTAATGTTGGCCCCAGAGGCCTTGAAGGGAACTCTCAGGTAAGATACACCTTGACCGCAATGTGATCCCTTCCGACACAGACCGTGTCCGAAAATCCACCTGGGCCAGAACCGAAAGATAAAGAGCCAGGTACAGTCCAAAGGCCAGAACACACCAACCAAAAAAGGGGAAAAAGAAAAAGTAGAAAAAGAGAAAAAACTGAGAAAAAAAACATGATGAACACATAAATACATCAGACAGACAAACCACCACAAAGAAAAGCAGGACCTAAGACTAAAAACAAACGATACCTACAAGGTATTACCCAAACCCCTCACCTAGCCATATTGCTCCCTTAGAAGGGAAGCCAATTCCCTAGAAAAGCTGCCTCCCCTAAGCAACTATTACATCTTACATCACAGTGTTCCTATCCCCATCGATCGTCCCAAACTCACTCATTCATATCACTCAATCTTCATTCATATCCCCCAAAAAAGCCACACAGCTCCTTGCCATCTATTAAAAGAATCTATTCACTGTTATACACCTGCAAGCAATACAACACCATAACCAAACAACAGCTATATGTATCTCTCACACCCAGCCATACCAAGGATCCCCAAAATGCCACACATCGGGCACCAATTAAACCATATTTTAGGTGTAATTAAACGGGCCAACGTTATAAAAAAATGCAGGAATATTATAGAGACATTGGAATGTAAAAATATTAGGATATTATTGTATTAGAAATAATCATGATAAATCAATTCATCATCAATTGAGTGATTTGAACATCCATATACAGTATGTGCCCCTCTTTTTTATGCACTCATATATATCTACGTCTCTTACTTAAACAATCAGTTTACTTACTGCACGCTGGCGCTGTGGACCTGGGGAGCACTGTTATCCCAAAGTCTCAAGAGCCGCTGTGGTAGGTCTGTGGATGTAATTGCATGAACACTAAATGGCCATTGATGGAAACATACAAGTCTCGCGATATAAAGTAACAAATATTAGTGGCTGCTGATTAGACTGATTTTAAAAGAAGGATACATATAAAAATACATTCCTGGTGGGATAGTGGCTTATAATAATAATAATAATAAATGCCTGGTCTCATGCGGCATCTTGCAGGGTGTGCTTCCCTGTGAGCATAATTAGCCTCCCTTAAATCAGGTGTAGCCCTCCCCTATGCCGGGGGGAGGGAGGTGTGATGTCAACTGAAGTGCACGCCCACTCAGGGTTGGCAGACTGTTGTGCACTTAGTCCATGACATGGGCTGCTCCCGAAGACTTCATCCCTCCCCCCGGGGGGCGTGGACGTCATGCAATGTGTCGAGCGCCAGAACCACACCCCCTGTCAGGGGAGTGTGTGCGCCCAGATACTGTCCCAGCGTCTCCAGCCAGACAGCGCCCAGAAACTGAGCGCACTATCCAGCGGCAGATGGGGACACAGCATACCCAGCCAGAGATCGTCCTTGAAAATGGGCAATCTTAGGAGGACGGCGGGAGACAGAGGTCAAGTGGTCCGCCATCTACCCACCCTTCCCATAATTGGCTGGGCTTCCCTGATGGTAGGGAAAACGTCCACAGTGGGTATCGCATAAGGGGACCCCATTCATCCAGAGGTAGCGATGTATCCACAGACCATGCATACTTATCAGCCTCAAAACAGCATCCAAACGGGGTTCCCTAACAGCCCCTCCCAATTGGCCTCCCACCACTATGCTCAATTACCCTATGATAATCACCATAACCATTACTGTACTGTAGGCGCTGTCCTGGCCACCCCACAGAGTGGACCTCCCACCCAGGATCAGGACATCCTCACCAGAATAAAATGAATCCACTCCTTAAGCCCATGAAAAACTAAATAAAACCAACCAACAAGCACCTATCAAAGCACCACCCAAGATTCGCTGATCCAAAAAGCCACCATATACACTTGAACCACCGACCATCATTGAAGTGACAATCTACCACTTGACATAAATAAAGAGAAAATCTGAGTAAATATGAAACACACATTAGGCAGGACAGCAGCAGGGGTAAACATGCTTAAACTGATGTAGCCCAATTGACTTGTAATGGGGTAATTTTTGGGGTAATGACCCCCGAGCGCCTGCATAATTTTGCAGGCGCTTGTGACAGGTCGTTTAGGCGCAGCTGCGCAAGCACCCCGTTGTTTCCCATGCTGCTGCGGACTGAAAGTAGCCCGGGAAACTACTGTGTAAATTTAGCCCTAGCTAGGTTATCCCAGCTGTGTACATTTACATGGACAAGGATGCTTCTGTTCCTTGTTTACTAGATGTGATCACACCCTATAGCCCACTGAGCATGTTTTCTTATTATCAGCTTTGTCAAGAATTTATGTTTTATAAACCACTTTTTCCTAAACCTTATTGATTTTCATTAATTGCAACACTGTTTTAAAGTTGATGTTTTGAAAATAATACAAGTGGAATCCACATATAAACACAAGACCCTAAAGTTAGTGGTTAGTTATTAGCTTTAATCAAACAAACAATAGTGCTTTCAAGTATACGAAAATCATTTATAATGCCATGTCTGGTACATGTCCCAGACTGTGTAAGTGAAGTGACTGTATAATTATTAATTAATCCTCTACACTGTCTAATTGGCCAATACATTGCTTTATTTTGCACATTATCAGCATTTAATGCACTGTTAGAGTTACTCTAAGAAAGAAGAACTGCTTGATTCTATTTTCATTGCTTGTATTGCCGAATAAGGTAGCTCGTCTATCTTTGACTGAGATAATAATTTTGTACTCAACCAGGAAAGAATTAATTATACCTGGAAATGGTAACATGTTCATAGCTGTGCACAAAGTCTATATAAGGGACATTCAAGTTAAAATGCATTGGCAGATTTCCTAGGCATACAAGCGTCTTTGATGTGGTGGAAAAAATTATGCCGGCTGCCAACCTGAAGGATAGGTAATGTACCTCTGTCAACATGTTAATGTTACCAAGTAATGAAGCCTGGCACTGTTTCTTCTGTTTTATGCACATATCCATTTCCCTTAAAGGGCAATTAGTGTCTGGAACAAAATGAGCTTATATGTTGTGGCAAGTACATAACTATAGCTGTCAAGGCAAAGGGAGCTGCTATGGGACCCAGCAGTGCAGGAAGCTCACAGATATCTTTAAAAAGCCTAAAACATATTCAAACAGCAATTGTATTTGGTGCAATATGAATGTGTATACAGTCCACAACCTTTTATTAAACTAGTAGGCAACATTGAGGTTCTGCTTTATAAAAACATGGATAAAGTAATAGGGTCTGCTTTGGGATGAATCTCAGAGTCAGTGTGTTGTTAACATTTTAATGTGAGCCCCCTATTATAGAAAATCAATAAAAAGGTGATCTAAACTTTGGATATTTTTGTATTATAATTCTTATGGGCATCTTGAGGTAAATTCTAACGCAAAAAAAATAATCTAGCTTTGGGAATAAGCACAAAGAGTAAAGCAGCCCATACACAGGTCAGATTTTCAATCAATCAACTTAAAACAATCAATTTTTAAGTCTGTATAAAATTGTATGTCGATTGTATCATGCCCCATATGTAGTACAAGATTTTTGATCGATTTTCGATCGATTTTTTTTTCACTCGACATAATAATCGATCCAAAATAGTCCGATTGAAATTTAAATCAGAAGTGAGGTAGAATAGGTAGAAAAAAAATCTATCAAAAATTGGTTGACCACACTTTTCAATCCAATTTTCAATCGACCGATCAAAATTTACCATCCAGTCCGATCAAAAAACGACTGAATTTTCACTAAATTTTGATCGGATTAAGTCAATTTAACCAGGTGGGCAAAACTCAATTCTCAATCAATCGATTAAAAAATTTATCGTTTTAAGTCGATTGATTGAAAATCTGACCTGTGTATGGGCTGCTTTAGAGTACTGTAAACATTCTGATTTGAAGCCCCAATCATAAGTAGATCAGCAGATGAATAAGATGGTCTCTTTTTCTTAAAAACCTGTTTTAAACATTACACAATCAAGGATCTTTTTTAATCAATGTACATATAGGCACCTTTAGGCAATTCTTAATTCAAAAAATGTTTATCTAATTAAGTAGGAACCATAAAGAAACTGCTGATTTCTACAATGTTTTATGTGTTGTATTTTACACCATGCAAGATTTGGTGGCATAAAGATGGGTTGTTTAAGATAGTATTGCTGAACTGATTCCAAAGTATTTTAATTGCATGGTTGAAAAACCAATCTTTTTTCTTTAGTAGTTTCAGCCACATACCTGAAATAAATATGAGTCTAAAGGTGCCCATACATGCATGGATATGGGCTAGATCGATGGCCGCTTTGAGCACTGTGCGTTCTCATGGCCATCTATCTGGCCCATATCTAATGCGCCCTCTCTGTTTTGAGCTGGACCAATCAATCCTGCTTGAAAACAGGGATATTGGACGTGAACCACGGTCAATATCCGTTGCTTTGGATGGAGACCACGGGTCTCCCCCCAAAGCTGAAGTTTTGCGGCTGGCCTCTCCTCTTACAGGACACAGCTCTTGCTCTGTGTGCTGAAAGAGGAGGGGCGAGGGGGAGCTGTGTCTCTCTCAGCAATCACTGGCTGGGAGCTGCAGACAGTCAGTAAGAGCTGTCAGAGACACAGCTCCCCCCGGAGCAGCACTCACATCGGTTGTACCGGGTCTGCAAACGTTCAATTGAACCGCTATCACTCACAGTGGGGTGACGTCACACTATGATTGCAAGGCAATCTACCCGTGTATGCCCTTAAGCGTAACTCTGGGACTATTTGCATAATATCTTACTTTCTTTACACTTAATGCTTACACTGTCCTATACTTATATACTTATCTTAGTGCAGACATACAATCCCATCTTTGTAATCAAGGCCCTGCTAGATATTGAGTTATCAGCTGCAAGTATAATAATATTTCCAATTAAAAGCATCTAAGAATATAAACACAGTGACAGAGTTCCACGTAAAGTCATACAGATTGAACCAACACTATTGACTCAAGAAATTAAGAGTTCCTAAAGTTTAATAACATCATAAAAGAAACTGAATATGGATATCAATAATTAAGAGCTGAACATTTGAACACCTATTTCTAAATCACCCCACATTGCTCAATTTATAATACCTTGGCTTCCTGAAGTGCAAACAATTTCCATAAACAAATTTCCAAAGCCCAGCACTGTCTACAGCAGTTAAGACTAAACCAGAAGATATACAAATGTGTGCTCTCAATATATTTGTCATGCATAATTATAAATAGGCATTCAAATCTTAACCTGCTTTGCTAGTCTGTAAACATTTATACTCTGCAGCCATACATTAACTCATTAGGAACAGTGTTTTTTATTTTTTTTTGTTTTGTATGAGATTACAACAAACCAAAATACAGACTTCCAAGAGACTCAAACTTCAATAAGCACAGTGTTGTGTTTCTGTCAGTTCCTTTCAGAGGGAATCCTTCATATTTATTTATTACCACATTAAAGGTGGAAATGCATAGTTAGGATACAATGCTGCTTACTTCTTGGTTCCTAGAGGGTGCTATTTTTATTAATGTTGTTGGTTGTTTTGTTGAGATTGCTCCCTACCCAGCTCTGCATCGCCTAAAGAATATCTACAACATGGTGCTCCCAATCCTCTCCTTACCTTTACGAAAAGTATTTATTTCTGTGATTCCTTACACTTTATCTCATAGCCGCAATTCCTGAGTCAGTTCCCTAGTTGTTAATACTTCCCTCTGTAGTTCTTGTTTACTCACAAACTTTCCAATGTGTATTTACAATTATTCTTGGTAACTGTTGTATCTGGCATCCTTCTGCTGGTTGAAATATAAGACAAATAGCATGAAATGAGGATGTAAATAAGCAAAGTATGTGTGCATCTGTAAAACCGAGTGGGAATTGAAAAGTACTGAATTGGTGTACATTTCAAGATAGACAATGTTTGCCGAACTCAAATTGATCATTAAGTTGTCACTTGAGTGATTATCACTTTCAGCCTCTTACCCAGGGTTGGCAAACTTTTTGACTCGTAGGCTATAATTAGTTCTTAAATTTGAAAGAGTGGCTGGACCAAGAGCCTGTAATGCAGTGGTGGCCAACAGAGTTGATATGGAGGGGCACAAGTGCAGCCCCTCAGCATCACTAAAGGGCCGCACATAACATTTTCAATCTATACTGACTTGTATAAGCATTTTGTTATGAAGAAATGACAGCAGGCAGACAGCAGAAGACTTTATTTTTGAATAACAAAACGTGTTTTAAATCATACTTCAAGAATTAGGGAACACTAGCATGGTTTATGTCAGAAGAAGATTCTGGACGAGGACCTGTCAGTGGGCGATCGGTGGACAGGTAAGTGTCTATGCAATAACAGTTAGGTTTCAGGGGCCTGCAAGTGGAGGACTGAGGGGGGCCACCAAAGAACGCCCAAAGAGCCGCAGGTTGAGCACCTGGGCTGTAATGGCTGCCCGGCATGACACTGGAGACTAGATTGAGCAGGAAATTTATACAGATTATGGTATATGGTAAATTTCCCAAACTGATTAAAATAATCATACTTATTAAATAAAAATAATCACACTAATAATAAAAATAATCACACACACATTAAAACTGATAACACAAGAAAATAAATAAATGTACATTAAAAAAAAATTTTGGTTTGTTTTCATACCAGAGAGTATGTCGTTTTGCATTTAGTAGGTTGGTGAACTTTGTGATTCTCTGTACAGAGTTCACATGGATTTACTCTTAAATTTAATATTTCCTTGTAATAATAATTTAGACAATAACAAAATTACTTTATGTAACCGATATATCACTGTATGTCTGAGGGCTCTTTTTATAGGGTGGTAGATTCTCTGTTAGTTGTCATTTTAACTGAACATGTTGTATACTAATGCTGCCCAGATGTGCTAAAAGTACAAAAGAAGGATTATGGCTTGTGAAGTTCGGAAGTCAGTGATCACAAAGGCCTATGAAAGAGTTAAAGGCAAGGTGACACAGCTGTTCTAAATAAAATATGAGTGGCCCTGGGCCTTTTGGCAGATGTAAGAAAACTTGCCTCCAAAAACGGATCTTGTTCAAATAACCTTATAAAAGGCACGGAAATAATCGTTTTCATGCACAATGAATTATTGTCTTAGCGCAGACAATACCTTTGTTTAAAAATGATTATTCTCTTGTTTGCCTACTGTGGTGTATTCAATTAAAAGTCAAATGTTTATGTTTCCCTCTGGAACCTACATTTCATTATACATTCAAACCACTTACATATGTTTGTAAATGAATAAACTATGGTAAATCTGCGATGTTTGTTTAACTGTCACCCAGGTAATGCAGCATGAAAGAATCGCAATACGTTTTTTTCTTATCTCTACTGAAAGTTGTGTTTGTGTGTTGTGACAATGCTTTCCTGAGAACATTATTATTTGTCACTTTTGCTTATTCACATTTTATTTTATACATTAAGCTATTATAATTCCTCCCAACTTTCTGAGCATAAAGTATTTTGGAAGAGCATTTACTGAGACTGATGGACTGCAACATGCAATCACATTGTGTAAGATATGCAGGAAATTCCCAAATTGCTTAAAAAAATTTGTCTTTCCCACTAAATGCATTGGGTGCCATTTTGAGTGATACAATACTGCCATACTACTATTAGTATTCTGCGCTTGAAGTGTAATGAATGGGGTCAAGTCCACCAAGAATGGTGGTGAAGGTGGCCACAACACTACAACACATATTATCCACAACCTACAAGTAGAGCACAAAAGCTTGAAAATCATGTTGGGTATTTTTTCTTCTTCTGTTCTACAGATGTAGTGGTGTGTGATGTAATGAAGGGTTTCCCTTTAAGTGAACTGGCAAGTCCCATATTTTCTCAGGAGGGTTATGTAAAGTCCTGTGTAAGGGGGTTTAGGGTCACTTCTGAGGATTCCATACGGGAGGAAGACTGAGAGTGCAGCCCTCATTGGGACTACAGGCACCACAAAGATAACATGTGAGTGCTGGAGACCTAACCTAAACAGTGAGAGGGGTACGATGAGGGACAACCCCAGTGGAGGAATTAATTAGGATTTATTATAACTCCTAGGGAGCATAACTTCTCTCTTACTTGTAGAACATAGGACTGTTCCGTAATTGAAGTGATTCCTATGGCTGTACCCTGTGTATACACAGGGTAAATTATGAAGTGGAAACCAGAAAATTTGCTTATGTCCTCATACAAGGTGAGGTGAAGACATAAACCAACTATCTTACATACCCAGGATGTTTGAGATGAGTCAAGTGTTACGGGGTGTAAAGCAAGGCTCATAAACAATATTATAAACAAGAAAACCACATTGACAGCACAGTACTATATGTCTGGTTTCTCCTACTTGCAAAGCAGAAGCTGCAGTTGTCTGTAACTTTTCAGTCGAACATAGAACCGTTATGATAACATAAAATGGAGGGTTGTGTAACAAAATGGCGGCCAAAACAGGTTTAACACTATTACTATGTAGAAAATCATATGGTCTATGATTCATATAATGTCCAGTGATCCTCTTAATCCTACCACCAACCTAGCCAAAACTTAATTGATGATGGTTACTGTTGGTAGTACTAGTTACATACTACCTACTAAGTGCCAAAGTCAAAGTCAAAGGGTTATAGTCACATGTAAGACCTAAACCAACTGGAAGGTTTCCCTCATGTGGTCAAGTGAAATCTCCCGAGGGAGAGGGTATAGTTAGTCAGCTGCATGCAGGCGGTTGAAAGGTGTCACCTTAAATAATTGCCTTGTGCGGCATATGGATACACCTATTTTCATCTCACTGGTCTAGTTGAACATTAAACTGGGCCTTTTAAAAATTTAGATTTTAGTTATTACTTTTTCTTTCTTTTTTAAACATGTTTTATATATGAGATTCCTATGTGATTGTATGCATTACCAGTAAAATAATTAATCCGACACCTATTCATGTTTCACCTCTACCCTGAACTCATGCTGATAACAGGCGCAAAATTAGGTCAGTAAGCTAGAACAACAGCTAATAGAAGCAAAAGTCAGACTCTGATAAGTGTGTTGAGAAACCTTTGGAAAATCTTCTTTTTTGATTTGATATGTCTCACTTTCTATTTATGCTAGCAACCTGGGGTTCTCATTATTGTGGAAATCTTCCAACAGGAATGAGTGAAAAAGAGATGAATTTTGATCTCTTCTTTGAATGGGCTTTCTCTCCCAATGTGCCAGCATATTTTTCCGTCCTTTACCGATATGTGCAGACTGTGTGTATCACCTTGATGTCTGCCAGGGAGAGCTACACAGAACCCTGGATGTGCCCTGCATATGAAGTCACATTCATCTTCTGGTGTCCCTCCACCCAGATTAATCCCAGGATGAAGCCATAAGGCTGAACCATTCATGGCAAATTCACTAGTTCCATACCACTCCATCACTGGCCTGGGCTTTGTCACATACTCACACTATCTGTTGCACTCATGATCACCCTACTTTTTAGTATAGTTTTCTATTCAAGAGTTCACAGACCCCATATAGAGTATCAGAATTTTCACACCATGAGTATATAAAAATACACAGGGTAATTTTTAGATTATTTCTAATCTGTCCTTTTATACCATTTATACCATTACATACTTTGTTTTTGAGCCTGGCACAAATTGGTATTACTTCTACAGATTTCCTTTTATGTGTTTCACCTCTGAGGGCGACTCTGTTAGAACACCTGCTCATATGGCTTTCTACATTTGCACAGCCTCATGACTGCATTCTCTACACTGCTTATTAGCAGGTAATAAGCTGGTTTTGTGCTATATTTTATCAATTATTTTTTACATAAATATGTCTGGTTTATTTATACTACATCCCTGTGCTTACACTTGCAGATCAATTTGATTATGTTTTTTCTTTGATGTTTGTACCCTGAGGAAGCCCAAGTGAGCAAAACATCTTGAAACTGTAGAGTTGTGGTGAAGGGGCTGACTGCTTGGCGCCTGTCTGGGTGGGGACCCTAGGGAATATGCGACCTAAGTCACCGGGTGCAGCTGGGTCTCTTACCCTTTGGCACGCAATTCTCCTCTTCTTCCTAATGGGCTGCCATCTATGGGAAGGAATGTCGGCGCTGCTTGCTGTGGGGAGACAGGCCCCCTGGCCCCGACAGGTGGTCAGCGGGGTTTACCTCACACAGTTTCGTTTGCAGAAAGTATATCTGCGACACAGTCCCTTGACACAAGTAATAAAGGAATGTCCACACACTGGTTGCAAGTCAACTGGGGTCTTCTTTACTGAGGGCAAAATTAATTATACAGACTTTCACCACCTCTGGTCCAAGAGGTGGGGTTTTATCTTAGGCAAGTACAGTTCCAAACTGGGGATACATATGCTGCCTGTCCCTGGAGAGGTGTCTCTGTGCCTGAAGAGTCTATGAGGATGGAATCAGGGCTAAAGCTGCATAGGGGGCCCATTGGGGCACTACCCTACCCTGAGGGGAAAAGTCAAACACCTACTGCATCCAAGTGAGGAGCTCCCGTTGCCCCAGGCCGAAGGCCTTTCCCATGAGGGCCTCTGGAAGGGGAAGGACGCTGCATGGGGCATTTATAATGGATTTCTATGGGAAAATACATCTCATTTATTTTAATGCAGAGCCGAGATTTAAGATTTACCTACAGTGCATGTCTTCAGAGCCAGGTAGAGAGGAGGGGCTGCAAGGGACCTACCAAAATTGCTCCTTACATGTAAGTTATCCTTTTTTATATATTTTTTATGCATTCCTCTCTATTAATGGCACTTTTATCATCATTAATATAATGAGGAATTTATGGTGGTAGGTCCACTTTAAGCTAAAATTTTTACCGCATTTAAGTAAGGGAGCATGTAGGTGTTTGACAATTTGAGTGAAGATAATTTACTACAGATTGTAATTGCAACCTGGCAGTTCTTTGAAATGTTCCAGGTCTTTAACCTGGTGATCTGTAAAGTATGGGTTCTTCCCCCTGGTCCAACAATCTGCTCTGCTACATTTTTTACTGACTTACCTAAAGCTTTGTTTATGTAATTTACATGATACAGGGAGGCAACCATACACACCAATATTGTCTTGTGATATAGCATTCATGAAAATTTTATTTACATATACTATTACTAGAGAGGTTCATGCTGTCAGTAGAGTCGTGTCATTATGGAGATTTCACTGTGGAGTGCTGTAATGGATTTAATTATGTGCTTCTTTTACATCTGCTGCACTTAACATCTAATGTTCAGAGATTAGAAAGGATAATTATTAGTGAATAAAACAACCTGCAGACTCCAGTAGCTATTTCTTGAATAGTTGAAGGAAAAAGTTAAACACAGTACTAAATTAATCTCCTATCATTCTAAAGAGAATAATGCATAAAAGGAAGAGGCAGTAATGTAGGGGGTCAGCAATGAGGGTAGTGCAATTTGCCTTTATAATGGTCTGCACAGGCATAAAAGAATTTTGGAGGAAACCCCTGATAAAACCAAATTATATATCTTAGTATATATGTATGTGTATGCCAGGGATATTAGAATACACTTACTGTGCACTTTACTTTCTACTTCTGGCAGAAGTCCATTCCATGCATCAAGTACTTTGTTTGTAAAATGATACATGATATATATGGTAGCTTGCCCCTGTGTTCTTGAACTTTGCTTCATATTGAAAAGACAGCCATCCAAAATGTTATTTACTACCATTCATACAAATGTCTTTTATCCTGAAGATCTTTTATTATTTAGTTGCCTATCACTTAATACTTACTATCTTCAATATCATTTTGTATGCGTGGTCAACATAAATGGACACAGTTGGTGAAATAAGTACCTTCTTCCCCATGCTGATGATGCTTTTCATTATGTACCCCCCAAATTACCAGCAATTCTCTTTTCCCACTGACAGCTAAACTGTTTGCTCATGGTAGAATCATTTGAAATAGGCCTCCTAAAATTATTTGCCATTTAGCTTTGCCCCACACTGTAAGCAGAATATGGTTTGTTGTCAGAAAATTATTTTTCTCTAGGTGCATGTCCATGTGCCATCAGTCATATCACCCCAATCATCCTTCTAACAAACCATCATGTGTGCCTTACCCTTCCTTGCATGCATTCCCTAATCCCTACTCCCAGCAATCCTCACAGGCATCCTTACAGTTGGCACCTTCTCCTCAACCCTCTTCTGGATTTTATCCCCCAAACCAACCTATCCCAAATCCCATTCCATATTTTTGTGTGACAGGTTTTTATAACTTGTTTACATGCATAGATAAAGATTATTATTAACACAAAACTGAACCCCCAAACTTATTTGATGTTATAAATAACATGACAATAAAAACAAAATAACAATAAAATAACAATAATATTCCCTTTTATTTTGCTGTATTGCCATCCAGCACTTATGCAGTTTGGAAAATTGCATTTTTGGATATCACTGTTCTTGTTCCACATTTACATTTCCTAATTGGGTGTCCTTTCCAAACTATGGTTAAGTAATGTAAACCCTAAAAGGTTAAAGCCTATATTGGACATATAATTGTGTACTTTAGTGATAATTTCCCCCTTTTTTTGCTCCATAAAAGTTGGTATCCCACCTGCGATGTTGTGGATGAATTACCCGTGCTATAGAGCATGTGATATACAGTAGAGTAAAGTGCCCCAATTATTTGTATTGGAAAATTGCAGGAAAGCTGCGGCCAATATTTTAGGGCACTGCTTTTCCGGGCCATGACGCTGAAAAGCTACTGAAACGCAGAAGTGTGTCACCCTAATGACAAATCAAGGCACTATATTGAAAAAGTGGCACAGGTGCTAACAATGAATGTCTGAGCACAAGTACCTGAAGGCATAGGGTAGGGGATGCTGTCAGAGGGTAGAACCCCCTCTGGTCGGTACACACAGCACAGCATGGTTTGTCTGTGCTGTGTGTGTTAGATGCATGCGGTTCTTTCCTCTAACAGCTCCCCCCCCCATGCCTTTTGGTAATCCTGTTTGCTCCATGCTTTGCCTGCTGGCTAGCTGCAAGCCAGGCTAGAAGGAGCTTATTGAAGAGCAGCCCCCATTGCTCTGCTGGCTGATCTGTGATCCACATCGCAAGCCAAAAACAGCAGAGGGTTGGGCATGTGGAAAGAAAAACACACACCTTTGTATACAGCGATATATAGGGATGTGTCTTATGGACCACAAAATACAATACATTACATTTCAGGGGCACACACCTCAGAGTAATAAATAGTCTCTCCTCTGGACAGATAGGTTGCCTTGTAGTAGCCCTCTCCAAGAAAGGTTGAACCTTGACAAGTATAAGATCAAAGCTATCCAGTCCAGTGGTATATTCATGACATTTGACTGAAAAGGAAATAACATTAAACATATTATGATGCAATTATTTGTACAATAAAATTTACAGAATATTACCATCCAAAATCACATTGAAACTTACCAAAATGTCTCCTCATTCCCTAGTAAAGAGGGCAAATATGACCCATGGTCAGGCTCTTGGATGAACCTAGTGTACAGTAGAGGAGTGGTGCAGGGCTGACTGCTTGGCGCCTGTCTGGGCGGGGACCCTAGGGAGTAGGTGACCTAGGTCACCAGGTGCTGGCTGTGTCTCTTACCGGTTGGTGCGCTTTTTTCCTCTTCTTCTTCTTCTTAAGGGGCAGCCATCTTGGACCTGCTATGGGAAAATACACTGGCACGGCTTACTGTGGGGGAGACAGGCACCCTGGTCCAGTCAGGTGGTCAGCAGGCTTTGCAACATGCAGTTCTGTTGGTGATAAATATAATCATGACACAGTCCTTACGTACACTTAAAAAAGAAATGTCCACACTATAGTTGCTGTTCAACTGGGGCTACTTTACTGAAGGGAAGATATCTTACACATGTAGCACTTTCTCTGGTCCCAGAGAAAGGTTCAGTTCTTTAAGGAAGTATTCAGTTACAAACAGTGGGTAGTGGGTGCTGCAGCCCAATTCCTCCAGAGGTGTCTTCCTATCCGCTAGGGACTGTGAGCTTCCCAGGGCTAATACTCTGAATTGGGGTGACAGTCCACAACTACCCCAGCCCTATAGGGGAAGTGAGCTACTCACATGCTGCTGGAGATTCCTGCATACCCCAGGCCTCAGCCCTGTCCCATGGGGTTCTGGCAGGAGAGCTTTGGCAAGACTACTTTGGCCCCTCCTATAATTTAGACTATATTCCTTTTGGGGATGGAGACACCTCCTCTGCGATAGGCTAGGAGCCAGAAAAGCACAGAGATGCAATTAACCATTTCATGGACAAATCCTGTTACACTACATCAGTAGCGGTGCACATTGCAATGCCTAATAGCTCTCTGGCATATATCATTTCTAAGCAAGGTAATCCTCATTAAGAAAATCAAGACCCTCCATATTCAGAAGACAATGAATAACTCTGTATGACACACTTCCTGTTACCAACAATTTCTTTGCTTCCTGTGAAATCTGTATATTTCATGGAATGCTTAAAAAATGCTACAATGAAAAATTTACCAAACGCACCAAAAAAGCACCATAATGTGTCAAAAACGCACTCATGTTTTGGTACATTGTACAGTTTGCCCAGAGTAGACTCAGCCTAGCACAATGGTTCATAGAACTTCTGTCAAGTTAACAAGAGAATCCAAACTAGTATAAAACGTCCTGATACAAGCAAAATGTATATGTTTTTAAAGTAGAATAAATCGGTTTCTAGACAATATTATGGTTAACAGATTACACAACCAACAAGTGTTAATTATCATACAATAATAAATCAATCTGAAGTCACACACCAGTAATATTAAGTTCAAAAATGTAATTGCCAACATTTCTACTGACCAAATGGGCTTCAAAAACTCTACAACAAATGTTGGTTATTTATTACAAGGCACAATGTCAATATATTGCACAGGATTATAGCTTTCTAATTACAGCTGTAACTTCACTGACTGCTGGGTTCACACACAGGAGATTAAGCGCTGTATTATATAACAAGAAAAGTTGCTAATGAGGCCAATTTACACCTAACTGAATTCTGATCTCCACTCCCTGGGGGAAGACAGGTAAAAATGTTATCCGTATATGCTTAGTATGCACTATAACAGACATTTATAGAAACACAATAATATAATTAAATAAAGTCTAGTAACCAATCTTATCCAAAGCTGAAACATCATATCTCCGTTATGCTAATTTCCAAAATTCTCAACAAAGTAACTCACATTTCATGACTTAGAAAATGTTTAAAAATAACAGTAGACAAACTGGTTCTGTTTAACTCTAATGCTAATATCTTATCATTTTTATACACAGCCTGAAGTGGGTTAGGAATATGTGTATGTATAAATAAGAGTTTTGTTTAGATTTCACCAAAAAGAAATGCCCATTGTCTTTAAAGGAGATTTTTTTTTATTTGTTTTCAGCAAATAGTCCACTCCACAGTTTAAAAAGAAATTCTAGAGGAAAGAGACCACTCTTATATTATCCTGAGGAAGTGACCTAGGAGTCACAAAACGCATTGATATCTGTATAATTTTTTTTTTCACAAATAAAAAAAATCTACTTTAAAAGCTGACATCTCTTCAAAAGCATTTCTTATTGGTGAAATCTAAACTACTTTTTGCTACAGAGGGACGGTTTAAGCTACCAGACACTTTGGTCATTCACAGGCTTCTTGAGCCTCTACTAGGTAGAACCCAGAAATCCTTAAATTAAGTTTTAATGAAAAAAAATATGTTGATAAATGATGACTATTGAGAGTCTGGATGGAGCACAACGACGGGAACATGTAAGGCACCCATTGCTAGTCAAAGGAATCCAGTCTTGAAAGAAATAGGTGAACTTTGTCTTTGCACCTTGACCCTTTTAATTCTGTCCAGGTAACCTCCAGGAACAGGAAATACATAATCTAAATGAAGATTTAAATGAATGTGAAACGTGCAATTTTTTCTTAATGAATGATCAGTAAAGTGTGAAGTACTTGACAATGAGCTTGACAAAAATCACTTTCGTTTTAAAAAAAGGTCTATAATTTTTTTTTTAAATGCGTTTACGTCTACTGTTTACCCAGGTTCTTGCAGTCTATCACATTGCACCACAGATTAACCCTGTGGGTGCTTTTACAATATAATCTGTCGCGATTCTCCACCCTCCTCCCCCCTTCACATCCCTGGCGTCATCGATGGGCTGGAAAAAACAACGCCGCCTCCTTTAAATGGTGTTCAATGGCAGTGCTCCGGCCTATTTGGCATCATTTATGACGGAAATGATTGCCAGGTCCCCTGATACTTACTATCACCGCAGGCTCACTGGGGATATCCCCGGGTGTGTGAGTTTGTGGGTTAAGCAAAATTACCCAAGCTACACTTAAGGTAAACCATCAGTAGGTTAATGACAAGAAAATGATTAAAGACAATTCATTGGCCTAAACTGATCAATGGCAAATATATATCTAACCTACCAGGTATAATTTTGTTAAAATAACATTTGCATAATTAGATAGAACATCTATACTCTTTACTTGATGGTCAATTGTTTCCTTCAAATTACTTTGCTACTAAGTAGTGCTAAATTATTACTGCAATTAAGCAGAAAACCATACAACCAAATAAATACAGAAGTTTACATGGAAATATTTGTAATAAATCTAAAGCATATTCAAGCAAATGGTTCTTATCTTGGGGTTGTAAAAGGATGGGCACTGATAACTCCAATGAGTTAAAAACAAGGACTTTCCCTAATACATGTAATGTCTAAAATTGAACTAGACCTCTTCATCATCTCAATAGTCCACCCAGTCACTACATGACTCTTAAACACATTTTATGTTGACAAGATGGCTGCAGTGTTGGCTCTGCATCATATCGCCTGTGGAGAACAGTTACAGCTTGCATCCTCTGGGCCACCCAGGTGTAACTCCTATGAGGAGAGATCCCTCCTTTTTTCCTATTACTAGGCCCAAAAGCCAAGAAAGACGATAAATTATGCTTAAGAAATTCATCCACAAATGCCACTGAGGTAAAAGACAGGAAAATAGGTATATCAGTTATTTAGCTGTTTGCCCTGTCATCCCAAATGTGCTGATTAGCCAGGTTAAGCAGGCCTAGCTCCATCTGCTGGTACAAGCTTAAACAGAATGTGGCTCAATTGTACTCAAAGAGGAAATTAAAACTATGTTTAGAGATGACTCATGCTGAGCCTTTTACTTAATTTGTTTTCACTTATATAACCTATATTCCTATATAACAAAACCCAGTTATCCCTACCACTTTTCTGCTTTTTGGCTAAGATCAAGTGTAGTATCTGTTCTTATCAGTTCCCTATGGACTTCCTTGTATAGTATTTTTTTCTTTTTGGGAGAAGATTCCAGGTTGTCCATTTAGTAAGGGGAATTTATTTGCATTATTGCATTATCTATGCATTTCCTGGTCCAGCTTGGTTGCTGAAAGGGCATGGTCAAGTGTCTCCCATGTACATGGATCTTCCATGAGATGTAATTGCTAGATGACCTTTGATTTTGGTCATTAAGTCCCTTTCCCAGGTAGAGGATGAGTGTCAGTACTGGTCATCAAGCCACCTGGTAGGAGCAGCTCTTCTGCATATTGTGTCTGGTCAGGGAAGGGGCCCAGCATTCAGTGCCCCTAGTTGGGACCCAGGGGTTCTATAAATCTCACCGGGTTCTATAAATCTCACCGGTGGGGGACTACTACCACTACACACTTCACACTGTCCACTGTAGCATTTTGAGCACCTACCTCCAGCCGCCCACAGGTGCTTTTTGCACGTGCACTTATTATTTTTTTTTGTTGTTTGTCCCCCCACATCCCTTTGCACATTTTCCTTGGTTTACAAGTACGGGTGTTGCTGTCCTCCTTTACCCTGGAAAGAGGTCGGAAGAGACTGCTTGCGTGCCCAGTAGTCTTTCCAAGTTTGGGGCCCTTTCGGAGGGAGCCCAGAGGAAAAGTCCTCTTCGGAGGCTCCCACACGGTCTGGAGTACTTGGGAAACTGGACTCCGGCCGTAGTCACCTAGGGAAAGGGACATTTGAGAGCCAGGTACCCCTTCCCAGGGGACTGAGTCCTTAGCCTCTTTTGAGGCGGGAAAATGGAGCCACCCATGCACTTTGTGTGTGGTTCACTGTGTGCACTTCGCTTTTTGTTGCACAGGGTGCAAGCACATGCCGAGGGCTAAAGAAAAAAAAAAGGAAAATCAAAAAAAAAAAAGTAATACCAGTGCCTGTACAGTCACAAGTATGTTATTTATAAATATATAAAAGATAATCAACTGGGGAGAAAACCTTCTCACCGTGATTGAGTTTCCCCC
>CM070035.1:80547465-80561450 GCA_036250615.1 Ptychadena robeensis | reverse complement strand
TACCAGTCACAAAGCTGCCACTTATAGCATGATAGCAGAATAACCTCAAGCTAGACACTTTCTAATCTTCCTTTAAGTACATATCATTTAATGGGAATTTGAATATTTTTCTTTTACTAGCCGTAAAGCGTATACATCATCTTTGCCTTTGGAAATTGGATTATATAATTTATATAATATGTTAATTTCACCTTTAAGACAGGGCATGCATGCTTCCCAAACTATCAAAAGCAGGTGATGCTGAAACATATCTTCAATCAGTGTGGAGGTAGATGTAATTTGGAAATTGCATTTGCTCCATAAAATATAATAAAAGCCAATAAATTGCCAGTCTTAACCTGCAAATGTAAGCTCACTGAACACAGGAGTCTCATTCTGCCAACCTGC
Organism: Ptychadena robeensis; assembly: GCA_036250615.1. Taxonomy (NCBI): domain Eukaryota; kingdom Metazoa; phylum Chordata; class Amphibia; order Anura; family Ptychadenidae; genus Ptychadena; species Ptychadena robeensis. The sequence goes on along the minus strand of CM070035.1, from coordinate 80,561,063 downwards.
CTCCAAATACTAGCATCATTTAAGCTGAAAATGACATCTGCAAACCTAAAAAAAACCTGCTGAGAAAAAAATAACCAAAAAGTACACAATGTGTAGTACACATTATCCAGTGTATCATTTGAAGTCAACCCCCAAAAGTTAGGTAGACAGTGACACCAGATTCCATTTTAGATTCTTTTCACATAATCACACAATCACACACACAACATTTTTGTAATGCCACATATTCAATTTAATTTAGATTTTTTTACATCATTACATAATTACTCACTATTCCTAGACCAAACACTATTATCCAACCCCTAGTGCCCTACTAACTATAATCTGTGGAGACAACACTGATTTTCTCCCTATACTGTTATTTAACTAATTAGGATGTGGATGCCCCCTTTGCCCCCATTAGCCTTTGGCATATGCAAACTGTGCCATGCTGGCAGTCTGAAGGGAATCACCATCACCTGCATCACCAAATATCCCTGTGAGGAATTTTGAATAGTCGATTATGCTGAGTAAGCTAGTATTTTTTGTTAACCCCTAATGTGCAATCATGTGATTTATAGTTTTCAATTTCATATTTACTTTGCAAAAACAAGGTTATCTATACTGTATGTCCTGATGAAGCCAATCTTCTTGGCGAAACATGTGGAGATATAAAGATATCTTGTACCAGTGAAATGCATGATATACTGATGTAACCATTTATTATTTCCTTGATGTGTCCTCAGACCAAGAACATACTTGTTTATTAAAAACTATTTACTTTTGGTGTACTGCCTTTTAAAAAAATCTCATGAGAGGTGGGGAGACAATCTCTAAATATTTGTGTTGGGATGTGGCAGACGAGCGTATAAAAGGGTGAGAGCAACCACCTTTTTTCTCTTTTTTTAAACAAAATTCAACCATTTTGGCTGCATTAATTAATTGTTGATGAACCCAATGCTTGGCCATCAATTTTTGTACATATATTTGTATTGCCTTCAGTTAAAGGCACAGAAAAATGTACCGGAATGCTATAAATTATGGTTGGCCATTTGGTGACACCAGTACAACTGGTTGATTTATCTGCTTTGTCCCCAAATCCCTCGGAGGCTGAAGGAGCTTGTTATGGCTGCCAAATATAGATGTACTGCCTCAATGGTAAATAACCCAGGAGCCTAGTTACATACAACCTCCAAGAGTCCAGTTTTTGTTGGATAGGGAAAATATGATTGATTAATTATAAGCCTAGAAGCCAATATCTCCCAAACCATGCATTAATTACAATTTCTAGAACATTCTTATAAACATATGGAACCATTTGGCTCACAAACCCCATTGTACTATTTGTCTATGTATTTTCTAGTAATTATTTAAATAATAATTAGAATTTCAACCAATTTTGCATTGTTTGCAAACAAACATTCAGATGTCCAGTATCTAAAAAATGTAACACATTTATGTCCTGCCTTATTCTGTGTGTGTACAATGCTACATCCATATTCATGAACACCAGCAACTGAGGTGATGTTAATAATAATAAATAACTTATCCAATAGGTGACTTAAGGAGTTTTGCTTTCTTACATAAACCATCTGCCTCTAACATAGTAACAGGGAAATTTGAGTTGTTGGGTCATCTCTACAGTATACTCTTCTACCTGTAAGAAAGTTGCCATCTCTAGACTGAAAATGTAGCGCAATTTAGCATGCCTAATTGCTTCTTATTGGAGTGTGATATCAGAAGTATTTTAAGTAAGTTAAAATTATTGTAAATACTGAATTTATGCAAAAGAGCACACCTGTCTCTTTTTTTGGACTACAGAATGATTAGCTTGTATGTGTTAAGATCTGAGAATAGGTGTTTGAGAAGTTTGAGAATAAAAATAATAATTGGCAATTCAGATAATAAGTTTCCAGTAGAAGATTTTCAGGTGCTGTGATCACAGGTCATTACAGAGAGGAAACATCCATAAGCTGTCTCTGTAGCAGCTTATCAACAGCTTTTCTTGCCCCCATCCCATATTGCAATTTTCCTGGAATTTTCCAGAAAACTCTGCAACAGCCTGGAGCACTGTACTGCACAGCATGTCAACTGCTTGGGCTAATGTCATCAAAGCTTCAGGTCCAGGATTTGCGGGGCTGGCGGCAAGTGAGTGTGAGACTTGACAGGTATGCCTTGTAGTTTTATTCTGAGATCAAAATGGACCAGTATAACTTTGGTTACAAGCCCAATATTATTTTTACTGAGATGGGGGAGATATCTTAGGGAGATGGAGGAGATCTTAGAGTCATACCACTGGTGTCTATCTATAACATCCTTAACCTCCTGGGCGCTATGCCCGAACTAAGTTTGGGCGCAGTTTGATCACTGATCAAACTGCGACCGTGCCTGGATCGTAGAAGAGCCGCAGACACACTGAGCCCTTCCGGCCCTGTGTCTTCTGCGTCATCTGTGACGCTGAAGGGGGCAGGGGGGGAGGCGGCACCATAGACCTCCATGTTAATGGAGGGGGCACCGCTCTCCTCCCCACACACCGCCGGCATCTATTTGACACCGGCGGTGTGTAGAGGGCTAGGCAGAGAGCTGGAAATCACAGCGAAGTACAGAGTACAGTACTCCGCCGCAATTGCGGGAGAAACTGCTTTTTGTGCCATAAAAAATAGCACGAAAAGCCTGTAACGCCCAGAGGGTTAAAAGTTTTCATAGTTTTGATGCTTTTACACCAACTCGGCTGTTATGTTAGACGGAAAGTGTTCTCTATATATAGTCAGTGTATTCTTCTACAGTCATGGCCGAAATTGTTTGGATTGGAAAAAAGGCAAATTGGACATAATGGCTCACAAAACTCCAAAAATTAGCTGGACAAAAATATTGGCACCCTTTCAAAATTGTGGATAATTAAGATTGTTTCAAGCATGTGATGCCTCTTTAAACTCACCTGGGGCAAGTAACAGACGTGGGCAATATAAAAATCACACCTGAAAGCAGATATAAAGGAGAGAAGTTCACTTAGTCTTTGCATTGTGTGTCTGTGTGTGCCACACTAAGAATGGACAACAGAAAGAGGAAAAAAGAACTGTCTGAGGATTCGAAAACCAAAATTGTGGAAAAATATCAACAATCTCAAGGTTACAAGTCTATCTCCAGCCTTTGTCCCCAGTGTGCAACATTATCATAAAGTTTGCAACCCATGGCATTGTAGCTTTTCTCCCTGGCTGTGTATGAAAGAGAAAAATTTATGAAAGGTGTCAAGGCAGGATAGCCTGGATGGTGGATAAGCAGCCCCAAACAAGTTCCAAAGAAATTCAAGCTATCCTGCAGGCTTAGGGAGCATCAATGTAAGCACGAACAATCCGCCGCCATTTAAATGAAATGAAACGGTATGGCAGGAGACCCAGGAGGACTCCACTTCAATGATGTTCTGGGGTTGTGTTGCTGCCTCTGGCACTGGGTGCCTTGAATGTGTGCATCATGAAATCTGAGGATTACCAAAGGATTTTGGGTTGCACTATAGAGCTCAGTGTCAGAAAGCTGGGTTTGTGTCCGAGATCTTGGGTCTTCCAGCAGGCCAATGACCCCAAACATACATAAAAAAGCACCCAGAAATGGATGGCAACAAAGCGCTGGAGAGTTCTGAAGTGACCAGCAATGAGTCCAGATCTAAATCCCATTGAACACCAGTGGAGAGATCTTAAAACTGCTGTTGGGAAACAGTGTCCTTCCAATAAGAGAGACTGGGAGCAGTTTGTAAAGGAAGAGTGGTCCAAAATTCTAGCTGAGGTGTGTAAGAAGCTTGTTGATGGTTATAGGAAGCAACTGATTTCAGTAATTTTTTCTTAAAGGGTATGCAAACAAATATTAGGTTAAGGGGGCCAAATATTTTGTCCAGACCATTTTCTGAGTTTTGTGCGACATTATGTCAAATTTTTTTGGTTCTGTTCAAATACACACAAAAGGGACTAAGAATGTGTATAGTAAAACATGTGTTACTGCAATACTTTTCTGTGAGAAATACTTGATTTTCTGGAAATTTTCTGCTAACAATGTCAGCCATGACAGTATACATTTATTAATGGGGAAATGTCTAGTTGCCTCTATTTAGTTCAATTAATAACAGCTATTGAATAAATGCTACACTTCCATTAGCTGTGTTATTAATCTAGTTTAGGCCAATTACAAAAACATGTCTACACCATGATTTGGTCAATCAAATTGACCAGCCTAGTCATTGACTAATTGAACCACATATATATGGAGCTGACAGAGCAGAAACCTATGTGACCCCTGAGCCATCTTCTCATTATCAGATTTCCAGAAGCCACCACCTTTCTTTACATGGCCAGTATTGCAGTTACACCTGTTTTACTATACACATTCTTAGTCCCTTTGTGTGTATTTGAACAGAACCCCAAAAATTGGACATAATGTCGCAATCCAATCATAAAGCAATCCTATCATTTAAAAACATGTATTTTTACATACTACTTATGTACTTGTGTTCATGTTTCCTATAAATGGCTGCTTCTATTTCTAGGAAACAATATGGCATTGGAGAGAAACAACCCCCAACCATGATGCATGTCATTTAAAGCAGATGTAAACTCAATATGTAAAAATTACATTTGTAAAGTTATAGTTTGACTTACCTCTGAGCTGGTATGATGGTGGCTTAGGGCTCTAGGATCCAAAATCGAGGGTTAACTCTGGGTGCAATAATATGAGTGGCCACTGGGGGCGTTCAATGGTTTTCTATTGGAATTTTCCTCAAGGTGAGTTTTTGGTGTTTTATGCTTTCCTCCCTATAATCGTCACTTCTAGTGCTATTCATTTAATAATGTTCTTCTGGTGGTAGGTCTGCTTTAACATCATGCTTCTGTGTCGTAGGAAAACTTATAGGCAGCTTGAGAGGTACAGTCAAGATAGCACATCCTGGCATCTGTATAGCCCACATAACATCTGTTTCCCATTATTTTGGTATAAGATGAGGTAGAGACACAATGCTCACGGGGGTTTTAACATTCTCCTACTGTAGCAATAAAGTTTTTTTATTTCACTGTTGGGATGAATACTGGTAAGTTAAATGTGTGATCCTTGGTGATTTTCAAGGGTAAGACCAATGGGTGGCACTGCATGTGTGTCCACTACACACTATTGAGATAATGACATTTTTATTCACATACACTTATTTTTTGTTTTTTATGTTTATTTTTTTAATTGCATTGCTTTAGTGCTAAGACTAACAATATCCTACCTACTATCCTAAGTGATAAGGCAATGGATAAAATTCATATAGATGTTTAACCTCTTGGGCATTGAGCCTATTTTTGCATACAGATGTAGCATTGTACACACAGAATAAGGCAGGACATAAAAATCAACAAAAAGTGTAGCTGAAATGTTTCAGATTGTAAAAGGAACCAAATAAAATGAATTGTCATCATCAATGATGCCTCAGAGGCAGAACCCTTGGTGGGTGGATTCCCATGGGGACAGGTAAGTAGCTTGGGGTGAGTATTGTTTATAACAAACTTACCCAGAGCTACACTGAGGGTAAATGCCCAGGAGGTTAATACGTTAATTGCTCGTATAATTAATTTAAAGCCTCTCTGTAGTCCAAACTTTTTTTCAATTAGAATACAGGAGGGTTAGTAGGCTTTCTGTTTGATTTTTATTGTCATGAATCCACATGTAAGACTTTTCAGGCCAGTTGTTACAGGGAATTTATATTTCAACAGATTATTGTGTAACTGAAGTCATTGAAAAAAGCAAGCTTTTAGGATGTCTCAGACTCCTTCTGCATGTTTAGACATCCCAAAAGACTTCAGTTAGCCAATAAACAGTATCACTTGAACTCTAAACGCTCTGTATTCATCAATGGCTAACATGGTACAACACTCTTCGACAACCCAGGTGTTGAAACTGCAACAGACAGACAGAATATATTACATTTATCTTCACATAGGAGGATTGATGTTAAAAAAAGGCTTGTTTGAGGGATCCCAATTGTGTATTTCACCAAGGTTGATTAGTCCATACCAGTATAAACAATAAACTTGTATCACTCTTCTACGTGTTTTGGGGGTGGGGGTGAAGCCTTTTCTTCAAGATAGGTCAGGAATTTCTCTCTGATGATTCTGCAATGGTTAGAGGAGACATCTTGTATGTGAATGATGCATGTTCCAGAACATGTTTTTATCACCCACATGTCTATAGCTGTTAGGCCTTTTGCTTAGTGTACTTACTTAATATATTTATAGCTCAGCATTGATTCAAATTTCTGTGCAAGTTAAATACATTTACATCCTACACCTGAAAAAAACACAAAAAGACAGGTGTTCAGATCCACTTCCTGCATCTAATTTGTAAGTATTAACTTTGGTGCCATACATAAATATAGATTTTCATGTCTGAGCTGTGATTACATTTTTAGGATGCTGACATGTTTGGCATATAGTTCTGGGAAGGCAGAAAAAACTGCTTTGTGGTATGTTTATTTCACTCTAACCTTTAGAATATAGATGAAGAAATGTTCACACCAGTTTTCTTTTAAATGATCATTTATCCATTATAATGGAGCGTCCTGGATACTGCTTCAATCTTGATCAAGTGAGCCACTAGTCGATCATTTGCAAAAATACATTTGTAGAAATTATTATTAAAAACAAAAACATTTCAACAATTTATTTACAAAGAGAAAACCACACTCTTGGCACATTGTCCCAATATAAACTCCAATAGTTTGTTTCGTTAGGACATCTTGCCAAGAGTGCGGATTTCTCTTTTTTAAAGGGTTTTTGCCTGCAAGCACTGGTGTGGTGATGATTATTTGCACCTGAACGTGTCCCGCAAAACAAAAAATCACACTGTGATCACACTGTCACACACAAGTCACACTGCCCGAGAGGAAACCGGAGGTAGAAAGAAGGAAGCTGCTAAAGATAAACGTTAGTTTGTAAGTCAAGAAAATGTACTGCTCATTAACCTCCTGGATGGTTACCCTGACTTAAGGTAGGCAAGCAAACTTAAGGTAGGAATACACAGGTCGATTTTTCCCAGATTTCTGCACACCCAAGCGCCATGCACGTTCACGACACTGAGCTGTGCAGAAATCTGGGAAAAAATCTACCCATGTATGCCATTTTTCGGCCGAACAGGTTACCAACATATTGGTAAACCTTGTTGAATATCCTATACTTTGAATAGGGACCTGCGGTTCCCCATTCAAAGTATAGGACAGGCTGACAGCTGGCTCCTGATATCAGAGAAGCCGGGCAGTAGGGTGATGATGTCATCACGCTACTGCCGAAATCTCTCTATCGGCTCAAATTTCGAGCCATGTATTCCAGCCTTAACCCTGCAAACTTTGCCATAGTTACAGTGGGGGATACTTACCTATCCCCAGCGAGCCTGCGGTGTTGTAGAGTATCAACGGACCTGCCGGTCTCTTCCGGGTCCTTCAATAGGAGGATGGGTGTTGTGCCGTTGACTTGCATGGTAGATTCTGTTACAGATGGACCTGATTGAGCCTCCGATTAGCTGTCTTCCCACACAGGTCAACAGCTGGCTTTAGGTCAAATACAACTCTCACAGTACAACACCATTTAAACCCCAAGATCTCATATCTCAGTAGAGCAACACTAAACTTTTCTGGGTTAGTAACTAACCCCTAAGTAGAACATGAAAACAAAAACACAATCAGTAACTTATAGCCAAAACAATTCACTTACATGGTGTATATCTAGAAAAAAGAACCACAAACCCATTTGATAGTAGGGACATAGCCATTGTCTTTTTAAAACTGTATCCGGTATTTCATCGAAACCATCCACATTCCGGACATTGGCAACATACAATTTGTAAATTATACTATTTAATACTTTAAATAACTGTAAAGGTGTAACTGGCAGATAATATAAATTGATTGGCATAACTGGTTGAACATTAACTACTCTGTTATAACAATTATTCGCTTTCAGGCATTAAGGTGTATCTTATTACCTTACTATAAAATATGATTGATACACCAGAGGAATTGCAGCAATACATTGTCTGTTATGTGATAGGATAATTAAATTGATGGATTGTGTTGATGATGAGTGAGATAAATTTGTTTCCTTAAGAAGGACTATAGGATGATCATGAGATTTTTACTGTAAAAGTCAGAGCCAAGGCTTCTTACGTTCCAGGATATAATCCTTGTATTAGGAACCATTACTCAGGGTACATTAAATAAAAGACTCAAGGTCTTAAACAGCATCTCTCTTCGTATATGGGGAAAAATGATGAATCCACTAACTAGATGGAAATACATTGAGTAAAAGAAAACATTCTCATCTGATCTGTAGCACAAAACCCAACCTCTATGTTTAGTAAGTCCATTTAAAACTGCATTTACTCCATTATCAGAATTAATAGAGAAAGGTTGTGCAGGAAAATAAAAATGTACCTAAATTAATGAGAAAATATATTTCTTATACTCACTTACAATCAGAAGAAACACTAACATTAAGGGGGTGCTGTGCGGTACTACTTAACATGAATGTTCTTTCTTTGCTGACCACGTTTTATTGTTTATGTAGTCAAATTCATTACATACCAATAATTTTTTTGAGCATCCATGATTTTTCTTATTTTAGGTTTGCACATCATAATTTGTTGTTTCAAATGTGGATTTACCCTTAGCTTTACTAAAACGTTTAAGTTCAGTCTTTTTTTCTGGGGGTTCACAATTAATTACAATTAATAGGAGAACTCCCAAATCCATGGGTGGCCCTGGAATTCCAAATCTACACCACACACACTTGGGTAATCCAGAAATTGCTCCAGGTTGTGTATTCTCAAATCTTTCCATTGGTGGATAGAAGAGAAATAATAGGGATAAGTAATTTGATGTCTGGTGATTAATATTTTCCTCCATTCCCATACGATGCCAAAAATAGACATTTGTAGTTTTTTAACAAAGTATTCTCTTTTTTGCCCCAAAACTAAATGCAAAATTAACAACTTCTTACTCTTTATTTTAAAAATTATATAACCTAGAATTTACATGTAAAGAGAGGATGTATATAGATAAATACTCTCATGTCTAATTGTACCAGGAAATTGCTGTGTATGGCTCACTGGGATCATTCATGAGTAGTCCACTATAAATACCAATCAGAGATTCTAAATTTTGAAATGAATATGCAAATTACATTCAGTTGTGGAAGCTGAGTGGTGGAAGATAATATTAGACCACTATTATGCTAGTGTATGGTCCCACTTAGATTTTCTTAACTAAATGCTTTGCCTTTTGTCACTCCAAGGTGGTAGTGTGGGTTCCATGTACCATATTTAGCAGCAATGTCCAAAACCATGTGCATTTTCTACCCCACAAACTGTTTTCAGTGTGTACTGTTGTTTTACCTGAACACAAAATCCTAATATCTTATAATTTACACAATAATTTCCAACACCAAATACTGGAATTAAATGTTACCTTGTACCTACCACCAACGTAAATGCAATTTGAACATTCAAAAACAAAAATGACACCACAAATCTTAGGCTATGTTTCCATTGCGTTGGGACCCCTCCGCTAAGTGTATACGCTTAGCCGGAGGTCCCAACGAAGCAGATAGACTTACCTGTTCGGCGGAGGATCTGTTTTCACTGCGCCGAGCCGCTCTGTCGATGTAAGGCTGAATGTAGTCGAGTACGTTCAGCCTTTGCACCGGCAGATATGTAAACAGACCATCCGCCGGCAGGCAATGTCTGTGTGATACATCAGGACCCCTGCTAAGCATATACACTTAGTGTAGGGGTCCCGGCGTATAATGGAAAAAAACCCTGAGGCAACAAAGCGAGGGCCATGATTAAGTAATTAAAGTAAACTTTAAAATGATATGCTGAAGAGGATTTCAAAGTGGGGTTTAAATTTAGGGTACCCTAATGCAATTTTAAATTTTGATAGCTGATTTTGATGAATACTTGGGGGGTTCCGCCTCTTTAGCAAAAGGGTTCATTTTCAATAATAATAAATTAAATGCTTGAATATCTATAATATCTATAATTAGATAATTAAAGTCAATCTTCAGTCTTTTATTGTATGTGTGAACATTCTCAACTCCTTTTTGGTTTCACCTTCATTATATTAGATTACAAATCTTAGTTGCACAGTGCATAATGATCATGAGGGTATATCATTACCTGACCTAACATTACCTTATAATGCTCTATGCTTTGTTTAAGCTCTTTTCTCCAGTTACTTTGCTAATGGACTGTAAGAGAAGCCGCAAAATAGTGTAATTATTTCTAATTATTGTGTTAACTAATGCAGCATCTTGGATACAAAGTCATGTGTAGTTAAGTGACTGCAGAATGAGTTTTCTAATAAGGTCAAAACTAACCTGAGATAAGATTTCTGGCCTTACTTTTCATCTTTGAATATTGAATTTCCTATTTCCAGGTCCAAGGGTTTATCTCATACCACTGTAGATGGAGAATATTGCATTTATAAAATACATCTAGATTAGAATAGCCGAATTAACAGGATGGACGTCTTAAATGCTGTTTAATGTTTCACTCATATAATTCAAATCTGGCTTTATAACTTGAGAAAGCAGAGGTAGAATTCTTTAACTGATAATGCTTAAAAATGGACAAATTGTTCGACTAGCTGACTTTGTGAGCTGATTGCCAAGCCTCTAAAAATGGTATCATCACCACATGCTGGAGAGCTAGACATGGGTTGTGGGAACATTGTAAAAAAAATAAGTTTTGCTCTAGCACATGTAGTTTTTGCATAACTTTTGATTTGAATTTTAACTTAATTTATGCAAACACTATTTGTGTTAAAGCAATACTTTTTGTTGTAGTATACCCCCTTCTTTACATCTCCAGCAAGTTTGGTGATGACACCATGCTCAGGGCTTTGCAATTTACTCAAAATGGTTGAATAATAAAAAAAAAAAAATCCAACCATCTCTAGTAATGATGCCTATAACACACTTTTATTCCTGGGGTGGCTATATTCTCTCACTATCTATGGTGGAAGGTATAGTTTCTACTGGCTAGACTATACATGCCCTCTTCTTATCTCCCTGTTGTTTGCCTTTCAGTTCTGATATGATGGATTGGGCCATGTGAATACCTTCTGTTTTAAAAAGGCTTGATTGTGCTATGCAATGCTTGAGTTGAGGGCTTTTTGATAACTTTAATCCATTCTCACCATAACCTTCATGGTTGTTCCTCTTTGTTTGATTCCCAAGCCCCACACCATAGAGCCATAGTTTCCATGCACAGCACTGATAATGCCGAATGAGCCTAAATCAGCTGTATGCAGTTTGGAATAAACGCCTTTGTACCATAAGGCTAGATGTGCACTGTACAGCAGCTGTTCTGGATGTGCATTTGGCTGATGGGGTGTAAAGGAATAAATTGCATGGCTCCGCCCACTGTCCTAAAATGAGGGTTTCTACCTAAACTTTTGGAATTTGTGATGGATTGGGCCATGTGAATACCTTCTGATTTAAGAAGGATTGATTGTGCTATGTACTGCTTGAGTTGAGGGCTTTTTGATTCCTTTAATCCCTTCTCACCATAACGTTCATGGTTGTTCCTCTTGGTTCTGTTCAAAGGAAGTGACAAAGATGCTGCAATTTTGTTATGATCATCTGGTGCTGCTGAAAATGTTCTATGTTCCCTTTACCTAGCACAAGCATGCACTCTTTCAACAACATGCCCCTCCAATGCTAGTAGCTGCATCTCTAAACAAAGCCTTACTATCCCTATCATCCTGTAGTGTAATGCAAATGCAGGCAGCCAGAAGTACTGTCCCCTTTAGGATTCCGAACCATGACCCTTTTTGGGACAGAGAGTATATATTGCTCTGTGAGGTCAGCTTTGATGATGTAGGAGACCAGTGATCCACATCAGCCTAGTCCGGTGTGTAGACAGTAAGGGAGTGTAATAGCATGCAATCTACCTATAAGCCCCAGCTTTGAGGAACTGTTGTCTTTCCAATAGCATACCTATGTCAGGTTTCCAGTTGGGTGGAGTGTGGCCCAGACTGTGTGGTTTAGAACTGATTGCTACTGGGAATCTTGCCGGTGTATAGAGGCTGCCATCTAGCATCCTATCCTACCTGGATACAAAAATACCAGCCCATCGTGGCCTCATATTCCCTGGCCCCACTTAGGCATTGTGGTGTGATCAGCTTTGGGCTCCTGAGTGTAGTCTGTGAATATACACCCTCTTTACTTATATTTAGTCACCTCTTTACTTTAATTAGTCACTTACTCTTTTTATTGTTCCATTGTTTAAAAGTTGCTGTATTTGAAGTACCCATTGGGCCTTATCTAGAATAATGTTTATTGAGCATCAAGCTGCCTCTTTTTTTTGGTTGATCCTTGAACCTCAACAACAAAAAAAGAGCATGTAAAGTGTAGTGTACTCATGAATCATAAAAAGAGAACTTTTGGAATAACTTTACTAACAACTAAATGATACAGAAGCCACTAAAATACTTTGTATTGCACTCCAGTCATTATTTTCCCGTAAATATCGTAGAAAGAGCACACATTTTCTAGTATATACAATATTAACATGTTTGTGCCATACGGCATATATACTCTTGAGAATGTTACAGTAAATAGCTTTTAGATTAAAATTGTTTTTGTGTACATTATTCTTGTTGGTAAGTAATGTACAAATATAATGGCTATGGATATTATGCACTTTGCATTTTGAGCTTTTTACCCAAGTATATAGGAAATATAGAGTGTACTCAGCTAAAGCTTCGAATACAAGATCAGCTAGAACAGAGCATGGAGTGAGCTGCAGAAGACTTCATGCTGGGCTCTTGTGTGGATTTTCAGGAGACAGATTGCAGGTACTTTCACATGCAGCCTAAGTATGGAGGTGATTTATCAAAAACACTCTAGAGGAAAAGTACTGTATGTCCTGATTCCGTACTTTTTCATAGATAAATATTTTGTTTGATGAATTGTGTCTGCCTTATAAACTGTGAAACTGAAGACTGAATACGATAGGCAAGGAAATTTATGTTTTAGTTAGGCATTTTCACACTAACGTAATGCACATTATTACTTAAAGCTGAACTCCAGACTGATAAACTAAAACCTAACTGAAATATACAAATATTTACCTTATTTTCCGGCATATAAGATGACTGGACGTATCAGAAGACCCCCAACTTTTCCAGTTAAAATATAGAGTTCGGGATATTCTTGCCGTATAAGACTACCTCTCTTCAAACCCACACCAAATAAAAAATGTTTTGTCTACTCTGACTTTCAACCCCCAGAAATCAAAAAATGTAATATAGTGTAATACAGTTGTGCAGAATTTTAAGGTGAGAATATTGTACAGCTATTTAATGTGTTCTAGCTTTAATCTCAATCTCCCTGCAATACCAATTTCAGCCACAATGTCGCTAGTGAGCACACTTGCCATCAGTAGCAGCCAGCTACTTTCACATGGGAAGGAGAAGGAGGGGCCCAAAGGGGATTCTGCAAGTCTCTCTGTCTGGCTCCTGTTGGCCAGTGCGCAGCGTGGGGGAGCATGGATCGGGGGAGCAGACCTCCAGGCTCCCCTAGATAGTCGGGATATATACCTTT
>CM070035.1:80510799-80523330 GCA_036250615.1 Ptychadena robeensis | reverse complement strand
TGGGTCAGTGAAAGGCTAGCTCAGCCGGTGACCCTCTCTGTGCAGGCGTGACAGAGGAGGTTGTGGAAAACGGTACTAAGCTGACCTTGTGTACTCCCTGCCGGAGGACGGAACGTCAGGCTCGGTACCCCAGTGACCCATACCTCGTCCCGCGGGCTCTACGTAACTTGCGTCAGGCCGGCCCGGGGCGGGGTATTCGTCACAGCATAATATTTGGATTATAATAATAACAGTTTCTGATCAGACATTTATGAAAGTTTTTTATATTGCACGCACACAGGCTAACCACTTCCATGTATCTATTACCAGAGAGCACAGTACTTGCCTGGATAATGCCTTCATCTGCAATTTTCTCCAGAAGAACATTATATTTTCCAGACAGACCCCAAAGTAAAAATCCATTTGCTGGACTGATCAGATAGCATAGGAATGACATAATTTATTAAATCCTATCCTGTGCAGCTCTATGGTCGATTTCACGGCAGCTGTCAGTAACGACACTGCACCATTGTGTGCAGAGATTGTACACGTTATGTGGGCTGTTAGGGGGGTCATATTATCTGTTTTCATGTTATCATTTTGCATCCAGCAGGCAGTTGCTGTCGATTGGTCGTAATGACGTTTGAATGGAGCCTATAAATCCGGTGTGGGCCAGCGTAAATTTGACAGGGGGGCCAGACAATGGGGCCAAATATGGCCCCCAGACCTTAGTTTGCCCTCACCTGCTATAGATGGTCATACTTGGTTTAAAATTTCCATTTGATCAATGTAACAGCGGCTGCCATACACTATCATCTCCCTACTTGCTGTTGTACTGTTGCAGTTCTGCGCACCGTGTTCAGCGGTGATTACTGTTGTGCTGGGACCTGCTTTTCAGTTTCTTACCAGCTATAGTCACAGCATGCTGTTGTTTCTGTAACACTTCCTTAAGCACCAGCGCATGTCATTTTTGGGATTTAAGGTATTTGTCATGTGACCTGGCTGACCAATAGTGGACCTCCTGCACCTATATAAAGGTCCCTGCCCTTTCAACTTTGCCTCAGTATTAAGGTGTCTATATTATTCTAAGCACAGATTTCTATTGGAATCATGTGCTATAGATGCCTGCCTGTATTCTGAGACTCTGCTACCAGTTAAACCTTACCTGTCTGCTGGACTCTCCTGCTACCTGACCTGTTCCTGTGCTGCCAGCCCTGTTCCACTATCCAGCTGACGATGCCTGTGTCTCTAGTGCCTTCCCTGCTGTCCCCTGGACCAGCTGCCTCGCGTGCCTACCCTGCCTTGGTCATGCTGGTAAATTTAAGTACACTGTACAAGTGTTTGATGGGTTTCTGGGTATTTTGATTGATTTTTATCTGATCGTACTAAAGAGCATGTGCACAGGTCTTAGTAAAGGAACCAATCCATTTGGCATCAATCACACTGTGTGCTGGTACGATCAATGTTAGACTGACAGTTGATGATTCAAATGCATAAAACTGCAGTCTCATCAAACAAAAGTTGATGTGTGTGTGGCTACCTTCAATATGTTTACAGATGAATGAAACAGATCTAGACACCCATTGCACTCGTACCTCGTGGCTTGCTGCAAAGTAATCTAGTTGCAGTCCAGTCAATGGAAGGGGGAAATCCTACTTCCTGTCTGCAGCAGACTGATGAGATTGTCTGGGTCAGATTTTTACTTCTTGCCCCTTAGGTCAACTGTTTTATTCCTCTCTTCCTCCTACCGCATTCAACGTAGCCTTAGCCTCATACTAACAATACACAGTAACAGATGTTATGGCCACACATGGTTTTCTGAGGCTAAGGATGGGGCTGAAAGAGACTAATCTGTGTAAGTGTCCCCTAATCTACTAGAACTTGCAGGATTCTAGTTATATGAAGCTGAAGTGAATACACTGCAGGTACATAATACACAATAATTTAATGAATGATGTGATGACAATGTTCTCTCATTAAAGAGATTCTATCTAACAGAGACATGGGCAGTATTACAGACCAGATGCAGGATGTGATAATGGTTAAAGTTTTGGCTGGAGTTCTACTTTACAAAGAATGTGTGTTATTACAAGAACGTCTAATAGGTTACCTCTCTCCTGTTCCCTAAAATGGACTGTTTCAGAGTGAAAGATTCCCATCAGAAGATTGCCCAGAAAGCAAAGCTACAGATTGCATGGAAGCAACGCTTTCAAGGCAGCAAAACAAATTGTTTCTTTCACAGTAAATTTGAACACAATGCTTGAAAAATATAGCCGGCAATAGTAGCGTTTTACTGTATATACAGCTCACTGCTCTTCAAATCAACCAGAGATCTGTGAAAATGAAACTGTGCTCAATCTTTCCCAGTATCAGATGGCATCTGTCACCATGCAGATCCCAGATAGCGACAGTATTCTGCAAGTGCATGCAAAGATTATGCCGGAGTTTAATCAGAATAGCTATTTTAGCTTTATCCCTGCGCATCCCTTCATAGATGTTACATATGGAGAGAGATACGTTACCAGTTAGTGAATATTCTAACAGAACACATCTCGGGGATGTCTCTTTTTTGTCTAGTGGGATTCTTTGTAACAGAGTAGGTATATCTAGTCTAGTGAGCATTTCTTTCGAACAGTAAAATCTGCTGAGGTACCTAATAACTATCTGTACCATATAACATGATACATTAACCTTCCTAGCGCTCTGCTGAGGTCCAGATTTCTGTACCAAAAGCGCACCATAGACTTAATGGAATTTTTTTTAATGTTGTAGGCCTGTAAGTTACCAAAATGTGTCTAATAGACGTCCTGAATATAATAATGTTTGAAACACACATTTATGTAAAAAAAATAAAAAAAATGATAATAAAAGGTATCATTTGAATGATAAAATCTCTAAAATACTTATTTTGTATAAAAGATTCAAAACAGTATGTATTTATATTTGTTTATAATAACGATTTTATTCATTTGGAAATGTGTTTTGTGTTTTTTTTACTTTGACTTTTATTGGATATAGTTATTACTGTATCCAGTTACAATTCCCTTTGGCGCCCTCTCTCCCCTGGTGTGATGGACCTGGTGACATCACACCAGGGGAGAGAGCATTCAAAGGGGCACATCTTGGGAATCACAATGTTTTCGTTTTATTTATTTATTTTTGAATCTCGCGTCTCCGCCCCGAAGTGACGTCATCACGACACTCGGGGGGGGGGTCGACTTCAGTGTAGGAGCCAGTTCCGAAGATCAGAGCCACTAGGACAGCTTCAATCTCCGCCGGTTGGCCCCATCTCGTCCAGTGCAGTACTGACAGGTCAGCGCTGGATGAGATGGTGTCGTCAAGAACTGTAGGGGGGTTTAAACCTGTATATGGAAAATTAGTCAGATTTGTAATTGCTATCATATATTAAGAATAAACAATAGCTCCAGTAAGAGGTGTGGTGACCATAGCAGTAATAAGGGTATGTTATACAGCATGGAACATGCTAACAGTTAGTAGAGAGAGAGTAGAGAGATAATTTTATTATGGTACCGTCACTGAAAATCCAAGTTCCAGCTTTAAAGTGAAAACGCTAACTTAAAACATGGATCAATTCCTTTTTTTTATCATATTCCCACAGTACTTCTATATATCTCCAGCAATTTTGGTGAAGATATTAGGTTCAAGAGCTTTGCAATTAACCTCTAAACAAATTAGTGAAAGTTTTGCAACTATTCCTACCTCTCTCCATGGGGTCCACTTACCACTCTCACACAGTAATAAAAAAAAAATTCTGGTCACAGTAGCACTGAGTTATGTTTGAAAAAAACAAACACATTTTTCTGTATCCTTTTACAACCCAACATTTACCTCAGCATACACACGGCACTGTAGATTCCACATTCCATCAATAGTAGATAAAAGTGGATATGTATGCAAAATCGAAAAAATGCATATGTAAAATTAAAGTTTGACTTACATCTGAGCCAGTATGATGGTGGCATAGCTCTCCACAATCCCAGAAATCCAAAAGAAATATACTTACCTGCTGTTGCCTGGAATCGTTTAAGAGATTCCATTTTTATCTGCCAGGCTTCCAGAGATTAACTTAGGGTGAAATATAGGGGAAATGGCCACTGGGGGAGTGTATAATGTATTTATATGGGAAAATACGTTCTATTCAGTTTAATGAACAGCCAATATTAGAGATTTATCTGTCTATCTCAGCAGTGAGGTCCGAGGGGCACCGCGGCACAAAACAGGCAGAGAGCAGGGTCTGTGAGGGATCTTCTTAAATGACTCCTTACAGGTAAGTATTTTTTTTTTAACCATTCCTCCCTATTATGGGCACTAGTGCCATTCATGAAATGATCAATTTCTGGTGGTAGGTCCACTTTAAGTGTAATACAGTTATCCTTTAGGTTATTTGAGATCTGAAACAACAGGAAAGGAGCAGCATAACAGCAAACAGTACTACAAGCCACAGTTCAACTGGCAATGTAAAAATATTCATATGCAATATTTAACAATTACTCACCAAAAAGTAAACCTTTAGGAACATTTTTTTAGTTCTGCAGGAGTGAGAGAAAATAGTAAATCATATGATTCAGGCTTTACATAAATCAAATAAATTGACTTAATATGCAGGTGCCGGTTATTATGGGATGCAGTTCTTATATTTACAATACAGGGCCATAGATCTTTTTTGACAAACTATACAGATATGAGGAAGTGGTAAGCTTTTCTTTTAAAGTTGTTATTGACATCATTAGATCTTATTAATGAGCTTTCTCTCTGGCGGAAGTGTCCAGTGACTAATTATTTAACAGTACAATAGATTAAGACTGACTTACAGCAACAGTAATTGCACTGATGGAATTGTTACTTACCAGAAATTGAACATAAAAGCAGGAGATATCGATGTACATTTATTCATTTTTTTCTAATGTAATAGCATGAGTAACAGAGATGGCACTCTAAAGGCTTATATCCAAAGTTTAAGGAAGTAACTTTATTATGTCTTCATTGAGATCTATTACTGTATAATTTTTTCATGAAGTCACCCTTATCATCTGGATCATTTGAGATAGTAGTTGTTGGACTAGTACAGAGTGGGCAATCACTGTATATTTTTGTTACAGTGCTTTCAGTCCCTCAATCGATCAAGATATTGTGAACATCTTAGGTGAGGAGGGAGTCGTTGACCGATCTGTCAAGATTTCAACAACCATTGTACTTGACGCCTGCTGTCTTCAGTAGGACGGAATAGGGTGCTGTTCACTCATCCACCCTCATGTCTAACAATCAAAATAAAAAAAAATGTGTATGTAGCTTTAGGGGAGTAAAGAAATGACCTTATCCATGTATAGATATGGTTCAGCTAAGATAGGCTGATGGCAACCCATATATAACAAAGTAAAGTATTTAAATGCCATGTGTCTTCTAGCAATTAAAGTGACGTTGGGTTATGTAGTGTCGTGACGCACGCTACTTACACGATCAGGTCCTTTCGGATGGATGTCCTCTGTCCTGTCACCAAACACAGCTCACACTCCGAACAAACCTAAATTCACACAGCTGGTAGGGGCTATGTACAGTTTATTAGGGAATATTTACATGCAGTCACCAACTCCCGAGGGCAGACATTGGGTCCAAACTTGGGATCAGAACGTTGCCAAGGCTGCTACCAGCCGCTGTAACTGTGAACAGGGTTGTTGTAGTCTCTCACTGGAATGAAGAATAATAAGCAGTCCAGTCAGTGTGTCACGCTAAGTCAAAGGTTTTCTCACCCAGGGATTCTCGTCTGGGGAGACAACTGATGGAAGCTTAAAGGGACATACACCAACTATATAAAGCACTATACAAGCATTTGTACACAGCACAATATATACAGTTTGTGGCCCTTTCTCGGGTCACTACAGTTATTCTTTTTCTTGTCCAACAGTAGATCCTAATTTATGACTGCAAAATATTTTGTGCAATAGCATTGCAATTCCAGGTAAGCATGATGGAGCACTCCAAGGGTGGCAGTCCATGAGAAATAAGATGAATGAGGTTCAGAATCGAAAAACCTGGTGCTATACTGAACCCAGAGTGGTATATTCACTGGGAGGGCTTTTATTGTTGGAAGAATAGTGAGTATTGGAGCAAGTTTTTGTAATTGCTGAAATGTATTACTTAAAAAAGGCAGTATGGTTTAAATACAATCAGGAGAAACAAGGTCAGTAACCTATGGTTGCTTAGATGCCTTGATTGTGCGTCTGCACATGTTATGATAAATGTACATTTCCATCTGTTACCCTAATTAGCCCCAGAGCTGCAATGTCCATCCCATGCCTTTCGTTGGGTTTACTATCCTACATTTTGGACTTTCTTGATAAACCCTGAATAGATTAAATGCACTGAGAATCAATCCATGTGGGAAAAAGCAATATATTGTTGCTGTGCATATTCTGTTTGACAGACCAGCTTATTGTCAGCTCAGTATGTGTGGGGGGTGGTTAACAATTGTATTATACTTTATTGGTTTCCTTGAACAAAAGGTTTCTGATCTTTAATTACATAGTGCTATCTTGGAATTCCCTGGGTATGAGTCCCTAATGATTTATCAATAAAATAATATATTACATCTTCATTATATTTGAACCTCCCTACCGCTCTTGTAAGGTCCAGATTTTAAAAGCGCACCATAGACTTAAATGGAATTTATTTTTTTATGTTGTAGGCCTGTACCTGCCCAAAATGTGTCCGTACAAGGGTCTAGTAGACATCCTGAATATAATAATGTTTGAAGCACACAATTATGTAAAAATAAATTACATTTTAAAAAAATTATAAAAGGTATCATTTGAATGATAAAATCTCTAAAACAGTATGTATTCCTATTGATTTTTTGTTAATAATAACATTTTTATTACAATTAGAAATGTGTTTTGTGTTTTTTCTTTACTTTGAGTTGTATTGCATACAGTAATATAGAGGATAGCGGTCAGGGGCAAGATCCGTTGAACTTGACAGTGAGTTTTCCTGGAACTCAAAATTCGCTGGTCGCATTGCCAGCCAGACTAAAGGTCCCCATACACGTTCTAATTTCCCTACGATCTAGGTCAGATTTGAACGTAATTTATGATCGAAGTATGATTGAACCACCTTCCACATGAAGAAACCGATATTTGATCGATGTCAGTTCGATCGATCGAGAGTATAATCAAAGGAAGTCGATTGTAAACACACCAAAATGTTTGCCAAAGGATGTATAACTATGTTTATTATTTAAATGGAACCAAAATCGGTCAGGCACAACAAAATAACATTCGATGTATACTCGATCGATCAAAATATTCCAACATCACTTTTCGATCGATTTTTTGGTCAATCTTGATCGAACCATGTGGAATGGCATCAAGTGTTGGTTGATCGACTTTAAAATCAATCGGTTTAGGTTGAACGAACGAAAAAAATCTGAACATGTATGGGGGCCTTTAAGGGAACTGATTGTGGAGCAGTCACCATTTCTATGTTAGGCTATGTTCCCACTTAGGTGATTAATCGCCTGCACTCGCGATTTTAATTGCCTGCGGAATCGCTGGCGGGCGATTGTCCATTCATGTCTATGGGAGCGATCAGGAAATAAAACACATGCGATCTTATCAATGGGGACAAGCCCATTCAAAATAGTGCAGGCGAATGACAGCGATTCCGCAGGCGATTAAAAATCACAAGCACCAGGCGATTTGTTGATGTTTGTTTTACATGTCCGCCTTTTCTTTACCTTCCCTGGTTCCACCAGTTGCCTGCGAGCTGTGACAGTTGACGTATTTACCTGGGTAAGCCTTTTTGCTTTATTTTTCATTGTACATGATAACCTTTCTGAATATTTGTTGTAATTTCTCTTTGAACTTCTGGAGAAATTGATAAGATATATTATTTACGATAAATGATCCACGACATGATATTTATTATAAATATGTATGCTCAATTTCCATTATGAATGCGTTTGCCAACCTTTATGAATATTGTTATTGTAGATGCATTGCTAATGTCCTAATGCAATATTGCACATCTGTCTCGCAGCATAAATTGGAAAATCATGTTCCCTGTGGCATTTTAAGAATAAAATATTTTAACAAAAAAAATTATTATATTTGTATTTGTATTTGGATATTCTGTATTTGGATATTCTGGATATTCTGCTTACTTATTCTAGGTTGTATCTGTCAATTAAGAATCCCCTTCTAAGGGTACCTTTGGTCTGCTTCATTGATGTTATAGAGGATGGGCATTCTAACCAAATAGAGACACAGGCTGTCTATTGCCTCCACTATTTATACATGTATACAAAAAGAAGCCTTCCTTTACTATTATCTGGACACATGGCAATGCAACTAACAAGAATTAAAAATATATTTTTTTAAAGAATTGTTTAAGAATCACTCCTGCGTTCTTCAGTGTACAGAGGAGTTGTGGATCAACCAAAATACATTGTCTACACAATGCATTGTATTTACATAACAATAACATTTAAGATTGTACTTTTTATTTTTTTATCTCTCTGCTACACAAAGGGAGTACACCATCAAGTGACCTTAGGACTAAAAGCAGCTTCTTCTCATTAACATTGGATAATGGTTTGCATACAGATGGTCATTTGCCAATTTCTACTGCAATGATGTAAGTCAGTTTTTCTTTCTTGTGCCTGAGGTTCATTGATCTGGTTTATCCACCATGCTGTCTTCATTGAGGTTGTAGTCCTAAATGACTCTTTATTAAAGCAATGGATGAAAACAGCCATCTGTTCTATCCTTAGTTTGTACCTGTAAGATCGCATAATTGTAGAGAAGGCACACAACATAGGAGCCAAAGTAACCAAAATAATGTGCAGCTGTTGGTCTTTAGTCGTCATTAGGTTATTCCTATACTCAAATGTGAAATCTAATATAATAATATTTTGCTTTCCCTTGTTTCTCCCTTGCCTCTCATTAACATACTAACTAACTATATTTATTGTGTGTCTTTGCTTGAGGAAGGTCATAGTTGGTGTGGTGGGACAGTAAGATACTACATAGCTTTTTGGGGGGAAAAAAGCAAGAATCTGGGATAATGCTCACTTGTGATGCTCTATGGTGTCCCCAGGTTTGCAAAGTATTATCTTTCTACACGAATTCCCACCATACCTCATTTTATTCTGTCTGACAAAAATTCATTTTGGGTGTTTAATAAAGCAATTTTGAGCCCCTCTTTAAACCTACTAGGTTAAGTCAATCTTTATTACAGGCCTTAAGGGTTCGGGATACCACCTTATGTTCCTGCACATTTCTGAGCTACTTGGGAAACCCTCTACTCCCAAAAGAAATTGATTCTCCTGCGGTGTTTCATTTGTGGAACTAACACGTTTTTTAAATTTGTCTAACCATTTTTCAATGACTGAAATATTCTCCTGGCTAGACATTTATTTTAAACACCAGAAACAGTAGCGGGTGCACTGCCCCTGATGAGTAACACATGTGTACAGTCTCGTACCAGGGTACACCCAGGGTCACATTCTGGCCGGACTCCTGCAGACCATCACTCCCACCAGCAAATTGTCACCTCACCTACACAAGGCAGTGTCCCTATGCAGGCCATTGCACACATCCCAATGAAGTCTATACACAAGCTGCTAGTTGGTGTAAGAACAGCAATCAGTTTCATGCCAACCATGTGGCTGTTGCCAATTTCTCAGTCTTTTGCCTAGCCCCCAATCCACCTGCTGACAACTCCTCAGAGCTACATCTCGGCAGAATAGTGATCCTCCACCCCATGGACCAATGGTGTCCATCTCCCACGGTGGCTAGTGTCCAGAGCGACCCCCTAGACTAAAACAGGTCTTTAAGACAGGCCACTCCGTTACAGTACACCAGTTCAAGAACTATTACACTATATGCAAATATAGAGAGGTTGGAGTTCAAGTGATACAGTTTATTGGCTAACTGAAGTCATTAGAAGTCATCTGGTTTTAGAAGCTCACATTTATACACAAAAAGTTACAAGCAAATAAATATTAGAGATAGTGGTCAGAGTTAGGAAGAGTTATTGGTGGTAATAAAGATATCTATATCTATATAACTCTGACCACTATCTCCACTAACTAATCCTTCACTCTCACCTCCATCAGTCTAGTGTGTCTTGAGAAAACATTAGCTTTTTTTCAATATTTATGTCCTTGTAACTTTTTGTGTATAAATATGAGTTTCTGAAACCAGAATTGTATTTGCCTGAAGAAGGGATCTGCGATATCCCGAAAGCTTGCTTCTCTAATGACTTTAGTTAGCCAATAAACGGTATCATTGGAACTCCAACCTCTCTATATTTATCGATGGCTAACACGGTACAACACTCTACTATTACTATATGCAAATGAAACGTTCACTTTCCACTCTGAGGCCTCATTCAGCATTTCTCCCCTCCTTCATACTATTGGGACATATTTGGTTTTATTTTATATCTATAGCCTAAACTATTATTTATTCTCATTTGAATGAACTTTCTTCTCCCAAATCCCATTTCTATGAGTGGAAGTGGGCGGAGGATTTGGGTGCATCTAGGTCTAAAGAGGAGCAGCAGCAATTTCTGACTAGATAGTTCATTGTCCCTAATAGACTGGCTCAACTATATTCAAGACAATCTGATTATTGCTTCGAAGGGTGTGCTGCAGATGTTGGCGACATTTTACACATGTAGTGGACATACCTTATGCTATCCAGACCCTGGTGTAGGGTAATTAGATACCAAAGAGGTTCACAAGTGATCCATGGTCCACACATGTGGCCAAACCATGGCTCATTCTTGGAAGGAACATAATGCACCATATATAGAAGTCATTTATTGTGTAGAAGCTTCTTTTATTAATAAAAAAAATGTCAAGTATCCTATTAGATACACATACATAAAAGTATGGTTTCCTTGAATTAAACAGGTTCATCCCTTATTTCCTCCCATCAGTATTTTTTTTATAACATTATTATTACAACTTGTTAAAACTGCAATTGTTGTACTATGTTACCTTTATTTGGGTTTTGAAAATCTTTAAAATGTTATCATTTTTTTTATGAAAGGGGCAGACCAGGGACAGTCTAAATGACAAGGAAAAGGCAGCATAGATTTTCTTCTCTGCATACAATATTTTAAAAATAAATTGTCGACTACTACTGGATAACTAACTTTGCCTTAACTACCCTGTTTCCCCAAAAATAAGGCAACCCCCCAAAATAAGGCACACTTACATTTTTGCCTCACGCTGAAATATAAGGCATCCTCCTGAAAATAAGGCACCACGAAGATACGGTACTGTAACTCTGGACAGGGGGGATCAGAGAGGGAAATCAAAATGATACAGGAGGATCAGAAGGGGTTACTCAAATGGTAATCCCCCACTCTGAGTCTCCTGTGCCATTTTGATTTCCCCTCTGATCCCCCCTGTGTCATTTTAAGTGACCCCCCCCACCCTGATACCCCAGTGCCGTATTGTTCTTCATGGAAAAATGAGACATCCCCCGAAAATAAGATGTAGGGCATCTTTGGGAGCAAAAATTTATATAAGACACTGTCTTATTTTTGGGGAAACACGTTATCAACAAACGCATTCAGAGAAACTGAAAATATCCCTTTTTTTTCTTTTTGCTGGGTAAGCATATGTACTTTTGTATGGTCTATAATGTAACCCTCAAAGGAGTTGCAGAAGTTCATCCCCTCTTAGATGTGGTTATTAAACAATCAATAAAATGCGCTTGGTAGTGTCACAAAACCAGACGGTGTCACAGGAATGCATAGGTGATAAGTGAGAAGTTATGTATGAGAGGGGTAATACATCAGAGATTGAACTATGTGATGACAGCTGCATAATGGAATTTTGACTTCTGCTTGTCTTCCTTTGTAAGCAGTGAGAAATTGATAGTGATGGTATTTGAAGGGTACTGAATACTTGGTGCACAGAAAAAGTATGAGCTCTGAGAACACATCTGCACCATGTACTAATACACAACAACATTTAAAAATCCAATTATTGTTTCATTGTCATGTTGACCCTTTTATTTTATAGCATAAAGGAAAAATGAAAATTTTGTTTTTAGTAGCATTGGAAGGGAAAAAGCATAAAGCTTTTGCAAAATATGCTTACAAAACTTTCAGATAACTGGAAAAAAGACTTAAGCTGTGTCTATGTACAGTCTATGTACAGTTCCAGCTGTTTTCTGAAGCACACCAGGAGCCTCTATACTAGTATGGTCTTCATTTTATCTTCTATGGCTCTGCACTGATTAGTAAGGTATAATACTGATTACCGATTAGCAGCTAACATTCATAGAACACACTGGTTCACATGCAACTGAGGACATTTACTGATCAACAAGTTTAGGACCAAGAGCTTACTATTGTTTTAGTTTTAAATCTAAATGCCATATATGGTATATGGTTTGCACAAGGTATGGACACTACAAAACCTGTGAGAGTGTCCTGTGGCATCAATTCATTATAAACCTAAAGCTAGTCATACATGGTTCAATTGACATCAAATCGATCATCAATTCGATCGAAGTT
>CM070035.1:80486837-80510699 GCA_036250615.1 Ptychadena robeensis | reverse complement strand
CTAAAAAAATTTATTGAATTACATTGATTGTACAGTCAATTGAACCATGTGTGGCTAGCTATAGTCTTGAAAGTTGTAGCATAGGGCCTCCTTGGATCCAAGTTGTCTTTTTAGCACATCCTTACATAAATCTATACTAGGAGATTAACGGATTAAGGTCATAGTCGTGTCGACTAGTCATTTGATGATGCCGTCACACAGATCCAGCAAAGGAACACAAGTGTCCAATAATGAACAACTTCAACAGTCAACATGACAATAAAACAAAACCATTTAAAATGTGTTTATCTGATTTAAAATAAAAGTTTATTTTGGGTTAAATATTATTGTAATAATTCTATAAAACAATCAGTCCCATAGTTAGAGATTGTGCATGGATTGTTTCTGCATCCAAATGTTCTAGTTGCATTTTACCGTTGAATATTATGCAGAAGTCCAAATTTTAACACCACCTGCTTCTAAACCCTCTCCATATAATAGCAATAGACAGTAGACCTTTTTGTTAAAGAACATTTCCAATTATGCAGTCTTATTTTTAAACACTTCCTACTATCCAATTACATAAACAGGGTACTTGCAAATAAGAAGCGAATCAGCCTAAAAGAGTAGCGGAAAACTAATGAATCATAATGTAATTCCTGCTTTGCAAGCTTCTTAACTTAAGTGCAGAGTTGCTAGAAAATATATAGTCTTTGCAGAAGTGGTGAGTTCACCAAAGGTAAGGCTGTGCAGCCATGTGTGGGCCCAATGAGAAAAACTTCTCCTTCATTTATTATTTGTATGATTGATTTTATGTTATTATTAATGTGTATTAACCCCCTAGCAATGAGCTTCTCTTATTTGGTCCCATTTGCTCTCTTAAAACAAATGAATACATTTTGTTACAGTGGATATAAAATGTCTGGTAAAATGTCCGATTCCTGTGCTGTACAAAAATGAGACAAAGAAAAATCATTGCAGAACTTTTTCCACCTTTAATGTGACCTTAATTTGGCTTGCATTTTGTCACATTACAGCCACAAACATGACTAAATTTTATTGGAATTCCACGTGAAAGACCATTCAGCCCCCTGAGTCAATACTTTTTAGAAGCACCTTTTTCTGCAATTCCAGCTGCCAGTCTTTTAGGGTATGTCTCTACCAGCTTTGCACATCTAGAGACTGAAATCCTTGCCCATTCTTCTTTGAAAAACAGCTCCAGCTCAGTCAGATTAGATGGACAGCGTTTGTGAACAGCAGTTTTCAGATCTTGCCACAGATTCTCGATTGGATTTAGATCTGGACTTTGACTGGGCCATTCTAACACATGGATATGTTTTGTTTTATACCATTCCATTGTTTCCCTGGCTTTATGTTTAGGGTCGTTGTCCTGCTGACAGGTGAACCTCCGCCCCAGTCTCGTCTTTTGTAGACTCCAAGAGGTTTTCTTCCAAGATTGCCCTGTATTTGGCTTCATCCATCTTCCATCAACTCTAACCAGCTTCCCTGTCCCTGCTGAAGAGGAGCACCCCCAGAGCATGATGCTGCCACCAGCATATGTGACAGTGGGGATGGTGTGTTCAGAGTGATGTGCAGTGTTAGTTTTCCGCCACACATAGCTTTTTGCATTTTGGCCAAAAAGTTAAATTTTGGTCTCATCTGACCAGAGTACCTTCTTCCTTATGTTTGCTGTGTCCTCCACATGGCTTGTGGAGGACACACAAGCCAAGCAATGGGACTTCCTATGCTTTTCTGTTAACAATGGCTTTCTTCTTGCCACTCTCCCATGAAGGCCAACTTTGTGCAGTGCACGCCTAATAGTTGTCCTATGGACAGATTCCCCCTTCTGAGCTGTAGATCTCTGCAGCTCGTCCATAGTCACATGGGCCTCTTGACTGCATTTCTGATCAGCGCTCTCATTGTTTGGCCTGTGAGTTTAGGTGGACGGCCTTGTCTTGGTAGGTTTACAGTTGTGCCATACTCCTTCCATTTCTGAATGATTGCTTGAACAGTGCTCCGTGGGATGTTCAAGGCTTTGGAAATCTTTTTCTAGCCTTAGCATGCTTTACATATGTCAATAACTTTATCCCTGACCTGTCTGGTGTGTGTTCTTTGGACTTCATGGTGTTGTTGTGCTCCCAATATTCACTTAGACAACCTCTGAGGCCGTCACAGAGCAGCTGGATTTGTACTGACATTAGATTACACACAGGTACACTCTATTTAGTCATTAGCACTCATCAGGCAATGTCTATGGGCAACTGACTGCACTCAGACCAAAGGGGGCTGAATAATTATGCACACCCCACTTTGCAATTATTTATTTGTAAAAAATGTTTGGAATCATGTAGGATTTTCGTTCCACTTCTCACATGTACATCACTTTGTATTGGTCTTTTACGTGGAATTCCAATAAAATTGATTCATGTTTGTGGCTGAAATGCGACAAAATGTGGAAAAGTTCAAGGGGGGGGGGGTGCATAACGGTGCACACGCTTACTAACTTTGTTGAAGCACCTTTTGCTTTTTTTACAGCGCTCAGTCTTTTTGGGTATAATTCAATGCATACATCCAAATCAACAAAGGAATCACCAGAATAAGATTAAAGTTTTGGAATGGCCCATCCACAGCTTATACCTGAATCCAATTGAAAATCTGTGGGGTGATCTGAAGAGGTCTGTGCACAGGAAATGCCTTTGCAATCTGACAGATTTATAGTGTTTCTGCAAAGAAGAGTGGGCAAATCTTGCTAAGTCACAATGTACCATGCTGATAGACCAGTCATGGGAAAACTACAGCCCATGGGCCAGATCGACAGAGCCGAGGGGAGAGCAAGAGACCCCTCTCAGGAACAACCTCTCAGCTCCGCTGGCGTGTCTCCTGACGTTGTTATGATAACACTGCTGCTAGGAAAGGAGCTGAGGGGAGAGCCAGAGACCCCTCCACTTCTTCGCCAGCAGCAGTGTTACCATGGTGATGTCGGGAGACACGCCCGTGGAGCTAAAAGGTTGTTCCTTAGAGGGGTCTCTTGCTCTCCCCTCCGCTCCTTCACCAGCAGCAGTGTTCCTTTTCTGTGTTAGGCAATTTTATTTTGACTTTGCCATCTTCAATATAAGGTATGTTTTTGTGCTATGATTCCTCCATTTTTTAAGTTTCAAATTATAATAATTACTGTTTACATTCTTCTTGTTAAAATGTTTGAAATGAATAAAACTATTGAAATAAAAAAAAGATTGTACCCTTTTATGTAATGATGTTTGAATTTACATAAGTTCACACAAACACTCCATGCTTTTGTTCCGGCCCTCTGCTCCAGTTTAAGAACCCATTGTGTGCTGTAATAACATCAAAAGGTGCTTCAACAAAGTATTAGTTTAAGGGTGTGCACTCTTATGCAACCACATTATTTTATTTTTATTTCTTCCCTCCACCTAAAAGATTTCAGATTGTTTTTCATTTTATAGGTCACACTAAGGTGGAAAAAGTTCTGAAATTATTCAGCTTAGCTAACTTTTGTACAGCACAGGAACCTGACAATTTACCAGGGGTATTTAGACTTTTTATATCCACTGTATATCTGTTTATTATGTGCAAGACAATGAACATTATCCATGTCATAAATTCAGAGCTCTCTTATGTCTTATGTTGACATTCAACAGGACTTCGGAGTTGAGTGCATTGCTGGTTGATCAGCAGGTATATTTCTGAACTGGCAGGGGAGCTGTGGAAGAATTGGGGTTTTTGCCTAGACATGAATATTTTTATGGACCTTTTATAAAAAGGCTAAATTCACATAAGTCTGTAAGGCATGTAAGCATTATTAACTGACATGCTGTTTTTAAGAACAAAGCTACGTGCCTTGCAAAAATGTGGCTCTCTAGCTTCAAGCCTGGGCAAATCGGGCCCCAAAAAATGTGGCTCTCTAGCTTCAAGCCTGGGCAAATCGGGCCCCAAAAAATGTGGCTCTCTAGCTTCAAGCCAGGGCAAATCGGGCCCCAAAAAATGTGGCTCTCTAGCTTCAAGTCTGGGCCCATTCTGTACCCCAAAAAATTAATAGCAATATATATAGACATGTGTAGTAGACTAACAAAGTTGTTTTTACTGCTCTTTGTGTCTTTAGGGTCAACACGATTTCTAATTTGAGTGTCGAAGGGAAAATCTTGATGCCCATCTGATGTATTAAAAAAGCTGTTAATAATTGGGACAGGGAAAGACTATATACTTTATGAGTTAAACATGATCCAATTATAATATTAATAGTATTGATTATATGTGCCTAGGCAGCATGAATGTAAAAACAGACATTTTATGTGCATTAACATTAACTGTAACTTAAATATCAGTACTTTTCATTACTCTAGCAACTGGAAAAGGGAGAACACACATTTACATTAATTGAAATAATGTTTATTAAAAATTAAAGCTTATTTAAAGTACGGTAATTAAAAATGTCAAGGGTTTATGCTCTGTCCAGTGTAGGCTCCAAGGGCTCTGCACTTATAGACCTACAAATAGTTACAAACTATTGGACTAATTCATAGGCTTTTCAACTTCAAAAAGATACAAATATACACCCTTTATCCAGCTTTATGTTATTAGAATAGCATCCAAATGAGCTGTGATTAGATTTACCGTTTATCATAATATCCATAAAAGGAGATTGTAATGGTTTTAGGCTTATTTCTTTGAATAAAAGCTGCTGTTTGTTCACTACACGCTCCAAATAAATATTTTATAGATGAAAAAGGATTCCCAGAGCATCATAGGATTATCCTAACAAACAATGCAATTATGGACTGAAAGTATTTCTCAAACACAATTTGATACTTCGATCTAACCATAGTTAAACATAAATAAACCATTATTGTATTGTAGTAGATATATGTGCATATTTATATATACATATACTCATGATAAATAACCTTTAAAGTATACAGACTTTTTTACAACAATGTATTGAACCTTTATGACTAGTACTTGCACTTAAAATAGAAAACAAAGTTTATAAATGAACAAACAGAAAATGAAAGATTTTTGGCACTACCGACCATTGTATTGATCTATTTGTATTTGAAGCAATAACACATTGTGAACGTTGTTCAAGTTACAAAGAAGTATGGACCTTTTGGTCTTCAAGAGGTTAAAATGCAACAGGGAATAACAAAAGAGAAATTTGGAGTTATTTTTTTCCTAACAAATTTACAGTATGAGTAGACAAATGATCACCGCATACAGCCAGAGGGAAACATTCTGTTATCTGTGTTAAGAAATGCAGAACCACAGGAAGGATCAAGTGCTATACTTTCCCCTTGCCTTATATCCTTGCTCTGTGTTTTCCCAAGTGATCCCAAGCTTGTTACTTTCCTTTCATTTCAAACGTCTAATAATATTGTAGCTGAAAATGGTTACACAGTGTTCTCTCCAACTTTATACTTTACATTTAAGAAAGTGCTAACTATAAAAAGAACCATAGCTAAATGAAGCACAAGAGTTTAATTATCTAGAACATAAAAACATAGCTGAACCTATAATTTAAATATTACTTTGGCTGAAACCGATTTGAAATTAAAAAATAAATTGTACTGTTATAATCACACAGTTCTAGCAAGTTAATTTCTACACTCAATGCAGGTGAATGCGTCTAGCATGTACCATCATGATTTCAATCGATTTAAATAGCACAACTAGCTATAAAAAATGGAATGATGTTGTTTTTTATTAATATATGTAAAGTCTAGAAACTGGCCTTTTCTGACCTGACATGAGAATTTCGGAATATTCAAAATTCACTTTAGGTCATGTAGGTAATAACAGTAATTACATAATTAAGCAAGCATCACATTCTTCTTACTGTGAAAGTGTAGAGCACCTTGATGACCAACCTTTGTGTTGCCCATCACATAAAGTTAGTTAAAGTGCACCCCTAAAAAACATAATTATAGTTTTACATACATCTGAGCTGACCTTGACACCCCTGGTTTATTTAATGTATTCTATAAAGTAATTCAATTGAATTAAGTGAAAAAAAAGTGTTTTGCCCAAATTTTAAAACTTCATAGAAAAGCTCACAGTCATGAATTTACTGTTATCTGACATTTCTACCAATTACCTGAGTGAGGCCAAGTGTGTCTGCACTATGCAATTTCCCCACACTGTAGTCTTTCATAATTACATGTCATCTGCATATACCAATATACATTTGTGTCATTTGTAAATGTAGATACTTTGCAGGCCACATTGTCATTAATAAAAATGTTCAAAATAACTTGGCTGATGATTGATTGGTATGGAGAACTACATATAATTTGATTCTCATTTAAATATTTTTCATTAAATTCAACTGTTTGCTTTCTGGCATTTGGACAGTTTTCAAATAAGTGTGAACGTTTCCACAAAGTACATTCTAATTTTATGCACAAGCCTGTTACTGTAATAAATCCATCGGTCCACTGTAACACCCTCCTTCCCCTAACCCTAGTTAATTCTTTACAGAAAAACAAGCATCCTATGAATCAGGAATACCAAATAATACTGAAATGTGAATTATGCATATTTTCCTTTCAAATTTACCTTTGTAAAATAAAAAATTAACATCTTTAAATTAAGGAAAGAAAAACGACATAAACTACAGCTACCAAGAAAAACTACAGCTACCAAATACTATAAATAGTTTTCTTGTGAGTATTTTTTGGACTATAAGACACCCTGGACCATAAGACACACCCATTTTTTAAGCAGGAAAAACAGTAAAATATATATAAAAGTGTTGACATCAATTGGGTTAATGCAATATTAAATTAATGCAATATCAGATTTAGCCAGTAGATGTCACTAGCAGCAGTACACACACAGCACAGCCATGGGCAGATCTCACATTTGACTGGCTAATCCGTGGACAGATCTCACATAGCTCTCTGGCTAATCTCCTTGACGGGAAAGCTGGTAGGGAGCCAAAGCGCGACCACTCAGCTGCGGGGGTCTCACATTCGGACCATAAGGCGCTTTTTGGGGGTAAAAAGGGTGTCTTATGGTCCAAAAATACGGTAATTGCAAAGCCTCTGAACATGTATCATCGTCAAGATACTGGTGATGTAGAAAAGGGTTGTAGTGACATTTGTGTATTGTATTGTATGTGCTAGAGCAATACAATAGAATACAATACAAAAATGTCCCTACAACCCTTCTCTACATCTCCAACAATGTTGGTGATGATACCAAAATGCAATTACTGTATTTTTTGGATCATTAAATGTTCCATTGTATCAGACGCACATTATAGAACAGAGCATCTGATTGCCGAAAAAAACGGTAAACTAGCTGCTCTGCTAGTCGGAGCTCCATGTTCTAACCGGCAAAGCGAGAGTTTAGAGAGAAAGGTGGTAAGGGCAAAACAAACACTGCCTGAACCAGCATTGTCAAAACTTACCTGTGCTCCTCCTAAAAGCTGTGGCAATTCTCTATGCAGTTGCAGCCATTGATTGACTTTGGCACTGCCCCTTATTCGTCACCTGTGGCACCAAAGGAATGTTAATGGATGGGGCGACAGGCTCCCAGCCCACATTTCTGGTGTCATCGATGATGCCATCAATGTGTAGAGGAGAGGAAGGAGGGTGGGTGGGAGGGAATACTGTAATAATCTGCTGCAATTGCCTGAACCGTGCAGTACAGGCTAACCGCTAGGGAGGTTAAAAGTTAAAATGATTTATCATCTAAAAGCAAAAAAAGGCCAGTATTAATTATGTACACAAATATCGCAACTCTTCTGAGTGGCCAACATCTCAAATCATATAGATTCATAGCCTGAGCAGAAAACAAGGGAAAGGGAAGAAATCCGCCCAGAGGGTTTTTCCCCACTTAACATGGAGGCCATCATGATTAAATCAAAAATGTATTTATAGAATTTATGAAGTACTTCCTCAGGGGGTCAAAATAGCCAAAGTATGGGGACCCGAGTTTGTCGGGTGCGTAAGCATCTATGTTGCATCAGTGCACCTCAGGGTCTCAAAGAAGAAACGGAGAGCCACTGATCAGAGGATTCCAAGTAATACCTCACTGTGTAAATGGATTGATTTCGAGAGTACATTAGGTCAATGGAGTGGATAGTGCTTCTCTGATCCCCAGTATTATTTATTAGAACACGTGCAACTGCTTTGCAATATTCTGATGCGCATTATTGTGCTAATTGAAAATGCATTGGACGTGTTAATAATGCATCTGTTGCTTTATGAACACATTTTGCCATAGGACTCTATTGACCTTTTCCCTTTGCATACATCACTTCAAATATGTGCACCTGATTTTGTGTACGTTAGCAGAAAAAACGTTGTTTAATGGAGTGGCGACTTTGCCTTAGAGAGTCCCGGTTTTGCCATTTAAGGATTTAGAAAGTAAATAAATATCTAAAAGAAAACCCATGGCCACAAATATAGTGTAGCTGAATAAAAAAAAGATTTAGAAAGGGAATTGCTAGCATTTATATCTGTTGATAAGGTTCAATGAGGACAGCACTCAAAATTATTTGTTTCCAAAATTTTGACATTTATGTAGAGATCCTGCCAAGTACTCAGCCATACGGTATGTATCAGTAGTGTTTTATAATGCTGATCATACTTTATTCTGAAGGTATTTGCTGTGTTGGCTTCCGGCTTGTGTTACAGTGAACATTTTTGCTTTTTCAAAACAGTCTAATTGGTTTAACATTTTTGGCATTAAAAGCTCATTTCAGGCATATATAGAGATGCAAATAAAGCATTCATGAATTCAATACAAAGTCATTTAATTTGTTTTTAAATTGAGGCTAATACCGGAAACTATCTTGATATTATTGTCTAATCTTATTGTGTGCCATAGAAATCAGACTAGCTGAGGGAGGGATTCTCTGACAGCTAGGACCTCCTGCATTCAGGTGTGATTTTAGCCTGCTTCTTCTCATTCACCGTGTAATCACTGGATGGGGCAGGAACATTTATAAACTGTTTACCATAACTGAAATACATAAAAGATGAGACAGGGCTTTAAAAATCTCATGACTGGCTGAACAGATCCTTTGGCATTTAATAGCAACTCTATGTATCAGGTCAACCTGCAGATATTCATCCATTCTCCAGCTTCTATAAAACTATACAATATTTACAGAGTTTCTCATAACCTTACATAATAATTTATGATTTCTTGACCATGAATGATAACACAAAAACTTTCTTTTCACGCATGGTTAGTGAGCCAAAGCCATTTATTGTCAAACAACTGTGTTTACTCTTTTTAAAACAAAACATAAACTACCCAAACAACCCTGGTCAAAAGTTTACACACCCTGGTGATTTGGCCTGGTAACATGCACACAGCTTGAAGAAAGGGTTAGAATGGCTATTAAAGGTAAATAGCTTCACCTGTGATCTGCTGGCTTGTAATTAATAGTGTTGAGCTTAAATATTCGAATGTCGAATATTTTTCACGAATATCTTCGATTCAAGAATTCGCCAATATCTTGAATATGTCGGCGGATATTCGCAATTCCGAATATTCGCAGTATGGCCATGTATTGCGAAAATAATATTCGCATTGCGGAAATAAACATAGCATGTGACCATTCATTTTGAAGATTTTCGCGATGCGAATATGATTTTCATCATTTAGCATCACATGTTCATACCGCGAATATTCGAATTTCCGAATATAGAATCGAATATAAGTAGAATAATTAGCGAAATATCGCAAATTCGAATATTGCCCATGCCGCTCATCACTAGTAATTAATAGGTGTGTATAAAATTACAATGAATTTCTGGACTCCTGAGAGAATCTTCTATCTTTCATCCAGTGCTGCACTTATGTTTTTTGGGTTTTAAGTCATGTGCAAAATAATTGTAAAAGTATCTCCGGGCAAAGATAGTTGAACTCTATAAAACAGGAAAGGGATACAAGAAAATATCAAAGGAACTGAAAATGCCAATCAGCAATATTCAGACTTTAATTAAGAAGTTGAAACCATTGTTTGGCCAACTTAAATTTCAGCCCCAACTGCCAGAAGAATAGTTTGGGACGCAAGAAAAAAACTACAAATAATTTCAGGTGAAATAC
Source organism: Ptychadena robeensis (assembly GCA_036250615.1). Lineage (NCBI taxonomy): Eukaryota > Metazoa > Chordata > Amphibia > Anura > Ptychadenidae > Ptychadena > Ptychadena robeensis. Next base: position 80,500,640 of record CM070035.1, on the reverse strand, counting down.
AAGGAACATTGGCATTCATCATCCTGGAAGCTGTGCATGGGACAAAACACAAGTCATTTAAACAAGTAGAGTTAAGCTGTAAAATTCATCATGTTCATGTTCAGAAGGCCTACCACTTTTACTGTGGAAAATTGGCAACCGCCATGTGAATATATGGAGTAATGAATGTGGCATTTTAAAAGTGTTACATAGGGCTCCACTATGTGCTGGAATCCGCTGATGTCAGCACAAGTCTCCATTGCCTTCCTTTGGACACGAATATGATGCGTCGACATCAACATGATGGAGACAGCCCTGTCAAAGCCCCATTACCGTGATGGCTCTACGTTAAAATCTGTGTAGCCCTAGCCTTAATTGGACATGATAAACTGAAGAAAACTAAAATACTCATAATAGTATCGAAGTTCCAGAAAGCTTTCATGGAATTTTGCAGATAATATGTAGGTAGTTTTTTTATTTCTGCAGAGTTATGGTTGTAAGGCAGCAGTGCGCTTCAGAAGGGGCTAGAGAGGGGTATATTTGTGTAGGTGAATACACAATTATCTCATAACAGGTATGGATTTTTTATCTTTTATTTACAGATTGTCCCAATAATAGAGGGTTGGCCAGCTAGGGACAAAACTTTATCTGGTGGGTTTAGGTACGCTTTAAGTTTTGCAAACAAATTTGTGGGACAAATATAAATACACTGGGGACCAGATTTAGTCTGCAGGTCCGACATTTACACCCCTGATCTAGATTATGCTCTATTTTATTTCCCTGTGTTGAACCTCATGTACAGTCCTGGCCAAAAGTTTTGAGAATGACACAAATATTAGTTTTCACAAAGTTTGCTGCTAAACTCCTTTATATCTTTGTTGCAGTTGTTTCTGTGATGTACTGAAATATAAGTATAAGCGCTTCATACGTTTCAAAGGCTCATATTGACAATTACATGAGATTTAAGCCATAAGTCAGTATTTGCAGTGTTGGCCCTTCTTTTTCAGGACCTCTGCAATTTGACTTGACATGCTCTCAATCAACTTTTGGACCAAATTCTGACTGATAGCAACCCATTCTTTCATAATTGAGTTTGTCAGAATTAGTTGGTTTTTGTTTGTCCACCTGCCGCTTGAGGAATGACCACAAGTTCTCAATGGGATTAAGATCTGGGGAGTTTCCAGGCCATGGACCTAAAATTTCAAGCCATTTTTATGCAACGCAATGATTGCTGCACACATTTATTTGCAGCTCAACATGGTTATCAATGGAATAACAATGATTTCAAACTTCACCTCCCTTTTATGTCAAGTCTGCCCTTCTAACCCAATCAGCCTGACATAATGATCTCCAGCCTTGTGCTCGTCAACATTCTCAGTTACCAAGACGATTACTGTAATGATCTCAGCAGGTTCTGAAATGTAATGCAGTGGAAAGGTTTTCTTGGAATGTTGTTAATTTACATGGCATCTGAACACTCTTCATAACATTCTGGAGTATATGTAAATTGCTATTATAAAAACTTAAGCAGCAACTTTTTGAATTTCAAATATTTGTGTAATTCTCAAAACTTTTGGCCAGGGCTGTATAGCTTAAACTTTTTTTTATAATGTTACAGTCAGGAACAGTTAGAATATGTATTTACTACTATTTACTACTATTACTTTTGTCACCACTAACTATACCCTTTTTGTCATCATGTCCTGATTGCAAGGGACTAAAAGTGATATGAAACCAAATTTGTTACCACAAAAAAATGAATACTAGAGCAAGAACTAAAAAAGTTTATTTGGATTACTAAACGTTTTTGCAAATATAATCGGTAGAACAGTATAACAGTTATGTATACATGCATTATATATACATTTATATGTAGATGTGGAAATGGAAAACTGCATTGAATCTTCCTGCTTAAGATTTGGTTTGGATGAAAAACATTTTTTTTAAGAAACTGTGATTAAGGCTCAGTGGGTTGTTACAGAAAGAGGATGCTCTAAGTTTGTGTCCTGGTGACTCAGATAAGTAATTCCCTGGAAGATCAAAGAGAAGATTAAGCAAAGGAATTTGGAGGCATCATTGGAATGTGGTGGGATGTCAGTCAACTTACTGAAATGCATTACAAAGTGGCTTGTGAATATCAAAATACAGACGTGAGGAAACCACATACATTTCTGGAATGGCTGGATTAGACCTAGGAACTTATTTCAGTTACTTTAAGGGAAAATTTGTAACAACAGTATTTAGTATTTGCCTTTCTTGAATATAAGAAGTGTATGGTGCATAGAACTCTAAAGTGAGCCTACTTGTAGCTTTGTACTGGAGAGATCAGGGGGATGAAAGGGCCGAAAAGAATACATATATAACCCTGGTGCTCAATGTTAGAATTACTGCGTGGGTGAACTGAACAGAATTCTTTACATTAAACACAATGCAGACATAAATAATAAAGGTGCTCTATGAAAAATAAATAGCATGAATTTAAAAACATTTATTACACCTACCCAAATTTGTGCTTAATTTTATATATATACATATATATATATATATACATAAAATTCAATCTTGTTTACTATTTTAACCTTAAAGTCTGTATTTTCACATATTCTGTCCTTGAATCACATCAGGAGGTTTTCTTTGGAAGGACAGAACAGATAAATAGAACTAGGTCATCAATCATCAGTTTTATTTAGGTAGATTTATCTTATTACGTTTTAGGATGGTGTGGTTTGCATTTTTATTGAGTTATTATAGAAGTCTCAGTAACTCGAATTTTGCCCAACCGAATTATGGACTGCTTCGGGCCTGTCCGTAAATTTTGGTCGATCTTCTGTTAATAACATAGTGTTGGGCCGATCGATCGGTGATAATTTGAATTTAGATTTTTCGTGCCAGCCGACAGACCAAGTGAAAATTGGGTGACACGATTAAACGAAAAATAGGAACGTGTATGGGGGGCTTTAGGTGTATGCATTTAACACTAACATGTCTTAAACACACATGCATAGCGTCCTATGGAAAAAAAAGTGTTCAAAATGCAGTTCCACACATGGCAACACAGTTGACCACCTTCAAATTGACCAAATTAATCAGAAGGAAACACTGATGCGCCTGTGGGTAAGCATCCATTGAATAGTACTGGCCTAATTGAGATAAATAGATTGTATTGCTTGTATGTATCTACGTTGCCTTTGATAAGTGCTGCTGTGGATGTGATGAAGGGGAATTTCTTCCCGAAACACTTTACCTAAGTAACCTAAGTCTTGGTTGTGATGCCATTTCTGTCCACAGGATTGGGTATTTTTATTTTTTTTGTATATTTCTGGGTGAATAGATTAGAAACAGGCGCTGCAAAAAGCAAAAGAGCGCCCAAGCAAATGGGACACAGGTTTCCATAGAAAACACTGGTATGCGCTGCATGGAGTTATGTTATAACGCATTGCTACACACATTTTGGACATGCTAGCACTATCATTTTCAATAACCTTGTAATGTAAATGCCATGGCACAGCATCCTCACATGTGTTGCCAGCTGGGCAAAACATATATTGTGAAAGAACCCTAAAGCCGGGAACACACGACTCGGTATTGGAGCCATTCGAGGTTCCCGGCAGCAGCGAGATGATGTCATCACGCTGCTTTTAGATATCGAAAGAGTTGGAGTCACAGCACTGCTGGGAACTCCAGCTCCGACGATGCTTTGCATGGAGACCCACGGTCTCCATGCAAAGCAATGGACATCGACCATGGTTTACAGTCATGTACGATATCCCTGTTTTCGAGCGGGATTGATTGGTCCTGCTCGAACACAGGGATGGCAACAATAGATATGGGCCATATCTATACTTGTGTTCCCCGCCTAAAGCCCCCCATACACGTTCTGATTATTCTCCCGACCGATTTTTCATACGATCGGGTTACCCGATTTTAACCTAAAATGTTATGGTCGGTCGGCTGGCACGAAAAATCGGAATTCGAATTATCACTGATCGATCAGCCCGACCCTATTTATTAACAGCAGATCGACCAAAATTTACGAACAGGTCCGAAGCAGTCCCGACCGATTTTTCGGTCGGGTACATTCCGCATCCGATTAATCTCCAGATCGAAAAATCTACCGACCACGTTGGTCGGTCGGGCAAAATTCGGCGAAAAATCGGAACGTGTATGGGGGGCTTAAGGCTTTCTGTAAAATTTTGCAGGACACTAACCTGCATTTTACATGCTGGGGAATGTCTATATCTATTGATATCTATGTTTAGATGTTTTAACACCTTTCCTGGACTATTTCATTACACCATATAGGCAACATCCCAAGGAAAGCATGCTAAAAAGAACTGTCATTCTGAATTGTGATACTAATGAAAAATCTTCATGAAATCTTTGGTAAGTCCAGTTTCTTTGATGCAATGCAGAAAAGGAAGTGCACCATATTGCAGAAATGTAATCTATTTTGTCCTGCTCTGGATTTTAACCTCCTGGGAATTTACCCCTTTTAGAGGTCATGGTAAGTTTATTTACAAACAATACTCACCATGAGCTACATTTGGGGCTACTTACCTGTGCGGAGGGAGCCGTGTTTGTGTCCTTGCCGATCCATCCTGGTCCATCTAGGCTCTGCCTCTTAAACGTCATCAATGAGGTGCGGGGGTGTGCCATTGACCTGCATGTTAATATTAATGTCCATGTCGGTCTTTGGTCTCACTTTAAGTGAAGGGGGAAGGAGAGCATACAGGGAATCATAGCAGAGTACATTGTAATGCTGCAATAAAATAAAATCAAAATCAAAATAGGCTCAATACAGCCTGTTAAAATGAAGGGTATCACAATACATATTTATTGCAGCACTGCATACTGTACTGTACATACTGTAGAAGTGTAGCAGCCCATAGGACTGCAGGGCTTTACACAGCATCTTGCTTTTGGCATCAGTTTGATATCCTTCTTCAATTATCTTATATTTATTGGCATATGCCTTTGACCTGCAGTTGACTTCCTTTTGACCTGCATTAGTATTCCCATTGACTTGTATGGTAATGCAATGGGAACTATGAGAAGCATTTGTAATGTAAACAAAAAAATGTCAACACAGGCCCTTAGGGAAATCAAGGTGTATGGGGAAGAACCACAGATCACTTGACTTGAGATAATCAACAACAACAAATGTTATTTATATTAGCCTCTCTTCTTTTAAAGCATCATATACTAAAATGTCTATACTAAGCTACAACCTCACCCTTATTCACTACTCTCAATTAAATATTCACATTCAAATGTCAATTGCTTACTTTAATTATAGCCAGATTCCCAGTTGTCTATTATACTGATATTATACAATGTATCATTAAAACAAATACAAGCTACTCATATCCTAGAGAATTAGTATCCTCATATATTTTATTGCTACTATATATTTCATTTACAGTAAATATATAGATATAGTGAAGATTCTGTAACCAATTTAATTTTAAACATAATTAATATAATTATAATTATGAAACATTCAAAGTGGATATCTCATTTAAAGGGAACTCGAGCAGGTGAAAGTGATGTAGTTTCCTCTTAAAATACATTATTTTGGTATTTTGCTTTTAAAAGAATGATGCCTGGTTCCCGGATGTTAAATAAGAGAACAGAAACAGGATGTGAGATCAGAGCATGGGTGGACCTTTAGTTAGAATGTGAAGAAATCTCTCAGGGAGCAGCACACTCCTTTTGAAGATTTTGTGAAATTAATTTGACTTGTTTGTAGAGGTTAACCCGGAACCCGGGTTCTAACAGTGTTCATATTAGTTTACTATAAATCTATGTGGACTCTACTTCTATTTGGTAGACACGATGGTGTGAGAATACACCCTGAGATGGAGGGGAAGAACCAGTAGAAGAAATGGTGCTTGTCTGGGTGGGCTATGGAGGAAAGAGGATTGTCAAAGGGGAGATTAGGGTTAAAGAAGGAGAAATGTGGAGTCCTGTTCCGTGGATATGGCACTCCTTTCTTCTGCTTAGGTGTCCTGTAATACACTCTGAATGTGTGGGGGAGATTGTGGGAATCTGCTGGTGGGGGTACTCTGGAGAGTAATGTGCTAATATTCCTTTCCTTTTTTTTTTATCTTTACCTGCTTTATTGAGGACCATGTAGTGATTTTCTGTTATTTCTGTTATTTTTGTTTATTTTCTCCATCCTTGGTAACATTGTTGTGTATGGAGAACAGTTTGTTTGTATTACTGTATGCTTATATACAATTCTCTATGATTCTTCTGGGGGTTTTTTCTCAATAAACTTTATTGTTGAATAACAAAAAAAAAGGACACATAGGTTGTAACAGCGGCTACCATGCACCACTGCCCCCCTACTTAACGCTGCGGTCCTGGGCGTCGTGTTCAGCGATGATTACTGTTGTGCTGGGATCTGGTCCACAGTTCCCTCTCAGTCCTTGTCACAGCATGCTGTTGGCTTCCTGCAGCACTTCCTAAAGGACCAGCGCGTATTACTTCCTGGGATTGAAGGGATTGGTCATGTGTCCTGGCTGACCAATCATGGTCCACTTGCAGGTATAAGAGTGGGTCTGCCCTTCTCACTGGGGCCTCAGTGTTAAAGGCTCTGTATCCTAAGGCTTGTGATTGCTGTGTTCCTGTGTTACCGATTCATGTCTGTGTTCTTAGACTCTGCTACCTGTTTAACCCTTGCCTGACCTGTACCTGTGCTGCCTGCCCTATACCCTATGCCCTATACCATTGCTTGCTTGACTATGTCTCTGCCTCGGTCCTGCACTGTTGCCCATGGTTATGTCTGCTGATGATGCTGTGCCTCTTATACCTTTTCAGTTGTCCCCTGGTCCCCCCAGATTAGCTGTCCTATGTGCGTACCTTCCCTCAAGAGGTAGTGACCTGGTGTTCCACCTCGGAAAAGTCTATCCCCTCCTTCAGGGTATTGACAAATGAGTGGATTCACTTAGACAACTCCCTTAGAGGAGGTAGGATCTGCTGGTTCATGACATTGGGTAAGGGTAGTGCTTACTGTAAGGAAAAGGGGAGGTCAAGTTAAGGAAGGTATTTTTCAGAATTAAGATTATCCCACACTATTCTATTATCCTTATTTTTCAATTCCAGCTGGTTTTTATGCTTACATGGATATTTAATGTTATTTATTTGATTTGTAAAGCCATGATTTCTGTTATAAGTTCTACTGCACTTTTGTTTGTCACAGCATGGCAGGTCCTTAACAGTGCCTGTAGTGGCTGTAATTAAAAACCTAATAATTCAAGTAACTTGATTAACAGTCTCTATTATATGATTGGTTATAACGACGGCACTCTTGTTTAGGTTCAATAATGAGGGCACTGTTAAGTTTCTATAGTATTATTTTATGTATTATATTTGTAATAATTATGGAAACATGAAAACATACTAGGGAGGGTAACTATTGGCCCTTGCACCTTTTCTACCTATAAGCCCTGTCCGAATCATGAACACTGTATTGGCACAGGAATGAAGTAGTGTTGAGCTTGACTGTATGTGACTGTTGGGTAGTCAGGCTCTACAGGTTACCTACTGTACCAACTCACTGGGCATGTGGGTGACACATCATTTGAGACTATGGTAACTTAAGGCCCCCTTACACGTTTCATTTTCCCTACGATTGATGTCAGATTCGATCGTAATTGTTAATCGAAGTTGGTTCGATCGAAGTACGATCTAACTACCTTCCACATTTAGAAACCGATATTTGATCGATGTTGGTTCGATCGATCAAAAGCATAATCGAAGGAAGTCGATCTGAAACACACCTAAAGGCCCCCATACACGTGTCGGATTCCCACCGGATTCCGGCACGATCGATTCCGGGCGCGTGCACGCCAAACGATCGTGCCGGAATCGCATGCAGCCCACCTTGTCCAATCGATCAGGTCCGATCGTTCAGGGGCCCAGAATCGGATCCGACAGAGAACCAACATGTTGGTCTTTCTGATCCGATTCTGCCCAGATCAGGGGGAGTTGCCATTAAGGTGGTATGCTGCGATGGATACTCTTAATTGGCCGATTGATCACACCTGCGATTCCCGGCAGAATCGCCGGAATCGATCAGGGGGAGTGATCAATTGGCCATGGAATCCTACACGTGTATGGCTAGCTTTAATGTCTGCCAAAGGATGTATAAGTATTCTTATTATTTAAATCTAACCAAAATTGGTCGGGCACAACAAAATAACATTCAAAGTATATTCGTGTATAACAATCAAAAATTTTCAACATGTCCGATCACTTGTCGATCTAACTAGGTCGACTGAACCATGTAAACAGGCATCGATTTTTAGTCGACTTTAAAATTGGTTGGTTTAGGTAGATCGAATGGGAAAATCAAAACGTGTATGGGGGCCTTAAGGGTATGTCCACTGCATTATCAGCTCCATCGGGTCCCCGCCGAAGGATGCGCTTAGCACAGGGGGGCCCAACGGAGCCGATAATGCAGTGGAGACATACCCTTAGTTACCTTAGTAACCTTACCCGACAGAGCTGAAACACATTACCTGTCTCGAGCACCGGCTGTTCTCACTTCCTTTTGCAGATGTGCCGGCTAGAGGTTGACGTACTGCACAACGTTGACCTTTCAGCCGGGAGATCTGCAGAACAGCTGGTGCTCGAGACAGGTAATGTGTATCGGCTCCGTCGGGTCCCCACCCAGGAATGTGCTTAGCACAGTAGGGGCCCGACGGAGCCGACAACACAGTGGAGACATACCCTAAGTCAAGTGGTGCTACTGGTGATTCTCCCTGGTGGGCCTCAGGACTGAACACAGGTAACCCTGGAGCTCTGATTGATACCAGTTGGTCCCTTTTACACCCATACTTCCTGTGTGTAAAATCTTCAACTCACCTAAACATGCCTTTTATGTAAATACATATAAATATAATTTGTATAATACACAAGTAAAATGTGATTAGAGATATTATATTGACTTCTAATTCTTTTAAGCATAAAAGACAAAATGACTAGCGTAATTAGGTACAATGGATTTATTATAAATGGGGAGGCAAGTTATAGAAATAGATTGCCTTAGTTCTTGTTCATTAAATCTCACTACATCACTCAACAAAAACAGCATAGCAGTTCTAATGCAATAGGTCTCCTGTAATTATTCATAATTGCCACAAGAATCATAAGAGAATATTGCTTATTAAAGCATTTCAAAACATTTATAAGTGTAGCTCATTAGTTGTGCTGCATTGTATGGAGGCAGATTTCTAATTTCATAAAGTAGATCAGTGTGACATTATTATGCCAGATAATTATGCCTAGTTTGGCTCTTCTGGAAATGCAGATGATATTAGGTGAGCATCACGATAACTTTTTTTTCTGTTTAAGAATAATGTGCTGGAGTTTGCACTTGTATTCCAACAATCAGAGCTTGACAAATCTGGATGGCAGCCCAGTATGGTTACTTCTTTGTTGTTGTTGTTTTTTTAGATAACAACATTTTGATTATTTTAACACTGTGATCACTTGGTGTTGTATTTTCCTGGATGGAGCTTTTTATAAAATGTTCCCTCCACCCAACATTTCCTGTACAGTATGGGTGGTACAGCACTATTAGGAAACACTAGGTGATGGCATAGGTCTTCTAGGAGATTAAAGGGCGTAAATTAGTACTAATCATGTCTGAGTAGATTGTACTTTATCTCATGTCTTCCTCTCAGTTGCCTGTAGTGGTGACAGAAAGCAGATGCTACAGCAAGAACATATAACTGCATTGCTTTCATACTGAGGGGTCATTGTGACTTCTTGTTAACAGTCATTTGTACTGAGTGTGAAATCGAATCTCCAGCTTTACCTATACTCTTGTAAAAATCACAAGGTTTCCTACAGTTATGAAATTGCTTATTTTTATTTAACACAACCAGTGCCATACAGTGTGCTTTAAAAGCAGAAGCAAGAAAGATCCAACCTTTCTTACTTGTTCTTGGCTCATGCATATTACTATTATTATCATCATTTATTTATATAGCGCCAACATATTACGCAATGCTTTACAATAATCTAATAGATATCTAGCATCATCTAGTCATTCTACTACCAGATACTATTTATGGTCAATTTCTTTTATTTATTTGAATTTAGTCTTTTGACTATGAAAGCTTAAAGTGGGTATTACATATAAGTTGCCTGTTAATATAGTCTGCATAAGAACACCCATTCCTCCAGACATCTACTTATCAAGGTATTTCAGAGCCTGCTAAATGGTGGCATCAGGGCTATCCACATCTATGCATGTATTTTCCGAAAGGCATACTGTAGGTGTGCCTGGAAGTACCCAGGCAGAAGTGGATGTGCTGTAATTAGCAGTCAATAAGACATACCGCAAAATAAATGCACTCATTTATACAGCATTAGTCAGCTTTCCCGCCTCCACCTTCTAGAACTGGGTCTCAGGAGGCCACTGTGTACGCAGTGACCAGTCAAGCAGATTGTCTACCAGACTATGCTGCTTTCCCTTGGCCATAGAGGGAAATTCTTTACATAAGACAATTGATGGCCGCAAGGCAGACAGTTCGGCTGCAAACAAAACATGTTTCCTTTTTTTTTCTCGACATGTGTTCGACACGTGTTCGACATGCCCTGTTCACCAGTGGGAAGAAGGTTACTATTCTTTTGCTGGCCATATCAGGAGCAGAAAGATCTGTCCAATGGAAGAATGTTTTTAACCAAACACTGGGTAGAGAACCCGGTCTCTAGTGAAAGAAAACCAACTTAAACCAGAAGTGATGTCACGTCCGGATATCGAAACCGGGAACTGTGCGTTCCAGGTACAGAAAGTCAGTGACGTCGCTTCAATTTTTTTTCGGTTCAAAATCCCAGAAAATAGGCTTTGTTTTAAAAGTCGGATCCGCCTGTTCGCAGACGGACCTGGCGGGACCTGGTGGTGGGAAATTTTCTGTGTAGGCAATAAAAACCATTGCTATGTAGGTGAAGACAATAAAGAGTAATCCATCCTGAATGGTTACAACAGAGATTCTCAAGCTGACTACTAGTTCTTGTGTTTACATTTGAAAACTGGTAGACTACTTGCTCCATTCTGGCAGAAAAAGATTTTATTTTATTAAATTTCTTACACACTTTGATTATTAATTAGCCCGCAGTGCTTGCAGCTACATGAAGGGTTGGGGAAAAACGAATTTGGTAACAATTAATTTTTAAGGATGTTTCCACATCCGTAAAGACCCCCTTCGCTAAGCGCATTGCTTGGTGGGAGGTCCCGATGGAGCACATAGACTTTACCTGCTCGGCGAATGCTGTGCTCAGACATACACCGATGCAGAGGTTCAACGTACTCCACTACATTCAGCCCTGCATCGCCAGAACGGCTCAGAGCTGTGAGAACACAGCATCCGTCGAGCAGGTAAGTGAATGTGCTTCATCTGAACCTCATACCAAGCAATATGCTTAGCGGAGGGGGTCCCGACAGATGTGGAAACCCCCCTATTAGGCTGGCAATAGGTTCAAGTTTTAAGGAGATCACAATATTTGGTGACCTGTTCTACACTTTCACAAACTTAAAGTGGACCAATACTCACCTATTGTGCTTCATGTTACTCATAGTCAAACCACCTATATAACAATACATAATGGGTTCTAGTAATAGAAATCCCAACTGCAGGGGCTCAAGGGAAGAAAAGGTAAGTATATATATATATATATATATACATTATATATATATATATATATTATGTTTGTGGAACGTCTCAAGTTCATCACTTTTTGGGCGTCCAGGCCCTGGAAACACTGTGTGAATACCCCCTAACTCTTGACCCTGCTGAAAAACAACCTATTATCTGATTTTGTCCTATTTCCTATCGAAGGTTTCAGCATATGCCCACAACAGCAATAAAACCTGACAAGACATTTATCCATTCCTAAAGTTTTTTGTCATTTCGTCTTTTAGATAAAACTACTTCTTAAGGTTAGAGACTGCAGACAAAACATTGTTTTTCACAAATGCAATTTGGTTTCTTGGAGTATCAGCGTAAAATATAATCTTTTAACGCAAATATTTAAACAACTTGCTAAGACTAAAACATATTTTTCCATCTTGTTTGGCAAACCGCAGCCACAGTGTTACTTGATAAGCTAAACTGTCGAGGTCCACAGTAATCCTCGCTTATTCTGTAAATTGTTGAGGTCATATCCAGCAGAATAATTGGAAAATATCATAAACACGCTAATGACTTCTCAGAAGGAATGAGCCAAATCGAGAGGAAAACTGTTGTCACCTTTCCAAGAATACAGAGAATTACTTACAAAAGTCATAAACTGATTTCTTCTCTTACTACGTCAGCTTCAGGCATACTGTATGCTTTTATTGGCTACATCTACATGCAGGCTTTCATGTATGCAGAATCTACATGAAAATGCAGTCTCTTTACAATGAAAACAGTTCATCATTAGAAATAAATGCATGTAGGAGAATGAGCTGTGCATTTACAAAATCCTTACTTTTATATACGACAGGTATTTTTAAGAATTGGTGTATCTGTAGGAGAGTGGGCTGTATCATGTATGCACTTAAGAGGTATACACATGTGTCTAAAGGGTTAATATGAATATTGTTAAATATGCCTTTTAATAAAGTGATGATGTGACTGTGAGCAAACCATGTGGGAGGGCATAACCGGTAAAGTTATTAAAAGTTTCAGTTATGGGTGGAGCTAAGTCTCCATTTGGAGAAGAGTGCAGAGAGAGGTTCACTGTTGGTCCCCGTGGAAGGCAGTCATTCCAGGCCTGAGGGACCGGAGACCCTAAAAAAATCTGAGATGTTAGTACAGACATCTCCCTTGTCCCGAACTTAGGGTAAGGGTACTCTGGCCCTGAGGAGTTATCATCGGGAGGAGTGAAGGCCAGGCCAGAGACTCATTAAAGGCAACCACATCTTCCACATTGCTGGCACAGAACTGATGGACTGTATCTGCTGCACTATCAATAAATACCAGTTCTTACACAAACTTGACAGTGACTCTATGGGTTTAATGGGAGTGTGCAAGACTCTGTCATGGGGCCTGCCTCAAGGGAGCATGGAGGTGCTATTGGGCAGAGACATTTTAGGCCTGGCCGCAAGGCGATAGGTAAAGCTGATCTTAGTTCACCCAACAAGTTGAAGGGTGCCACATGGTGACAGTGAGTAAGGCTATGTTCCCACTAAGGCGATTAATCTCCTGCACTGGCAATTTTCTAATCGCCTGCAGAATCGCCAGCAGGCGATCACAAGGCGATTGACCAGGCAATTTTCACAGGTGTTAAGCCATTATAAGAAATAGAGAATAAATGGCCGTGATTTGTAAATCATTCGTGTCTATGGGTGCGATTAGAGGAAAATAGTTGCGGCCACCGACTACTGGCCATCAAAATGCACGATTTGATCGCGGCACCAATCACGCGTGATCCTATCAATGGGGACAAGCCCAGGCGATTCTGCCAGCGATTGAAAATTGCAAGCGCAGGCGATTTATACCCTAAGTGGGAACATAGCCTAATCATTTCTAGCAGTCTCTCTGATCAGAAGGGAGGCACGGGCTGTGATGGAGGGCCTAGAGTATGGTTCTGCCTTCTGGTGCAATCGTCTGCATGGAGTCAACAGACACGAGACCCTGACCCTACATGTTGGTGCACTCCACTCACTCAGGGGCGGTGCACACGTTACAGATCTCTCATATGCTCCTATTTTAGAAACGATAATGGCATTTTTTGGTAATCCTCCTAGATCTCCCACTTTAAAATCTGTACTACAGGGAGTGCAGAATTATTAGGCAAATGAGTATTTTGACCACATCATCCTCT
>CM070035.1:80473798-80486737 GCA_036250615.1 Ptychadena robeensis | reverse complement strand
GAATGTCAGAAATGTATATTTGTGAATGTTGAGATGTTATATTGGTTTCACTGGTGAAAAGAAATAGCTGAAATGGGTATAAATTAGTTTTTTGTTAAGTTGCCTAATAATTATGCACAGTAATAGTCACCTGCACACACAGATATCCCCCTAAAATAGCTAAAACTAACAACAAACTAAAAACTACTTCCAAAAATATTCAGCTTTGATATTAATGAGTTTTTTGGGTTCATTGAGAACATGGTTGTTGTTCAATAATAAAATTATTCCTCAAAAATACCACTTGCCTAATAATTCTGCACTCCCTGTAGTATACCAGTTGTGAATTACAAATATCCTCAGTCAGTGAATGTGGTTTACAGGTTAAAACATATTCATACATCTTATATATATGTATGTAACTGCTTTTTTATTTCTGAAAACAGAAGCAGTGGAGCTAGGCAAACTACAGCCAGGTTTTAAGTTCAGGATGACAGGGAAGTGATTATTTACACGGTGCTCGGTGTAGAGCTGCCACGTGTTGTTCACGCCACTGTAGTCAAAGCATGTTTAATAAAGTGCAACTACTGAAGGAACTGGTGCCTTTGAGTAATATTCCGACAGAGTCATTAGACATTTGCTGTAGGCACAATCTTTTACAAACTTCACGTTTTTAATTAAACTGTTTTGTCAGGCTGTTGTGGATCTCTAATTTCCCTCTTCCATAAATTCCTTCCTATGGTTTTGGTTCTGCAGACTGGCTATGTCTTAATGACCTGTTTTATTTTCTTTGAGAGACTATATATTTAATAACAAAGAAAAATAACCAGCAGACCCTAAAAAAAATAGGTGAAAGACATTGCCCTAGTTATTCAGCTGGGTGGCAGGTGCAACACAAAGAAGATATTTGCAGAGGGAACAACGAGTGCCATATTTCAGTAACACTCTATAATTCATTATATGTAACATAAATCTATTCTAACTAGCCGAGTAGCAAAAAAGGCTGAAGTTTTCTTATTTATAAACTGGTTCATTGCTAACGTTCCTGGGAAAATAAATAGAGCAGCGTGGACACGCACTAAGTCCGCATAGGAGAAATCACCTGAGAGAGAGTTATGATCCCATAGCACTATGTTTTATGGGAAAAAACTATGTAATGTATTTTCAATACTCTATAGTTCAGTCATTTCATCTAGTGCCCAAGAAGCTTCAGTCATGGAAGAAAGAAAGTACATGGTTCTGAAATGATTAAAATCTACCATAATTTAAGGCATAAAACCATGTAACCAAAATGAGGTTTGAGGGACTAAACTATTGCAGAACCTTAATTTGTTGCTTTTTTCAGTCATTCTGTTGTACATTTGTTGGTCTGCTTGGAATTTGTGTCCCTTGCCATGGCACAGTTATGAGCAAACTGTGGCTGACCTACAGATGGCCTCAAATTTAATTTTAGAATACGTTGGTGAACAGTAGAGATCTGACTCATTCAATGCAAAGTACCCAAGTCCTTTTGCCCCAAAACATCCCAAATAGTGATGGCCGAACCTCGGCCATGTTCGTCCGCGGACGGGCGGAGCGGACTTTTAAAAAAGTCCGCCGTCCGCCCGTTCGCGGATAGATTCAAATTCCCCGCTGCTAGGCGGGGAATTAGAATCGGAAAACCCGGATGTGACGTCAGTGACGTCACATCCGGCACCTGGAACGCATAGTTCCTGGTGTGCTTACCGGATGTGACGTCACTGACATCACATCCGGGTGTTTGAGCCGGCTTTCCACTGAAAGACCGGGTTCTCTACCCGGTCTTCAGTGGAAACATTCTTCCTGCGGCGAGATCTCGCTGCGTATGATCCCACCGGAGGAAGAATAGAGGGCTCCTTCACGCCGGCGGATAGGGCGGGTCGAACACCCGCACTGTCCGCCGGCGAGAAGGAGGGCGAACATGCTTGTTCGCGGCCGAACTGTCCGCCTTGCGGGCAGTTCGGCCATCACTAATCCCAAATGTGGTGCTGTGCATCTCCATTTGGGCTCAAAGAATATTGTTTGACAAGTCTTCTGGTTTGTTCAAATGAAACTTAAAAAATATAAGCCCTGCTTCCATGTTGTCCTTAAAGACAAAAGGCTCTCTCTTGGCAACCCTTCCAAACAACCTATTCTTGTTTGGTCTTTTTCTAATTTTACTGCAATGAACTTCAACATTTAGGCCTGTAAAGTCTGAGGTGCAAATAGTTGGGACATTGGAAATCTTGGGGTAAGTTTGTTGGGACATCCTTTATCCTCTCTTGGGAAGGGTCTTGCTTTTCACTTGTGAATAATCTTTCTAATTGTAGAATAATTGGCTTTGTTTGGAAATGGTCATGTAATCATTCCCAGGGAGAAATTGCTGAGGTCTTCTCTTCATGGCATTATGTAAACACACACTTTAATGCTGCTGCCAAGCAGATTTCCAAAACATCTAATGAATGCAATCTAAGAGTCATTCACAGCAAAGTGCATTGGCCCTTGTGGAGTGCTGACTACCATACTCCTTAGGAAAAGCATATAAACATCAACTTTTGCTTGATTGATGGACTAAGTCAAATGAGAAAATCGAGCCATGTATGACCACCTCTAGACTCTGTACCTCAGTCTGATAGTAATAAGCTTCTATTTTTTGGGACTGGGCTAACGGGTGGTTTCCGGATTGGGGGATGCCATGGCATGGGGAATGTTGGGTGGGCAGTCCTGACCATTGGTCGTGGGTATTCTGTTTCCACAACTATGTACTCTGTGTATAGAGGCTCAACAGGTAGCTTAACCAATAATATAAGGAAGTCAGTGAAGAAATATTCAATCCTCAGTGATGTGAATAAACTTGTATACTTTATCCTTATAATAGATTTGGTAAAACTGCAATACAATACAAATAACAATATATCAGAACCCAGGTAACATCCACAATACATATCTGTGCATAAAAGGTAACAAATAATTTTACTTACAGGCTATTATATAGACAGGGCCTGATAGAAGCATCATATTCCTCATAGTGTGCTGCTGGAACTAAGATGGAGTCATTTCCTGTGAACTATGAACTTAGGGGCTGGCTTATTCACAGCTCACTAATAACAGAATAAATGGGTGGCTGTCCCAGAAATGGTCAACAGGTGGCAGCAAATACAATCTACTGTAACTAACATTGCTAAGCATATAATCAATCACTGCACCATGGCTTAATGGTGAGGTAAATCCAGAACAGTGGGTCACAGTATCAATCCTGCCTAACACTTCTTGGTGAGTTCATGTTAGAATCATGTGACATAGTTTCTATAATCTTGGATATTGAATAATTATGATGAACATTATTTTGTTTATTGTAATAAATCATGATGCTCAGAAACAATTTAATTGAACATGTAAATATTGTTAGTTAGTTATTAGTGCAAGCAGTCTGTCCCTGAATAAGCATTTTATAGGCGAAACGCATAGGACTCCAAGTCTGCTTGAGATGTCATAGACACCAATATAAAACTTAAAAAATCACTTTTATATATGTACTTTGTATAACGTCTTCTTGTTGGTTGATAATAAGGATGTCTAATATATTTACTTACTCAATGGGTGTACTAACCCTGTCTAGTGTTAGGTGGAACTAGTTGAGTGCCACTTACTAGATCCACTAGCGTGTTTGATGTTCTTTATTTAAGGTTGTATTAACCTGCATTTTAGACCTTTTTTATGATGCCCTCATACATAAAATCTAAGATGTAGTTGCTTTTTTACCCAACTTTATCTTGTGCAACAATTATTATATAAATTATGATATATGACCACTTTACCAAATTATTTGATTTCGATGTTCCTACTTACACTGTGCAATAATTTAAGAGTGAACCCTCTAGCTTGGTTTTATGTGGGCAAGGCTTTTTCATACAACAAAGCAGCCTATGAGCTGTGTTGCATTGTCACAACACATGCCACATAGCTTATATACATACTGTACATGTAACTGAAATGTGCTGCATGAGCAGCTCCAATACAAATGTATTGGAACTGCTTGCACATCCAACATGTATGAAGCAGTGAGTTATAACACAACACCACAGTGCATACCAATGTGCATGTGGTACCGATTAACCATGCATAGTGCTTTACCCGCTGAATTGCTGATAGCACATATCAGCGCAAATAATGTGAAAGAACCCTCACACAACTTAAAAGACTTCAGTTACTAGTGGAAGCAAGAAGTGATGTAAAATATACAAAACAATTACATGCAGGATCATAGACTGAAAAGCAGGCCCTGTGGAAGAAGAATTTAGACCAAAGATTCTGCAATGTATAGTATACGGTAGTGAGCATTCAATATACTTAGTAAATAGTGGAAAACATAATTTCAAGGGAATCCCCTGTAAAATGTGTACATAACTTGCCCTAATAAGTCAGTTTAAAATACATCAGGGAAAGAATGTTGAGCTCAGCTGGGAGAATTGTATTGAAAACTTAACTAGTTACTGTATACCCATCTTGCTGAGCAACCATTCTGGAAGTTGTGACAGCAGAACCAACTGAGTGACAACTGTCTCTGTGGAAACACAGACACACAACAGAGTTCCCCAGGTACGCCACCTTATACATCCTTAGACACACTCAGTCACTTATCTCTTTCTAATAAATGAATTTCTGCCTATACTTTGCATTCCAACCTGAGTAGAAGCCAACCAAGTGACAGTTTAGATCTAGATGTTAGAAGGCAATACTATGCAGGTGCAGGCTAATAACTTAAAGGTCTTTGTAAACATTTTAGGGAACATATACTGGGGAAAACAGGGGTTGCCATAGCTCAGATCTTCCCTAAAGATCTATAAGTATTCCAATTGTGACACTTTGTCAATCATGGGGTACAGTGACGAGGATATGGCTATTTTACTCAAAAACTTCTATAAGGATAATGCCTAAAGGTGGTCATGAATGGATGGATTTATCTTCTTTGCTTTTTTGAATGCAGAGAGCGCAGGTTAAAAAAGCATACCCTTGAATGCGTTCGGGCTCTGTTGCATCTGCTCTGACATAAACACACTGAGGAAACCATTCCATTGACTAGCACTGTGTGCAATAAAAAAGGCACCACAGACCGCATGTTTTATGCCACATTGCAAACATAGCCTAACAGATGTTAGGTAACCAATTAATGGA
This sequence comes from Ptychadena robeensis, assembly GCA_036250615.1. Lineage (NCBI taxonomy): Eukaryota > Metazoa > Chordata > Amphibia > Anura > Ptychadenidae > Ptychadena > Ptychadena robeensis. The sequence goes on along the minus strand of CM070035.1, from coordinate 80,481,586 downwards.
ATGGTTTTCAGGGAGATCTGTTGCCTTGCGTTTATGTCTATGCAGAGCAGTGAGTTAAAAAAAACCTGCAACAGAACCCCAGCGCAGCCAACAGGATGACATTAAGGCCAAGGCTCCACAATGTTTTTTTAAAAGCATGTAAAAAAGCACAAGCTTTTAGGTGCATTTTGGATATGTCTTGTTGAGATATGGTGCGCTTTATTTTTAGATGTGTATTTGGACCTTTTTACTTTTACTACTTTTTTTACAGTAGAATTTATACAAGTTTTTTCTCCATTCTTGTGTCCAAATAACGTGTCCGAAGTGCTAGGGTCCCTTTGGACTCACTTTTTATAAGAACCAATTCATACTCTATGGGGTGTCTTGCATCGTGCCTCCTTAAACGCATGTTTAAGAAGCGTTTAAGAGTGAGACCTCAGCAGAGCCTGTGTGTACTATCCTATTCAATATAATGGCTCAGCGCTGACAAAAAGACTTAATGGAGTCTAGGCCTTAGGGATGATTTGCATTAATGCATTAACTCTATGGAAACAAAGCCTTATGCAAAAAGATTGTTTGCCTAGTTCATTCGTTTCTTGTTTATATACCTGAGGCAGATGATAACAAGTGAAGTGCACTTCATCATAATTTATGGCTTTACTCACACAGTTGGTGAAACCGCAGCAGTTGCTCACAGTGTGCGGGCACTTGAGTTTGCCATATTTGCCAGAATTAAGTGTTGCTCGGACAGAAGCAGTTTCAGGTGGTTGGTCGTTCAAAAAAAAAGTGTTTCTACTTACAATCCGAGTGGAGCCCGTGTAGAGAAAATGCATATGCTGCTAAGTGGCAAGTGGCATAGAAGGAAGGTGCTATTTTTTTACGTTAAAAGCAAAACTAGTGTTTTGGGGTCAAATTGCATTTCAATAAAAATACATGTATTTTATACATTGTTAAGAATTTTCATTTGCTTATAACTCCTAAAGAGTGATATGTTTTTATTTAAACGTCCTGTATAACTGTATTACTGTAGTGCTGTAAATATTTGGCAAAGCAGGTAAGACAAGGACAAAAAAAAGGGACCCACATGCTGTGTGATAGATGCAACTAAATGATGAAATATGCTAAATGAATCTGAGTTTAATATATATGTAAGGTATACATGGAAGATGATATTGCATTTAAATTATGAAGGTATTATTCCCTCTGGTATGGTATCTTTAATCTTTAATATGCTCCATTTATTAAATTCATGTTCTTTACTTTTACACATTAAATTTTTTTTAATCTGGCTGCATGCAGCGAAGCCATACATGCACTAGCTTTTGTTTTTAATGTATCAACTGTCATTCTAATATCAATCAATATTGCAGAGTGTAATCAATGCAAAACCAAATCAATACATTTTAATTCTTTCAACTTATAAAGATTAATGTGTGTCCGAAAAAAGGGGATTGGTTTTCCAACAACTAAATTATTGTTTTTTACTTCTGTTTTGTATGGCATGTATGGCTTGCTTTAGAGACTGGTCACATATTGTATGTAGGAACCCCTAAGTACCTAAAAGGTTTTTTTATACTGTTAAATTATAGTGTTTATATTTTCCAAACAAGCCCATTTATCTCAATGGAGCCAGGTGGAAGGAAGCCAGGCACCCAAAGTGCAAGCATACCTTGAGGGAAAACAAACAGCAGGCTCCACAAAATATACAACATGCCAAATGAGTTTTCACCAGGGACTGTGTGAGCAGATGCTTGATGCAGGTTACAGTTACCTTCTAAAATGAGTACGATTGCCAGAGTAAGTTAAAGTTGTCAGGAATAAGGTGGCATTTTATGCTTATGGTGCTTATGGTGGCCTATGTATCCCATGTTGCTGGTGGTTTACCAGCAACATGGGATACATTTCCTGAGTTCCTTGACATATGTGCAGAGCAGCTCAGGATATATTCTCACCTGCGTTCCTTGTCATATGCAGAACAGCATGGGATACATTTCCTGTGTTACTTGTCATATGTGCCGAGCAACATGGGATACATTTCCTGAGTTCCTTGACATATGTGCTGAGCAATTCAGGATATGTTCTCACTTGTATTACTTGTTGTATGCCAAGCAACATGGGATACATTTCCTGTGTTCCCTGTCATATGTGCAGAGCAACTCGGCATATATTCTTACCTGTGTTCCTTATCATATGCAGAACAGCATGGGATACATTTCCTGTATTCCTTGTCATATGTGTTCTCGGCGTATATTCTTACCTGTGTTTCTTGTCATATGCAGAACAGCATGAGATACATTTCCTGTGTTCCTTGTCATATGTGCCAAGCAACATGGGATCCATTTCCTGTGTTCCTTGACATATGTGCTGAGCAATTCAGGATATGTTCTCACTTGTATTCCTTGTTGTATGCCAAGCAACATGGTATACATTTCCTGTATTCCTTGTCATATGTGCAGAGCAACACAGGATATGTTCTCAGCTGTGTTCCTTGTCATATGTGCCAAGCAACATGGGATCCATTTCCTGTGTTCCTTGTCATATGTGCACAGCAACATGGCATACATTTCCTGAGTTTCTTGTCATATGTACTGAGCAACGCGGGATATGTTCTCACTTGTATTCCTTGTTGTATGCCAAGCAACATTGGATACGTTTCCTGTGTTCCCTGTCATATGTGCCAAGCAACTCATGATATGTTCTCACTTGTGTTTCTTGTCATATGTGCCGAGCAACATGGGATACATTTCCTGTGTTCCTTATCATATGTGCAGAGCAACATGGGATACATTAGCTGCTGCATTGTATATGATGCACCTCACACAGCAGAGATCCTGATGGCCAACAAATATTTTGGCTTTTTCCCACTCTGCTTGCCTGAGCTCTGAGACAGCTTCCAGACCCAACCAACAGCCTCTGCATGTGATCTGGGTAGCTTGAGGCTAACTCGCATACAGTGCACATCTGCTTCTGTCCCTGTATGTGAGTTGGGTTCAAGCTGCCAAGCTCACATACTGAAAGCACAGAGCAGCAGGAGATATCCACCCATGGCTGACAAGCTCAGTGCTCCTGTTCTCTGTGTATGTGAGAGCTGTCAGCAGGCGTCTCATACTCACAGGCAGAGCTAGATGGGAAAGCTCTTTCATCTCGCTCAGCTACTGCATTGTTTATATCAGCAGAGCTCCATTGACATAAACAATGCAGTACAGATGGAAGATGTGCCTGGTCATGCTCCTCCACCTCTTACATACCTTCACACCATAAGACACATACATTTTGAAACTCAAAACCACAGAAACTCACACATGAAGTGGCAGACCACATAAAGTCACAGTTAGGAAGTACTAAAGCTGGGAATAGACGCTTAGATTTTAGCCGATTTCTGACGTCATCATGCACGGCCAGTCATTCCGAGAATTGGCCACCCACAGTTTGTGTGCTGGCATTTACTTAGGATGGGGATGTTGGTCCTTGAGCACAGTTTACCCAAGTTGAAAAAGTTCAAAACCACCAGGACTCTTCCAAGAGCTGGTCGGCCTTCTAACCTGAGCCTTAGTCGAGGATGTGATCAAGAGAGAGAAGGACAACCATCTCTGCAGCAATCCACTAAACAGGCCTGTATGGTAGAGTGGCCAGACGGAAGCCACTCCTTAGTAATAGGCGTCACATTTGGAGAAAACCAGGCACTACTCATCACTAGGCCAATAACATCCCTACAGTGAAGCATGGTGAAAAGATCTGCCGATGAAAGACTAGTAAAAATAAAGGGAAAGATGACTGCAGCAATGTACAGACACATTGTGGACGAAAATCTGCTCCAGAGCACGATTCAACTCAGACAGACTATGACTGTTTAGGTTTTTACATATGACCAACACCCATTGTGAAATTATGTGTTTTTAATTGTAAACTAAATAAAAAATCATGTATTCATTTAAAAAAATGGTGTCCAACACTCAGTGCCTTTAAAGTACCATTCTCTAGTCCCATCCAAATCAAGATTGGCTGGTTGGGCCTTAGAACAAATTGCTCTCTCTTGTACTCAACTCAGAAAGAGATGATGGTTCATCTTATACCAGGCGAAGACCCTAAGCACACAGCCAAGATATCAAAGGATTAGCTTCAGGACAACTCCATGAATTTCCTTGAGTGGCCCAGCCAGAGCTCAGACTTGAATACGATTGAATATCTCTGTGCACCGACGCTTCTAAACCAACCTTATGGAACTTATGAGGTGCTGCAATAGCAATGGGCGACACTGACCAAGGATAGGTGTACCAAGTTTATGGCATCATAATCAAAACGACATGAGGCTGTAATTGCTGCCAAATGTGCATCTATAAAGTATTGAGCAAAGGCTGTTAATACTTATCTACATGTGTTTTCTGAGTTGTTTTTTTATAAACAATTTGCTAAAACCTCAAGTAAACCCTTTTCAAGTTGTCATTATAGGGTGTTTTGTGTAGTATTCTGAGGGAAAAAAATTTAATCCATTTTGGAATAAGGTTGTGACACAACAAAATGTGGAAAAAGTGATGTGCTGTGAATACTTTCCAGACGCACTGTATATATTTACAAAACCTACAGCCATAGACTTGCTGGTCATCCATCCTGTGGTGCGCGAATTGTCGCATTACTCACACATCACAGGAACACATGTCCATTACACCTGAACTGTATATATTTGCACTGACGTTTACCACAGCCAACTGTGTAGAGGAAAAAAAATTTGTAAAACACTACACGATAGTGTCATAAATCAAAACACATAAATAAATTGTACTCTCCCCCTGCAGCTATTGATAGATTGCTGTATACTGCTGAAGATAAGATTCAAGGTCACAGAAAGTTTGGAAGTAGAAGTAAATAAAATTCAATCAGCTATACTATAAATACCTACATTGAAGCGAGAACTTTTTATATCAATCAGACAATATGCTGCGTTTTTTATATTTTTAGAATTGAAACAAAAGCACGGATGGTGTCTGAATGAATCATCTATTGTAATACTTGATAATGACCTTAGAAATCAAAGGTATATATATATATATATATATATATATGTTATAGGATTACCATGTACATAGGAAGCATCAAATACTGGAAATAGCAACAGAAATACATAGGAAGGTATAACAACAATTTACCTCAGAGCAAATATATTGTATCTAACGACCACCTTTTGGCTGCGTCTACACTATGGAAATCTGCAGCCCCCCCTGTATTCCCTATGGGGAAAGATGTGGCAGTCTATACTGGCGCATCATGCCTGCGGTTGGGGGCAGTGGATTCCCAATGCTCGGGCATTGGGGATCTGGGGGTGTCCCACAGACGCAACGTAAACACGTACCGCACCCATTGGTAAAAAAATGTGTGTGGGGCTTGCTAATAGAAATGTAAAGGGCACGGTATTACCGACATACCACATCCTAAACAGCACCCTAACGGCTTTTAGGTGCTATGCACATGCCAACGTGCCTATAGTGCCCCGCAGCGGTTGCTGAGGCGGTATAGTGTAGACCCAGCCTTAACCATAAAAGGCTAATAAAATGTTTTTATTACTTTACACTGAACCAAGTTGAACCTGGGGCTTTCCTTGACAGGCCAGGTCCCAGTTTTTTGGTCCTGTCTGTAGTGCTGGAAGGTTATTTTGTCTGAATACCATAACAACACCAAACCCATATAAGTAAGATATATTTTGAATGAGGAGTATGTGGATGAAAAATATCAGCAATTTATTTGTCTTCTGGCCAACAATGATTTTAAACCCTACTAACTAGACCCAGTTATAACTGTTTTCTTGACTGGGGTACATTGTTTACATAAACAAAAGCATTGGAATATACAATAAATATTACATAAGATACATATACAGTATTTATAGTCCTGTTCGATCCAATAATCCAATTAATCGCTGAAGATGGTGACGTTTTTAGTGTATATATCTACATGTTTCACCAACTGGCTTCTTCAGGATTACATTAAAAATACAGTTTGGTTCAAGATTGAAGCTGCACTAAACAGTCTCTCACATAGAAACAAGGTCAATCCACCCTTGGGATAGCTTATCTATAGGGCATATACAGAAAACCAGGGAGCAATTAGAAGAAGCTACAGTGGTTGACACTCTTGTCAGTGTATACCGACTTAAGAGTAGCAAAACAAAATGCACATGGAGTATGTAAGTGTCTAAAGCCGGGGGGGTTGTGTTGTGAGCTTAAAACTTACCTTACAAAAAAAAGAAACACATGAAAAAATGTTTTACCTGCCTTAGAGCTGGCTTAAAGCGGAGCTACCACTTGTTAGGTCACTCTGTAGTATCAGCTTTAGCTCCAGCTGATATTGCGGAGATCGCTGACTAAAAAAAAAACAAAAATGATTTCTGACAGCTGGAGGGGTGTCTTTTTAGAGACAGCCCCTCCCACTGTGTTACATCTCGCCTAGGCAGGACGTGACAAGCTGCAGGGGTTACTGGGAATTCTCTCCCAAAGTTTCACAGATGTGACGTCAGCATCACGTCTGTGAGACTTTGTCAAGAGAGGAGAGAGAAGCCTCTCTTCACACGATCTAGCTGAGTGCCCCCCTTTCTCCACCACATTGGAGCTGAGCTCTGTCTGCGTAGGAGTGAGGGGAGAGAGGGGGGTCTTTTCAGCTGCTGCCCGGACACGATAGATCAGGAAGTGGCTTCTCTGCCCTTATTCAACATGTTGCCACCATCAGATAGGAAAGCCATTTTATTTGTTTTTGTGTAGCAGTTTTCCAGGATCTGAACTGCTGACAGGTAAGTAATGTGCTTTTTTCATGTATGTGTTTTTTTTTATTTTTTTTAGGGATTGTGTGTTTAATGTGTAGTTTGCCGGCAGGGGATGTGGAGTGAGGATAGGTAAAATTTAAAAAGAGATTCTATGAAGAGTTCAAAGTCACATTAGGCTGAGGGCTTATTCACACTAGCTGTGCTTGCCTTTTTTGCTGATAACGGACACGGTATGGGAGAGGTTTGCTCTGCACCTGCGAAAAGGTGTACTGGAGGGCGTTATCAGTATTGAGAGTTACTAGAAACCCAAGCGCAGGGCTAGTGTGAAAGGTCCTATGGAAACCTGTGTACCTTGCTTTAACGCTAGCCGGCTAGAATGAGCCTTAAAAGTATTGCTAGTATTGCAAATAAGCGTGTCATTGAGTAAGTGGGCATGAACAGTAGAACTTTGATGAACCTTTATGAACAGTATCCAGTTCATTTAAGGGTTGTATGTTGTGCCCTGAATACTTAAATACAAAAAACTGCAGCAATTGGGCTTCACATCCAAAAATTAGAACAGCTGTCCTTAACTATTATCCAGGTTTCATCACAGAACCTATTCACTCCAGTGTCTGGTTTTTATATTCTTCTTGTCACTATTCTATTGGACTGTCCTGTATTAATCAACTTCGAAGTAGGTGGACCAACTAATGTTTCCATTGAATGTAAAACTCTGCTGCTCAATGTTTCCTGCTCTCTTTTATTGCATCTTTTCATGTGCAAATAGATGTAATGGGTATCAGGTGTGGACTAAGAGCAGGCCAGTTCAGCCTCTTTTAAGTGACCAGAAACGACCTTGCTTTAAGTTTAAAATGGAAGTCAAATAGGTTGTTTAGAACAAAAAATGTACTGTCGTTAATCAAGCAGTACGTTTTCTGTTCATTTTTGAGCACCTTGTGTCACATTCAGAAGGTCGTTCCAGATTTTTTTTTTTAAGATTAAAAAAGTGAGGAGTGGTGGCTTGGCAATGGCCGGATAGAGAAGCATTCTCCACGAGCTCCCGCCGACCACCCTTT
>CM070035.1:80437485-80448403 GCA_036250615.1 Ptychadena robeensis | reverse complement strand
CACACAGCCGCACCTACGGGTGTTAGGGCTACATTTGGGGGCTCGTCCGCAATTTCTGGGTAGCAGGTGACCCTGAAAATTGAAGAGAAAGACCCCTTGAAGACAACCAGAGCCATTTTGTGAAAATTAGCCAAGAAGAGAGGTTAGACTTAGCTGCTGAGCACGCGAAAGTTTGGCGCCACTGAGCACCCGATAAAGAGGCGGGGCTTAGAGAGCCGGAACTACCCTTTACACGTGAGAGTACCTGTGAGTTGTCGATGTGGAGAAAATGGCTGGATTCGGAGGAATTTTCCACACCATTAATGCTGGGCCCATGTCGGCGTCCGGCACGAGAAGCAGCACCTTCATCACGGACACCGGAGTTCGATTCCTGCTGAGAGGCGAGTTAGCTCTGATGAGAGATGGAGAATTGGAGAGGATGGGAATCGCCTGTCAGGGATGCGGACATGTGAACCTGACTGTGAGGCCCTGGAGCCGGTGCGTAGCCTGTGGTTCATTTCTTATGGACATGACCAGTACCCAGCTTCCTGCAAGTGTGCAGCCGTTGGACTACCATACCGGGATGACCCCCCCTGCCTCTGAGAGTGATTCCGAGACGTTGGTGTGGGTAGGTCTGCTGGGAGTGAGTCGGGAGAAGACCCGGAGGCGCATTTCGGGGCCGTGCCCGAGCCGACCTGGATCTGTGACCACTGATTCCCGAAATTGCGAGCCATGCGGATCATCCAAGGAGAAGCTGAGTGAGCTGTTCCATGAAGGAATGTCCATTACTGAGAAGAAGCCTGCGGAGGCTGAGCAATTTGATGACCCTCCTTCAGTCTCCTGGGGGGATGATGAAGAAGAAGCAGAGCAGGGAGAGATTTACCTGACGCCCGCGAAAGGTGAGCCTGCAAAGAGTACCAAGGGTGCTGAGATGGAAGGGCCCGATCCAATTCCGAAAACCCTCCCGAATACTGAGTTTGTTCCTGGAGCTGCAGAGCGGGAAGAGACTGTAGTTTGTGCGGCTGAATCGTATGTCCGTCCTGGGCAAGCTGGTCTGGCGCATCTCCCTATATTGGCCAGGGCACAGCGGACCGTGAACCGAAAAGTGGCCCTTGAATACGGATGGCAGTCTCCTTACTGCCCAAAGAAAGACATGCAGGAGATTGAGGTCTTGCGGCACAAGTGGGTAGAAGACGAGATTTGGGAATACCTGGATGTCCCGAAGCCTCAGCGGAACAGAAATTCTCCCCTATATCCCCGGTTTCGAGATTACCTGGAGAGCTGGAATTACGGTCGGCATGTGCACATGGATAGAGTCGTGATTATACGTCCACAGCGGCGAGAGCAAGAGTTGGCGATCAAAGCGACTGACAAAGATGGTAAATACATCCAGCTGCCTGATCCGATGTACTACCGCTGAGCGAATTCAACAGATGGGGTAAGAGGATCTTCAAGTTTCTAAAGAGTACCTGTCTTACTGTTTCTTCATTCCCTCCTCACCTATTGTGTGTTTACCTGTGGGGAGCTATGTTCTATTTTTTTTTTAAAGGCGTTTTTCAGTTTGCCTCTTTTTGTAATAGCTACCCCAGGGGAGTCCAGGGTTTCCTCCAATTGACCCTGAGGGTGAGGAAGGGTTGTTCATTATTGGGCGTTCTTTAGTTTGCCCACTGGGATAGACTCTTCAAAGACTGAGCTGTCCCAGGTCCATTGAGTATGCTGTGTCCCATGAAGAGGGATGAAGTTAGAAGAGTTTTTGTGTATTGTTCCTTCTCTCTCTCCTAAGTGAGGTACACCATTGCCGGCCGGTGATGTGTACCTGGAGGGGAGGTCATGGACTCCGGTAGATATTCCACTTATCTTTAGGAGCCAAGGGTTCTGTGTATTTATGCATTTAAGTGATAGGTAAATCGAGTGTTTCTCTGTTTGATGGGAGTCAGGCCCATTGGTTCCTCTACATCCTTCTCCTCTAGTGAGTCTTGCCTCTTGTTAAGCAGAGATGCATGGTAACTGTGTTTATGCTATATCAAAGGGTGACTGCCGGCTGGTAGTTACCAATAGTATTTAAGAAGTATAGAGTATAAGATCTGTGTACAATAAAGTAATGTATATACATGTGTGATATTGAGAGTAGCTTTCTGTGTGCAGAGTTGTCAGGCTGACATGGGACCACCCGCTCATGTATGGTTTGAGGCTCTGTACAGCAGGAAGACAGGTAGTATAGGTACTGTGTTTATGTGCTATCTTTGAAGTGTAATCACCGGCTGGTGGTTACAAGGCCCACTTCAGAGTGTAGAGTATAAGATGTAATGTTTATTGATAATATGTTGTTCTGTCAGCAGTTGGTCGCCTATCTGGCTGGGCGCCTGGCTGTTGGTAGAACAGGATCAGGTGGTGTGTCTCTTCTGGAGGAGAAGGGTTTGCGGTTAATCCTTTATCTTTGTGGAGGGATGCTCTGCTGATCCAAATGTGTGTGGAGTGTACAGCATTAGATGCTGTGTTTGTAAATGTTAGTTTGGTTCAGGACTTTGCATTTCCGGCGGCTGCTGTGAATGGTGAGGTTTTGAATATTTGCTGCTATGCTTGTTGGTGCAATTGATCTAGGGGCTCCTGGTCAGTTGTGCTGGCACTACAGCTAGAGCACCTTGTGTCTTTTTCCTGCGTGGGGAGAAGGGCCCACTGGGAGGAAAGACTGTGTCCTCAGGAATCTTTTGATGGATTCCCATTTCACTGAAGGTTAAGGGAGCTTAATTTCTGTATAATATGTCACTACTGCATTTGTGATTAAAGGGGCTTGTGTTTCCCTTAGCAGTGGTGAGAAGTATTTTCTGGCAATGCTATTTGAAGTCTCTATAGTGAGTGTTGCTGAATGCATACAGACTAGGTGAATCTAGTATGTTCAAAGAGGTCTTAGCTGACAGGTGAGGTCACCTGTCTATCAAATGAGGGGGTGAGTGTAGCCCCTGCTATGGACAGGAGTTAAGGAGTTAGTTGTTTAGTAGGGAAAACTTGGTGTCACAGACAGGTGCAGCCAAGGCTGCCTGACAGTATAGATCTTGGCTCTCTGCCAAGGTTTGTGAATGTATCGTTTTGTGCTCCTCTGCCTGATTTCTGAGAGGCCAAGGGACCTCACTCGCCGGAACAGCCTTGTCCCCAACCCTCCTTCCACTTGATGACTTGTGCAAATAAACTTCAACTCAACTTTCAAGTAAGTCTCCCTCTGGTCATTTCTGCTACCCAGTATCCCATTACACACAGCCGCACCTACGGGTGTTAGCGCTACATACGCATTAAAACATCTCACCCCCAAACCTTTTATATGTAACAATAAAATAAATGATTAAATATAAAAATGTATTTAATGAAAAATACTCCAAAACTGTTTTATGTTATTATTAACCCTCTTGGCGGTTTGAGGTTTTCGCGCCATTTTTTATGTCACGAAAACCTCATGTCACCGACAATCGCGGCGGAGTACACTGTAACAAATACTGTATACACTGTATACACTGTAACAAATACAATACACTGTAACAAATAGACGCTGGCGGCGTGTGGAGAGTGGAGAGCGGCGCTCCCTCCATTAACATGGAGGTCTATGGCGCCGCCCCCCCGCCCCCTTCGGCGTCAACAGATGACACTGAAGACACGGGCGGAAGGGCTCCGTGTGGCGGCGCTCTTTACAGAGCCGCGGCACACAGGGAGAGGCAGTTTTGCCCGATCCCGGACGGGCACAGTTTGATCGGCGATCAAACTGTGCCTGAACTGAGTTCGGGCAAACCGCTAGGAGGGGTTAAGTAAATATTACAGATAAAGATAAAATGCCCAACATTACACATAATAAAGAATGCACTGATAAAAAATCCGACCCCAAACTTAATATTTAATATTAAATCCATTATTACATATACAATTGGGTCATTAATTTGTGCATAATTTGTGCTTGGGTGGCAAATTTATACAGTTTTAACCAATTCTATAAATGTTTTAAATTAGCCCAGAAATAAACCACAGCGCCAAAAAGACACAAACCATGTGTTGTGTTTTTTTTTTACATCCATTTGCTTATTATAACATTGGGGAAAACAACACCACCATGGATGGGACTATAAAACTTGGTACCAACATGTGAATAGATCACAACTGAAAACATTGTCTAAATTCCACATACCCTATCATTTAAATGAAAGTCCTTTCCAGTGCATGAATGTTTGGGCCATGTTATTGGCAGACGCATTGGTGGTTAAAGACAACAAAGGTACATTTAAACACTGTTATGGTCCAAACAATGGTCTACACATTTCATCCAGATGTGGTGAACAATCTAGTTCAGGCTCAGAGTCCAGTCACTAAAACAGCAACCAGAACACAGGTGATCGCAAGTCCAAGAACGAACACAAACACAGGTAGCAGTCGGGGAACAAGCAAAAGCATAGGTCAAATCCAAGTTGGGGTCAGTAGCCAATGTGTCACATAAGGAATGGAGCGATGAGAGAAGAGTAGTGGATATTCCGTGCCAAGGATCGTACACAAAGTTAACAGCAATGGAGCACGAGAGGAGACATAGCGAGATATGGCAAGAACAAAATGAATGGCAATGAATGCAAGTGGGGACCTGGATTTATAGGATATAACCATTTCCATTAAATATTTATAAAATAATAGAAAGCAACACCAAAAGGACACAAAGCAGTGTTGTGTTTTTTTTAGAATGCCTTCACTTATTACCGACTGGGAAAAACAACACCACCATGGGACTGTAATGGTCAACATCAAAGAGATCACAATTGAAACATTGTCTGAATTTTCAATACCTTTTGCATCAAGTGTGTGGGTGGCCTGGTGGGTATTATGTCCCCTATGACTCCTTCATGGAGAGGAGACATGAGAAGTGCTAAAGAAATGTGGTATAGTATGCTATCCCAGAGCATATAGTATATACAAGCTTGTCAGAGCTTTGCATTTAGCATATTTATAGTAATCTACGTGACGACCACTACTTATAACGCACCCATTATATCGGGGTGCGACGGTGCAGCCACTGTGAGGCCACGTCACCATTCAAGAGTCGTAGGTCAAGTGAAAAAAAAAAAACATATCAAGAAATATACACATATTTAAAGATAAAGTAAATAATATAATAAAGTGTTCAGCAATTTTCTAAGATATAAAGGTAAAATTAGAAACCTAGTGCTGAAAAATTATGAAAAACACTTCTTTGGTTTGGGGCCACAGTGAAAATAATCCAGATCCATCGACATGGGCTGTATGTCGCTGAGGGCCCACAACGTAACAAACAAAACTGTGTCGATTTGAGTAAATTGCGGACTGCAGGTGCCCACATGGGGCGCAGTTCAGACATGTCCGTAAAAAAATTCTTGGCCGATGCATGCGTTTCAATGCACACGACGTCCCGGTTTCAAAGAAACAGCGGCACAAAATGGTGCTGTGAGAGATGACATCATCACATGCTCTCACAGCTCATCTGTCGGTCCCACTCAAAAAACATGTGTTGGGACCTCAGTGCTTAAGGTTAATCTGGGTGATTTTGGGCACTGAATCAACCCTATTCCACATTAGTGTCAGACCATTGCAGGCTATTGACAAAAGAGTAATTCGAAGTAGAAATTTTGACACATATATATAAAAGATATACTAAAATACTTTTTTATCATATACCCAAACCATTTCTATATTGCCAGCAAGCTCAGTGATGATGTCCATGATCAGGAGCTTTGCAATTAATCACAAACTATTCTTTAGTATACTGTGTCATCAAATGGGACGACACTATTACTGGACTACAAAAGAAAAGCGACACACCCCTAATCAATGAATCAAAACAAATCCATCAAGATCAGGATGTCAGTGTTACACGGACATGTGGCATGTACGTAGTATAAAACTTTTCCAATGTTACGCACATCCCATACATTTCACCTGTGGTCTGTAATCAGCAATTAGCAACAAAATGAGAAAGTAGAGGAAGAGCAGTAAGTGTGGGAAATGTTACGGAGCTGGAGTCCTCATAGAGTATGTAAGATCAGTTGACATATAACACAAGTACAATGAGTTTCCCACAGTATGTGGACAATCACACAAGAGTAGAGTGGCCTTTGATGTGGACATATAAAATGTACAGAGGTGGAGTGGCAATGGTATGTAAAATCACAATATATGACAGAGTAGAGTGCCCACAGTATGTGACGCAATCACACAATGTACAGAGGGATGCCTACAGATTTCACATATCACACAATGTATATTTGAGTGCCCAACACAGATGTGAATACAAACAAGTACAGAGGGGTGTTTCCACAGGATGATACATATCACACAATGTACAGAGTGGAGAGAGTGGCCACTGGATGTCACAGATCCACATGTTAGAATGAGTTCAAGTATGGGACATATCGCAATGAAGAGTGGAGTGGCCACTGTATGTCACATAACGAATTCACCACAGCATGCACATATCACACATGTACAGAGTGGAGTGCCACATTGTAGGTCACAGATCACGCAAGTACAGAGTGTAGTGGCCAAATGTATGTAACATATAGCACAGTACAGAGTGGAATTGGCAACTGTAGTCACTCTCACGGATTCCACAGCATGTACATAACACAATGTACAGAGTAAGTTCCAAGTATGGAATATCACAACAATGTACAGAGTGGAGTGGACCATTGATGTCACATATCACGCAATGTAAGAGGTGTAGTGGCACTGGAGTCACATATCACGGAATTCCACGCATGTCAATACAAACAATGTACAGAGTAGAGTTTCCACAGTATGGGACATATAACAAGACAGAGTGGAGTGGCCACGTATGTCACATATCAAGCAAGGGTACAGAGGGAATGTTCAACAATATTGAAATGTCAAAATATACATTTGAGTGCCACAGATGTCACATATCACAAAGTAAGGTAGAGTTTCCACAGTATGCAACAATCACAAATTTATAGAGTGGAGTGTCCACGATGTCAATATACACAATGTTCAGAATAGGAATTCACAGTATGTGACATATCGACAATGTACAGAGTGGAATGGCCACGGTATGTCACATATCACACAATGGTTCAGAATAGAGTTCCACAGTATGTAAATATCACACAATGACAGAGTGGAGTGGCCATGTATTCACATATCACGCAATGTACACAGTGGCATGGCACAATATGTGACATGTCACACAAATAATATTGGTGTGCCCAACAGTATGTGACATATCGGTAATGGACAGAGGGGAGTGTCACTGTATGTACATATCACACAATGTTCAGGAATAGAGTTTCCACAGTATGGGACATATCACACAATGTATGAATAGAGTTCACACTATGTGACAATAGAACAATGTACAGAGTGGAGTGGCACTGTATGGTACAATCACGCAAGGTAACAGTGGAATGTTACACAATATTTGAAAGTCACACAATTACATATTTGAGTGCCACAGTATGTCAAATATCACACAATGTACGAGAGTAGAGGTTCCACAGAAGTATGTCACATATCACACAATTTATAGAGTGGAGTGTCCAGTAGGTCACATATCACACAAAATGAGTTCAGAAGAATTTCCACAGTATGGACATATCGCACATGAAAGCAGATGATGGAAGGCCACTGATGTCACATATACACAATGTCAGAATAGAGTTTCAGTATGTGACTATCACAAAATGTACAGAGTGGAGTGGCCATATATGTCACATATCACGCAATGTACACAGTCATGTGCAAAATAGGTGACATGCACAAAATATAAATATGGGTGCCCCAAGATGTGAATATCACGCAATGTACAGAGTGGAGTGTCCACTGTATGTCACATATCACACAAGGTTCAGAATAGAGTTTTCCCACACTATGTGGACCATATCGCACATGTACAGAGTGGACGGCCCACTGTCTGTAACATATCACGCAATCAAGTACCACAGTGGCTGTCCAAACAATATTTGAAATGTCACAACAATTATAATATTTGAGTGCCCACAGGTTATGTCACATATCACCCAATGTCAGGAGAGTTTCCACAGTAGGTCAAAATCCACCACAATTTATAGAGTGGAGGTCCCACTGTAGTCACAATACCACAATGTTCAGATAGAATTTCCACAGTATGTGACCATATCGAACAATTGTACAGAGTGGAAATGGCCACTGTATGTCAATATCACACAATGTTCAGAATAGAGTTTCCACAGGATGTGACAGATCACACAAATTGTACAGAGGGGAGTGGCCACTCATTATGTCACATATCACGCAATGTACACAGGGCATGTGCACAATATGTTGACAGTCACAAAATATAAATATGGTTGCTGCCCACAGTATGTGACATATCACGAAGTACAGAGTGGAGTAGGGTTCCATGTGTATGTCCCAACCAATACTCCCCACACCCCAATGGTCAGCAATAGAGTTTCCAAACAGCATGTGGACCCCCACCCCTATCGCCACAATGTACAGAGTGGAAGTGGCCCTGTATGGCCAACATATCACGCAATGTACACAGTGGCATGTTCACATATATTTGACATTTGATAAGGTCACACAATATACATATTTAGGCCACCACAGTATGTCACATATCACCCACAATGTACAGAGTAGAGTTTACCACAGTATGTCACATATCACACAATTTACAGAGTGGATGCCACTGTATGTCACATATACACACGTTCAGAATGGAGTTTCCACAGTATGTGACATACAAGCAAAGTACCAGAGGGAGTGTCCAATAGTATGTCACATATCACACAATGTTCAGATAGAGTTTCAACAGTTATGTGAAATATCACACAATGTTCTGAAATAGAGTTTCAACACTAGGGACATATCGCACAATGTACAGAGTGGAGTGTGGCATGTTAACAATGTTCATACACAGTGGATGTTCACAATCTTTGAAAGTCACACATTATACATATTTGAGTGCCACAGTATGTCAAATATCACACAACTGTACAGAGTAGAGTTTCCACAGTATGGGACATATCACACAATTACAGAGTGGAGTGGCCACTGTATGTCACTATCACGCAATGTACACAGTGGAATGTGACAATATTGTGTACAGTCACAAACCCAATCTACATATGGTGTGACACAGTATGTATGTGACATATCACGCATGTACAGAGTTGGGCAAGGTGTCAACGGTATGTAACATATCAAACAATGTTCCGAAAGAGTTCAAAGTAGTGACATATCACAAAATGTTCTGATAGAGTTCCAAACATGTGACATATCGCACCATGTACAGAGTGGAGTGGCACTCTGATGTCAAATATTCACGCAATGTACACGTGGCTGTTCACCAATATGTGACATGTCAAACAATATACATATGGGAGTGCCCACAGTATGCGACATATCACCATTTTACAGAGTGTGAGTGTCCACTGTATGTCACATATCCCACCAATGTTCAGAATAGAGTTTCCACAGTATGTGACATGATCGCACCAAGTACCGAGTGGAATGGCACTGTATGTCACATATCAACAGTGGTAGCGTTTCCACGGGATGTAAATATCAGACATATCATATTCAGGACATATGAGTGGTTATAGAGTTCCACAGTATGTGAAAGAGCACAATGTACAGAGTGGAGTGGCCACTGTATGTCTTAATATGTACACCGTGGCAGTCCACAATATAAACAATTTTTGATTGGAGTCCCACTGTATGTGACTATCACACAATGGCAGAGTGGAGTTCCCACAGTATGTCAACATATCACACAAAGTACAGAGTGGAGTTTTTCTGAAGTATGGTATATCATACAATGTACAGAGTGGAGTAGCCACTGATGTGTAATCACACAAGTCAGAGTGGAGTGCCACTTAGGTGACATATAACACAATGTACAGAGTGAAGTTTCCGAAGTATGTCATATATTGTACAGAGTTAGTAAGAGTAGCGCCACTAATGTCATATATCACGCAAGATGTACAGAGTGGGGCGTGGGGTGGCCCAATGATATGTACATATTAAAAAAGCACAGAGTGGAATTGCCCATGTCTGTGACATATCACCACAATGTACAAAGTGAAATACCACTGTTTGTCACAATCACAAAAAATACAGAGTGGAAGTGGCCATGGTATGTACATATCCACAATTAGAGAGCAGAGTGGCCATTGTAGTCACAATCACCACAATCTAGAGAGTTGAGTGGCCCCACTGATGTCAAATATCACACAATCTAGAGAGTTGAGGCCCATGTATGTCACATATCACACAAGGTAAATAGTGGAGGGCCACCGTTGTCAACACTATCACACAAGTACAGTGGAGTATCTGCTTACGTCACATTATCACAAAATATACAGAGTGGAGTTCCCACAGCATGTCAATATATCACAGGGGTTTTTTTTTTTTTAAAACCAGGGAAGGGGTGGAGAGTTCCCAACGTATGTCACATACCCACAATGTACATATTTGGAGTTTCACCAGTAGTGACAATATAATGCGACAGAGTGGAAGTGATTACAGTATATTTCACAATTAGACAAGTTTCCGAGAACCATTTCCGGCGACTATACGCAGACTGGGCGTTATAAGACGACCCCCAAATTTTTCCAGTAAAATATAGGTGTTGGTATATCTCGCCGATATAAGACTCTCCAGAGCACACCAAATTAAAAAATGGATGTCTACTCGAGTTCTGTTAAATATGAATTGGATGGGAAAAATATTTAGAGGATCATGTATGATTGGAAGGACCCAATGATAATCGATGCTGTATCGTTTATCTGCCAAGTGTTAGACGCAAAAGACGTGAGAGAAGTTGTATAATAATTGATTCCATGGGTGTAACCCTGTCCTCAGACTGAACAAAGGAAGCTGTTGGCACCATGGGGCAATCATATTAGACAGGCGAGCCAAACCATGTAAGATTATAAAATAT
>CM070035.1:80344011-80363634 GCA_036250615.1 Ptychadena robeensis | reverse complement strand
CCAATATATCCGACATTGAATGGTATATAGGGAGATCAGATCACCCCTCTGTGTATACTCACTGTCCACCACTATATCAGACATTGAATGGTGTATAGGGAGATTGGATCACCCCTCTGTGTATACTGCACCCCACTATATCAGACATTGAATGGTATATAGGGAGAGCAGATGACCCCTGTGTGTATACTGTACCCCAATATATCAGACATTGAATGGTATATAGGGAGAGCAGATGACCCCTGTGTGTATACTGTACCCCACTATATCAGACATTGAATGGTATATTGGTCACCCCTGTATATTTTATTTTGTGTTTGAATACAGTTTATACCATACCCCGATGTATACGGCATGGCTGAACTGAAGGCTGTCTTTAGCTGTGAATGATGAGGGTTACCATTGTTACTGAGACTGTGTGACGACAAATTGTAGAGTTGGCCCTAATAAGGTGACAGCTGCCAATGAGGCTATAACTCCACTACGTTTTCCCCCGCCATTTGTTCTACTCTGATTGCGGGGTAAAGAAAGCCAGTGATGTGACTTTGGCTAAAGCCCCACTACGTTTCGCCTAAATGTAAAGTGCATGTAGTGCGTATAGAACATGCGCCCACTACTATTTTGCAGTGCTTCCGCAAATTGTAGTGGAGTTTTACATTTTGATGATAAGTGGATGGCAAGTGTACACCAAAAGACAAGTGTACACGTACATGCCAAGGGGATTTTTTTTCAAATTGAAATTAGGCTTTAACATTTCAAGTAGCTGTATAAATGATTTACTTCATTTATATACTACATTAATAGTAAAGTTTTTAGACTACAAGAATTGTTTCAGTTTTTTTTTGCTAAATGTATACAATTTATGTCAATTGAATAGCCTTGGGGAAGCGTTTATAACTATGAAAGGTCGCAGCTAGGGGTGTTCTCAGTGGCAAATGACTAATTCCAAGGGTGTTGGAGATCTGGGAATTCAAAGTTAGATTAGCCATATGTCAGGGAAATCTGACAAGGGAAAAGCACCGACTGACTGGCTGGAATAGGACTATGAGGGGCTCTAATATAAGAAAGATCGGTGGTCGGTGGCAAAGGATGGATTTGGTTATGGGTATGAGTCTGGTACCAAAGCGGGGGAGGGAAGTGATGGAGTTGGTGCAATCATAATTTTTAAATAAATAATGATGTACAGGCATTATTGTGGAAAAAAAACATTCTCCCTTCCCTTCTCAATGATCATATAGAAAAGACCTTTAACGGCGCTTATTACCGAGCAATCACACGCTTCTATAAACTGCAGACCAGCTTTTTGCATTTCATCCACAGATTTATGGCAGAGTGAGTCATCTTTTCACATGAGTACACAGGTTGGGAGGAGTCTTCAACTGCCATCTGATTGATATTAGGCTCCCCTCCACAGAATTCTCAATTGGATCAAGTCAGGGCTTGGTGGGCCACTCCAAAAAGGTTAAATGTGGGTGTCTTGCGAACCATTTCTTCACACTCTTTGCTGTGTGTTTTGGGGTATTGTCATGCTGAAATGTCAGGTGCCACAAAAGCCAAGTTTCTCTGCAGACTGACTGATGTTGTCGTGAGAATCCTCTTTTTTAATGATGCCCTTACAGTTATTAGGTGTCCCATGGTCATTAGCTGAAAAACACCCCCAACGAGCCAGTAGGTTCCCACCAACGTAGTGACAGGTGGGGGAGATGATGTTCGGGTGTTGGGTTTCTAAATTTTGTTACACACCAAATGAAGAAAACATGGGGAAAAATTTTGACCAAACGCATTAAATGTGAGGAGAAAATATAGTTTACAGGTCGTGTGGACCATTAACCAGCAGAAGGACCAGAGTCTTTTTTGGTCCAGGATAGGCATTTGCAGAAGGCCAAGCAAGATTTTTTTGTGTGCTTATCTGTAGATTGAGTGGGTGGCCCCTGGTCATGCTAATCGTGGAACCCAGAGTGGAGCAGTGGTCCATTGGAGTGTCTGACCTTGCAGACATTGCCCAACAGGGCCAAGAGAAGCCCAGACTGACCAAGGATGGACACTTGGTGGTGATTCCTTGCATTCTTTTTCAACCTCTCACTCCCAATAGCTAATTGGCTCAGCACAGGTTGTCACTTTGGATTACGAGAACATAGTTCTTACTCTGATATTTTCCAATAAAGGACTGTAGCACCTTCCGACTTGGTGCAGTCTATAGCACACAATGGGCAGCCGGCCAGGTCCTACACTTTGGGGAGCTCCGTGTCTTAGCCAGACTGTCGCACAGACCAACTGCAGAGAGCTGCCTGTGTTTTCACTAGTTGAGATGCATTTTAAAAAAAAAAACAGCTGTTCCCACATGAATCACGCGGGGTGTGTTAAGTAGGTTGCTTTTTGAATTAGAACAGCTTGGGAACTATTGGAATGGTAGTAGGAACTTTGAAATTGTGAGTGTGACAGTTTGAGAAGGGTATGAATACTTTTGGATAAGGTGGAAATCGTTTTGTTACAAATGCAATAAAAGCTTTGAGAATTTGTTGTTCCTCGGACAAAAATGCCTTTGTACGATCATCTTATTATCTTTTTGGGCGACCGACATCATGTCATGTCTGGTCTACAAAAAAATGATGCTGGTGAATTAAAAAATTAGGGCGGTTGAGATGGTCACATAGTAATGTGGCAGCGCCGCGACGCACGATTACCGCGCTAAGAGTAGCCCCCTGCTAAGAACCCGCAATCTTTGTGGTTGTACCTGGGGCCATTAACATTCTATGGCCCGGTCATGTGCGGGGGCGGCACCGCGTGTGGCTGAGGTGCGGACCGTGGTCCAAAAAACTGGCGTCGACCAAGTTCCAGGGGCGGCCCGCCCCCGAGGTAGACCGTCAGGTGGCGAGCCCATTACGAAAACTGACATAGGGGGTCAGTTTCATCCGCCCTGGGCACAGAACGACCGTGGGCGGCTTCCGCTGTAGTGGAAACAAGCCCTAACGTTAAAGTCAAAATTGGCCCCAGCCGCGGGTATGAGTCATTCATGGGCTCTCCATTTAAGGCTGTAGTTGTAGGGAATAGGTAGCCTCAGATCTGTAATTGGAAGCAGAGACGTCCCCAGGATTACATAGGTTGGTATGTGTTGACGCAATGAGTAGGTCTAAGACCTTTATCTGGAAGCAGAGAGAGGCACTCCCCACGGTAAATAGGTGTTGTAAGGCATAGAATAGGCCTCAGACCTTTAACTGGAAGCTAGGAGACTCCAGGTACATAGGTGTGAGGTAGTGGGCAATAGAGTAGGTCCTCAGACCTTTTGTGGGGAAGCAGCAGTATCTCCCCAGGTACATAGGGGTAGGGTAGGAATAGAGAAGTAGGTCTCAGACCTTTAATGGGAAGCAGAGAGTCCCCAGTTAATAGGTTTTGTTAGTGAGGCAGAGAGTAGGTCTCAGACTTTATCGGAACAGAGACGTCCCCCAGGTACATAGGTGTCGTGTAGGAATAGGAGTAGGTCTCAAACCTTATCTGGAAGCAGAGAATCACCAAGGTTTGTAACATAGTGTAGTTAGGCATAGAGTTCTTCCAGCCGTTATCTGGAAGAGCAGAGGGATCCCCAGGTAATACAAGGGGATCAGCAGGGTGACGTTGTTAGGTAGGCCATAGAGTAGTTACGGGTATCAAGACCTTTATTGGACAGCAGAGACTCCCCAGGTAAATATGTGTGTTGTAGGCAATACTCGATGGCATGTAGTAGGCCACAACAACACCAATTTATACTGGCACAGCAAGGAAGAACGCTCCACCCAAAAGTACAACTAGCGTTTGTGTATTGGTAAGGCATATGTATGTTTATAGGCTCTTCCGACCCATTTATTAGGGAACGCAGAGGCACAATAGAGAGCTCACCAAGTATATAGGTGTAGGCGTGGTCTAGAGTAGGTCTCAGACCTTTATACTGGAAAGCAGAGGACTCCCCACGGTAATAGTGTAGTGTAGGCATACATGTGTTGGCCAACTCTAGCACCTTTAGTCTGGGAAGCAGAGAAACTCGCCAGTCCGGACGAGAACGTGGTTGACCATAGGTTGGTAAGGAGGCACTAGCGCTAGAGCTCTCAGAATATGTTATCTGGATTAGAAGAACGAGCTCTCCCACGGTATGCATAGAGACTGTAGGTACCATGTGTAGGATAGATAGGCATCACACCTTGATCTGGATACGGCAGAGATCCCAAGCTACCATAGGTGTGATGTAGTGTATCGCATTAGACGCTTGGCCTCCACAAACCGTTTAGTCTGGGGAGATGACCCAGAGAAGGACAACTCCCAACCCACCTGCAGACATAGGTAGTGTAGGCATAGAGTAGGCCTCCGACCTTTATCTGGAAGCAGTGACTCCCCAGGTACATAGGTGTGTAGGCATAGAGTAGGTCTCAGACCTTTATCTGGAAGCAGAGACTCCCCAAGTACATAGGTGTAGTGTTAGGCATAAGAGTTGGCTCACACCTTTATCTGGAAGCAGAGACTCCCCAGTACAGTAGGTGTAGTGTAGGCATAGAGTAGGTCTACAGACTTTATCTCGGAAGCAAGACTACCCAGTAAATAGGTGTAGTGTAGCAAGGAGTAGGCCTCACACCTTTATGCTGAGAAGCAGAGACTCCCCCACGGTACGGATAATAGGTTTTGAATGTGGTAGTGTAGGTCATAGAGAAGGACTCATGACCTTTAGCTGGAGAGCAGGATAGAGCACCCCCAGGTACATAGGTGTAGTGTAGGCTAGAGTAGAGGCCTCCGACCTTTATCTGAAGACAGGAGAACTCCCCAGTACATAGGTGTAGGTGATGTAGCATAGAGTAGGTCTCAGACCTTTATCTGGAAGCAGAGACTCCCCAGGTACATAGGTATTAGTGTAGGCATGAGTAGCTCGACCTTGTATGGAAGCAGGACTCCCAGAATTGTAGTGTGGGCATAGAGTAGGTCTCAGGACCTTTAATCTGGAAAGCAGAGACTCCCCAGGGTACATAGGTGTAGTGTAGGTCATAGAGTAGAGTCTAGACCTTTATCTGGAGCAGAGACTCCCAAGTAATAGGTGTGTAAGTGTAGGCATAGAGTAGGTCTCAGACCTTTATTCTGGAAGCAGAGACTCCCCAGGTACATATGTGTTAGTGTTGGGCATAGAGTAGGGGTCTCAGACCTTTAGATCTGGTAATAGTAGAGTACTCATCCAGGTACATAGTGTCAGGTCAGTAGGCATAGTAGAGGTAGCGTCTCAGACCTTTTTCTGGAAGCAGAGACTCCCCAGGTACATAGGGGTAGTGTAGGCATAGTAGGCCTCCGACCTTTATCTGAAGCAGAGACTCCCGGTACTAGGTTTAGTGTAGGCATAGAGTAGGGCCTCCGACCTTTATCTGGAAGCAGAGAACTCCCCAGGTATATAGGTGTAGGTGGGCCATAGAGGTAGGCCTCAGGTCTTGATCTGGAAGCAGAGAGACTCCCCAGGTACATAGGTGTAAGTAGTCATAGAGTAGGCCTCACACCTTTATCGGAAGCAGAGAATCCCCAGGTACAAGGTGTAGTTGGAAGGCATAGAGTAGGTGTCAGACCTTTATCTGGAAGCAGAGACTCCCAGGTACATAGGTGTAGTGTGGGCATAGAGTAGGCCTCAGGCCTTTATCCTGGAAGCCGAGAAAACTCCCCTGGTACATAGGTGTAGTGTAGTCCTAGAGGTAGGCTCTCACACCTTTATCTGGGAAGCAGAGACTCCCCAGGTACATAGGTGTAGTGTGGGCAGAGAGTAGGCTCAGACTCGTTATCTGGAAGCAGAGAATCCCCCAGGTACATAGTGTGTTGTAGTGTAGGTAGAGGAGGTCTCAGACCTTATCTGGAAGCAGAGACTCCCCAGGTACATAGGGTGTAGTGTAGGACATAGAGTAGGTCTCAGACCTTTTTGCTGGAAGCAGAAGACTCCCATAGGTACATAGGTGTAGTGTGGCATAGAGTAGGCCTCCGACCATTTATCTGGAAGCAGAGACTCCCCAGGTACATAGGTGTAGTGTAGGCAATAGAGAGCATCCAGACTTTATCTGGAAGCAGAGACTCCCCAGGTACATAGGTGTAGTGTGGGCATAGAGTAGGCTCAGTACCTTTATACTGGAAGCAGAGTCCTCCCCAGGTACATAGGTGTAGTATAGTGCATAGAGTAGGCGCTCAACCTTTATCTGGAAGCAGAGACTCCCCAGGTACAAGGTGTAGTGTAGGCATAGAGTAGGTCTCAGACCTTTATCTGGAAGCAGAGACTCCCCAAGGTTACTAGGGGTGTAGTGTAGGCATAGAGTAGGCCTCCAACCTTTTATCTGGAAGCAGAGACTCCCCAGGTACATAGGTGTAGTGTAGGCATGAGATAGGCCTCCGACCTTTATCTGGAAGCAGATGACCCACCGGTACATAGGTGTAGTGTGCATAAGTGGCCTCACTTTATCGGAAGCAGGACTCCCCCGTCATAGGTGTAGTGTAGGCATAGAGTAGGTCTCAGACCTTTATCTGGAAGCAGAGACTCCCCAAGTACATAGGTGTAGTGTAGGCATAGAGTAGGTCTCAGACCTTTATCTGGAAGGCAGAGAGACTCCCCAGGTACATATGTGTAGTGTGGGCATGAGTAGGGCTCAGACCTTTATCTGGAAGGAGATTCCCCGGTACATAGTGTAGTGTAGGCATAGAGTAGGCAGACCTTTATCTGGAAGAGAGACTCCCAGTACATAGGTGTAGTGTAGGGTAAGAGTAGGTCTCAGACCTTTATCAGGAAGCAAGACTCCCCAGGTACATATGTGTAGTGTGGGCATAGAGTAGGTCTCAGACCTTTATCTGGAAAGCTGTAGAGACTCCCCAGGTACATAGGTGCATTGTAGGAGATAGTGAGGTCTCAGACCTTTTTCTGGGAAGCAGAGACCCCCAGGTACATAGGTGTAGTGTAGGCATAGAGTGGCCTCCGACCATTATCTGGAAAGAGAGACTCCCCAGGTACATAGGTTTAGTGTAGGCATAGAGTAGGCTCCGACCTTTATCTGGAAGCAGAGACTCCCAGGTATATAGGTGTAGTGTGGGCATAGAGTAGGCCTCAGGTCTTTATCTGGAAGCAGAGACTCCCCAGGTCCTAGGTGTAGTATAGCAAGAGTAGGCCGACACTTTATCTGGAAGCAGAGACTCCCCAGGTACAATAGTGTAGGTAGTAGGCATAGAGTAGTGTCAGACCTTTATCTGGAAGCAGAGACTCCCCAGGTACATAGGTGTATGTGGGGCATCAGAGTAGGCCCTCAAGCCTTTATCTGGAAGAGAGACTCCCTGGTATAGGTGTAGTGTAGTCCTGGGAGTAGGCTCTCACACCTTTATCTGGAAGAAGAGACTCCCAGGTACATAGGTGTAGTGTGGGCATAGAGTAGGTCTCAGACCTCTTTATCTGGAAGCAGAGACGCCCAGGTACATAGGTGTAGTGTAGGCATAGGAGGAGGTCTCAGACCTTTATCTGGAAGCAGAGACTCCCCAGTACATAGGTGTAGTGTAGGCATAGAGTAGGTCTCAGAACCTTTTTTCTGGACGCAGAAGACTCCCCAGGTACAAGGTGTAGTGTTAGGCCATAGAGTAGGCCTCTCCCGACCTTTATCTGGAAAGCAGAGACTCCCCCAGGGTAAACATAGGTGTAGTGTGGGCCATGGAGTAGGCCTCAGGTCCTTATATCTGGAAGCAGGATACTCCCAGGTACATAGGTGTAGTAATAGTCATAGACGTAGGGAGGCCCTACACCCTTTATCTGGAAGCAGTAGACCTCCCCGGTACAAAGGTGTGTAGTGTAGGCATAGAGTAGGTCTCAGACCTTTATCTGGAAGCAGAGAAAAACTCCCCAGGTAACATAGGTGTAGTGGTGGGGCATAGAGTAGGCCTCAGACCTTTATCTGGAAGCAGAGACTCCCCTGGTCATAGGTGTAGTGGTAGTCCAGAGTAGGCCTCAAACTTTATCTGGAAGAAAGAGACTCCCCAGGTAAATGAGGTGTAGTGGCATTAGAGTAGGTCTCAGACCTTTATGTGGAGCAGAGGACTCCCCAGGTACATAGGTGTAGTGTGGCATAGAGTAGGTGTCAGCCTTTATCTGGAAGCAGAGACCTCCCAGGTACATAGGTGTAGTGTAGGCATAGAGTAGGCTCAGACCTTATCTGGAGCAGAGAGCACTCTCCCCAGGTATACATAGGTGTAGGGTAGGCATTAGAGTAGGCACAGAACTTATCTGGAAGCAGAGACTCCCCAAGCAACACAAGTATAGGGTTTGTCCTTGAGTATTACACAAGGGAGACACTTGGTAGTGAAAGAAACTCAGCTGTTTGCAAAAGGAACTATATGATAACTGGTATCATGCCAATGCACTCAGCATGATTTTGCCATACGTAATCCATTCTCTTTTTTTTCAGGGCCACTTTGCAATCATGGAATATTAAGAAGAAGGAGCATCCTCAGAGTGGGGGGAACTCCCCTCCCTCTGCCCGAGCTGCCCCCTTTGTGTCGCACACATGGCAGGAACCTAAAAACAAAGAGAATATATTTTTGTATTGTCGTTGTAGACGGCGTCAGCTGGTTTACATTTTTATAAGTATTTATTAATAATATAGTGCCAAAGGAGTATTTGACACTTGCAAATGAAGGAGACACTGCTTGGAGATTGGTGTGGCTGATCTTTACTGTTATTATTTTGTTAGTTTTATTTTTAAGAAATTCTTCACAAATATGGATTTGGTATGGCCAGAATGCACAACACGGTGCCGCTCTCTGCAGCATGCTTCAGATGTGATCTCTGTAATGACCCGTGGTAATGAGCAACAAATCAAGGCTTTCCTCGCCTCCTACTGCAGCAATGCCACCACGTTAAAGGATGATTTTGGCCGCAATGCTCTTCACCTTGCAGCATCCTGTGGAAAAAAAGAAGTGTTGGATTGGTTGATGTCCAAAGGGGTAGACTTGTCTATCAAAGACAAGGAATCTGGGTGGACGCCATTGCACAGAAGTATCTTTTATGGGCACATTAACTGTGCATTGTCCCTCCTACAGGTATTGTATTCATAATAACAAGTTTTCTAAAATGTATGTGCTTTTTATCTGAATGAGCTCACTCTTTACAGATCTACTGCAGGGTGAGACATCTATGAGCACAGTGGCCAGCATGGAAGCTCTTATCACATTCGGGCAACTAGAATGTTCAAATAAATTTGTATAGTTTGTTAATTCCCTTTAACTGCAAGTCAATACTGTTTGTCCTGTAGTTGAAGCCCCATGTCAGGTTTGTCTCTCTGTGGATAGTTTAGTCTTAGAAACACAATTTAAAAAAACTGGAAGAGAAAAGGGTCTTCTATTAACATGAGCAGATACTAAAACTATGTGACAGGAAAGACCCCAGAAAACACAAACTGCTATGTATAGACTGCATTGTATAGGACCCACTGTAGTTTAGTCTCTCCATTCATTGGCTCTTTGAGGGCCTGGAAGTCAAATGGAAATAGTAGTTGCTGGTTACTATATGCATAAGAATAATGTACAATACTATGCTCTGGTTGGGACTTGCCATAACTGTCCTCATCAGGATCTTTTGAGGTTCTTAGACATATATAAATGATAATGGCTTCTGAGATTGTTAATGATTGCTTGGATTATTGGAGCCGCATATTAGCTTGGTGGCATAGGTCCCTGACCGCCTTCTTCTATGCTTTAATTAACAATATATTGTGAAAAATTCATTTATCTGGTGTTCTTGTGTGCTTGCAGCATGGCAGTAATGTGCAAATTCAAGATAAAGATGGATTTTCAGCCTTGGACCTTGTAATGAAAGACCGTCCTTCCCATGTTGTTTTTCAGAGCAGCGGTAAGTGTATGTTTGATCTCTTTATGAGAGATTTGTCACATCTGACATTTATTTTACTCACTTTTTTGGTAACCAAAGTTCTAGTTCAGTTTAATTTTGTGGATCTGCCTGGTGAAGGGAGGTAACATGTATATAAGGGACAATATAGGGGTAGTAGTGGTAGGAATGGTTGTAAAAATTGAAGTATGGGGTTTTATTGGGTTTTTACATGCCAATACAATCCTCAGCCCCACTTAGGGGCCTGTCCCTTGGGGAGCTTGAGGCTTTGGCCACCCTGCATTGGACAATGAAGAGCATGGTGCCTATTCCACAGCTTGTTACATTTTCTCCATTTTTGTTTTATTTGATTCAACCTTCCTCCCCAATTTTGGTGGGAACCCATCCAGTGCCATGCAACAGTTGGATTTATGTGAACCTTGTAAGACTACACATGATACCAATGTTCAAAGTCAAGATGCACTGTACTTCACGAATGATAAAACAGACTTTCCACTGACCATAGGATGCAGCAGTGGTTTTGGGGAGAAAATTAGAAAAACAATTCACAGAAAGACTCATTCACATATGTAGAGAACATTAAGAATTTTCTAGCAAGGTGTGCAGGGCTGGACCATGCAGGAAATGTCGGTGTTTCAGCCATGACAGCTCTACTCCTACCAATATACACCAATATATCCCTTTGGAGGAATGGAAAACTTAAACTGTGTATACCCAGCTCAAGCCATATTCTTCTACTATTCTACTCATTAGTATTGACAGACATTCTAGCTACGTAGCCATAAAATTCTGAAGAAGCTTAGCCTTGTCAAAGATAAAGATGATAAATAAGATGCTGAAGTTTGGCATGCAAATTTGCACAGACTGAAACTGTGCCAGTCCAATACAACATCTCTTGTGGTTGATTGGCTCAGTTTCAGTCTGCATACAATTTTCCAGCTAATCTTATAATGTCATTAATCTCTAGTCAAAGATACTGTGCCAAAATGCACCAACAGCTTGGTAGTGGAACCATAAATGAACAACACCGGGATAATGTTGGCATGTTCCTCTCTGTACATGTGCATTCGGGATAACTGGATGGCTCCCAGTACTATTTATCCCTCCTCCGGGAGAGCACTTCTGCAAAGGAGAGTACACAAGGTGTCTGGTGTCATTGTGCCCACTTGCATTATTGACATATAAAGGAAAAATGTAAGATAAGAATCTCCAAATGCTTCTCAAATTTGAGTTACATACAATTAAAAGTTAGTTACCTACAAATTTTAAGAAATGGCAATGACAGTCCTTGTATTTTGCTTAGAATGGTTCTACTTTTAAAAACATAAGATTTTTAATAAATGTATTAAAATGTGCATTTATGTCATATGTTTTTTCCCCCAGATCCTACTGAAGTTTATACTTGGGGAAATAATATTAATTTCACTTTGGGGCATGGAAGCCAGCAAAGTAAACATCATCCTGAGCTAGTGGACATGTTTCCTCGTTCAGGCATATATATTAAACAGGTATCATTCATTGACAACATTACATTTTCTATTTTCTTTGCAGTTTTACCATACCATAACTGGTACTACTTGTAGGAGAGGACACCATTGGACATAATCATCTCCCCAGTAGCAAACGTTGCAGTTGAATCCTTATGTCACAGTATAGCACACTATAAGCCCGCAGTTATCATACTATATAAATGGTCCTTTTATCAGTATTTTAAAGCTATTGGTATTGCACTGCAACAGTATATTAAAATGTGAACAATATGATGGAACCAGGCATGGATTCAGACTTGAAAAGAAAGCAGCATCCTGGTTTTCCAAAGACCAGCCCAGGTTATGAGATGGCATGACACTATGGATATGGTAGTAGCCAGGGGTGCACATAAGTGGTACTTTGGTACTCAAAAGGGGACAAAAACTAGCTATGCGTACCTGCATTATTGTTACAAAACACATATGCGTACTAACAACTTGAAGGCACTCCGTGTCTGGGCGGCAGCAGCTAAATGTTAAATGTATACAATTTATGTCACTTGGATAACTGCAGGGAATCATGAATAACTATGAAAGGTTGCAGTTAGGGGTGTGAAATTGGGAATATAAATTACTAATAATAAAAAAACAGATTGGACTTCTAAGGGTGTTGGAGATCTGGGGCAAGAAAGTCGGTAGGCATATGTAAGGGTAAAATGTGACAAGAGAAAAGCACTGTGTGACAGTTGGAATAGGACTATGAAAGGATGACATTTGGACTGCATGTAGTGTCAGGGGTAAGTTACGAAGTCAAACAATTTGAGGGTTGTACTACTGAGGTATGAGATCTGGGGGTTCAAACAGTGTTGTACTGTGAAAGTTACATTTGACCCAAAACCAGCTGGTAACCTGTCGATGGAGACAGCTAATCAGAGGCTTAATCAGGAACAGGGAGGTCCATCTGCAGCAGAATGCAGTAGGGCCATCTGCAGCAGAATCTACCATGCAGGAGGCTGAGGCAGAGGACAGTAAGAAAGACCACCCTACATATGGGGTGCGTACCAAACACCATCTCCTGGTACTTATCTGAGGAGCTAACTAAAAAAGTTATGTGCACCCCTGGTAATAGCGGTCATTTAACTAAAACCTGTATGATAATATTGAAATATTACACTATTGCAAACATACTTCTAGAAATTGTGATCCCCTTATAATTTAAAACCAGCTTCTCCTTTGCACCTAAGTATGTGAAGTGTGTGGAATCCCTATGGATAGGCTTATTCTTTAACGTAGAAACGGTTAGCTTGTGTAAATGTGGTCTGGGAATACATGTACTTCCTTTGCAATATTTCTACAATTCAGACATATCAGGGAAACGAATGACAATGTGTTTGACCTTCAGGGTAATGTAATACACATTAAGATAAATCTAATATAACCATTTTTTTCCATTCCCTCTAGATGGTACTTTGCAAGTTTCATTCCGTATTTCTGTCTCAGAAAGGGCAGGTTTATACTTGTGGCCATGGTCAGGGAGGACGGCTGGGTCACGGCGATGAACTCACATGTCTGGTATGTGTTCATATGTAACTTCATCAGGACCTAGTAAGAGTTGTCATATGAAAAGCTGTAAAGATGATTGATCATGTATAAGGATGAAAGAGAGATTTTCCATAAGGATTACACAGAGAAAAAAGAGACCGAGCAGAACATCATGTTCTCATTTATAAAGTCTTGGCAAATCTGAGACTTCCTCCATGCAAGTCAAACATAAAGCAGAGAATGGAGGAAATTAATGATTCACAATTATGAAATGCAAGCTAGAAATGTACATCATTTGTATCTCATTTCAACCAGTCTGTCATCCTTTTGTACTCCTATATGTACTGGGTAAAAGGTATGCAGACATATAATAAAACCATAAAACCTGGTTCCATCTGTTTCTGTTTAAACCTTATAGACATTAATATAGCATTTTTCTTGTCCTTTCTAATGCCACTACATCTTTAGGGCAATACATTAAAGGGCAACTATCATTAGATGTCACTGGTGAGGAGATTACTATATATTCATATTGGATAGCAACTATATATTTATATTAGATAGCAATTTATTTTCCCACTATTCAGTATATTACAGTTTCAAGGCCCATATACACCTTACAATCTCACCATACAATTTCTGTACAATCCAATTTTCTTCTACCAAAACCATGTAATATGAGAACATTTCTAAACCTTCCAATCAGTGTGTATTATATCAGGAAGGCCACCATATTACATAGTTGTTGGTAGATCTAATGGAAATTGTATGGAGTGATCTTAAGGTCTATGGGGGGCTTAAGTCCTTATACCTAAGTATTAGCAAGCACAGAATGTTAGGTCCATCGATGGTGGTGCATATAGTGGCCATGTTGTTGCAATGTGCTGTGGGTGTTTGGTAATATTCTTCAATGTGTTGAAATGAATAAAAATGTATAAAAACGAATGCCCACTAGGGTTATTTGGGAGTGGCTGCAGCTTGTTATGTAGAAGCGCCCACACTGCTCCCATTTTCCCCACTGCTTTTTTTGAGCTGCAACGCAATCCACGTCCCAAACGAGTGGCTGCACCAGGTTTTTAGTTGGATGAAATGGATAAAAAGAAAAACACAGCGGAAAAACTCGGGTGAACCGCGGCTAATCCAGGCATAAAACACATGCTTACTGCATGTTTTTTTCTGTCCGCAGAAGTAGAGCCTCATCCTAGCTGTGTTTTTAATTTTTGCAATGTGCTTAATATTAAATATCACAATAATACCACACCATTGCACATCATGATGCATTCACATTTATTGAAACTCATACCTTGGTGTACAATATTTAACCCAGAACTCCTCCTTTTCAATAGATGGAAAATACTAACGTTTTTCTAGGTTTGGGAATAAGTATGAATGAGTAACAAATGGCTCCAATTTAGGGATTGACTGCCCACCTGCAGGAAACACTAGAGACTAGAAGGTCCTCCTCACTGTGGTGCCCTATTTCCTACATTTATCCCTGGTGGCAGTGT
Source organism: Ptychadena robeensis (assembly GCA_036250615.1). Classification (NCBI taxonomy): domain Eukaryota; kingdom Metazoa; phylum Chordata; class Amphibia; order Anura; family Ptychadenidae; genus Ptychadena; species Ptychadena robeensis. The sequence goes on along the minus strand of CM070035.1, from coordinate 80,349,256 downwards.
ATGTAGGTTTCTCCTGCTTTTTTATATTTTTTTGTGTCCTTTCCCTTGCTGGGAGTTCAACACTTGCTGCCAGTGCTAGTGACCAGCGCTGGAAGGGGGGTTTTCTCTTGGTGCCTGGCACTTAGATCAGGAGTTGTGGTCTTTTATTGAGCTGGCAGTAGGTCTGTCCAGAGGGTGGAGTAGCACCCCCCCCTGTGCCTTGAGAAGGCCAGAGGCCTTCTAGTTATGAGGAGAATGCAAGTGTGATATTCGCCCCTCTATTGGTGGTGATGCTTTGCATGGAGGACCCAAATGCTGCCCAGGTGGATTAGGTGTTACTCTGGTGGTTGGGCTAAGTGCAACACCAATCTAGAGGTAGGGCACAAGTCCTTAAGGCATATATCCACATCAAAGCGGCCCATATGTATGCGTGTGTTCCCTGCTTAAGTATATTTTTGCTTTATTCTCTCCTAAACCATCCTGAAAGATTATAGGGGAATGCCAAAGATATTATGTGGTAACTCCTTTACCCCGAATCCTCCAGGATGGTTCAGTTACTGTTTGAAGTTATATGGTATTCTTTTTGGTCCTTTAGGATCTGCGTAGTCATCTAGTGAACAACTAAAGGGTCCCCATACACCATTAGATTTCTCTGTCCGATCTCCTGAAGATATCCTTTTGTTTTACCAAAACCATGTAATATGAGAGACTTTCTACACCATCAAGTCTACCTGTGTTCAATCGCAGAGGACCCGGCACTACATAGTTGTTGGTAGATCTAAAGGATATCTGACAGAGAATTCTAAAGGTGTATGGCTAGCTTAAGTCTGTCACACATGAGACTTCCGATCTCTTGTGTTTTCTGCAGGAGGGTTTAACCATCTCTTGTTAACTGTCATAGATGGATCAGGGAGTTATCAGGTAATTTGGCATGTTTGTGGTACTGTAACGTGTACCCTTCAAGCTAATGGAAGTTATAACCTTGACCTTCTAGAGCAAGTAACAGATAGAACATGCTCTCACTTGTAAAGCTTTTGTTATTATAAAAGGATGACTAAAGTTGCATTACATATGTTTGTTTTTCTTTAAGGTACCAAGATTGGTGGAAGGTCTGATTAGTCACACTTGCAGTCAAGTGGCTGCTGCCAAGGACCATACAGTAGTGTTGACGGAAGATGGATACGTATACACATTTGGTTTAAACAATTTTCATCAACTGGGCATATTGCCTCCCCCTTCAAACTGCAATGTTCCTAGACAGGTATGAGTGTTTATTTCTGGTGGAAAGCAATTTGTAGCTGTTTATGTGCACGTTGCATATTAGATTTCCTTCTCAGAGGTTGATATTGGTTTTCTGTAAAAATCCAAGTTTATATACTATTATGTGTGCCTTCATGGGAAGGCTTGGCTACACGATTATATCCAGACAAGAACACATTAGAGAAGTTAATAGTTTATAGGCGTTTAGAAGCTAAATATCAGTGTGTGGAAGAGGAAAGGGAAGCTCAAGCAGCCAGTCTGGCATGCTGTATTCACAAGACCCACACGGACAGGAGAAGAGTGCAGAAAGGATGTTAAATTTGTCTGTGTCCTATAAATGTCAGGAGGCAGGGAGGTGACCTAGGCTTTGTGGTTAATTGCAGCAGAGAAATGCAGGGGCTGACTGATCTGTATAAATCTCTGGAATGGGGCGACAGTATCCTTGAGCAGGTTAAATGTCTCCCTTAAATGCATTTCATTAAAATATTGCATATAGCTATTTACCATTATTTCTGTCTTTAAGTTATAAACTTTGTTTTATAGGTTCAAGCCAAAACATTGAAAGGCAAATCAATATTGGGAGTGGCAGCAGGAAGGTTTCACACTGTCCTGTGGAGTAAAGATGCAGTGTTTACAATGGGGCTTAATGGGGGACAGTTAGGTATGTAACTATATCAGACTTTTTCTTGCTCTTAGTACAAATTTTCTTTTCTGCTTCTTCCAAATCAATGAAACCTGTTGTGAGAGAAATTACTGCTACTAGGACAGCTAACCTCTTTTGTAAATGTCAGTTTGTTTAATGTCATGACCCTCTTACGTTCAAGTATTTGTTACACTGATGAATGAAGGAAGATGTGTGCAGGATTGCTGACTTGTCTCAATGGTTCTAGATTGGTGTAGAAGTTGACCAGGTACTGTTTTTCCAAAAAGCTTTATCAGCAGAAGTCACCATATAATTCCATATCACCTCAGCTATACCAGAAAAACTGCTTTGCCTTTAACACATTTATAAAAGCTAATGGTTTGGTTCTTCTAGGGTACTTGGTGGACCCCAATGGAGAAAAGCTTGTGAGTTGCCCCCGGCAAGTGTCTGCTCTGCATCATAAGGACATAAGCATATCCCTTGTGGCTGCTAGTGATGGAGCTTCAGTCTGTGTTACTGAAAGAGGAGACATATACCTTCTTACAGAATACCAATGCAAGAAACTGGCATCAAAGTGAGAAATTCCTCTTCCTTCTATGGAGTGTGTGGTATATGTTGTCAGTAATGCTGCATGAACTTTTCATTTCTTTTTCAGACAACTTAACCTAAGAAAAGTCCTTATATCTGGAGGATTTTTGGATCAAAAGGCAGATACACAGCATCTCAAAGAAAATGGTGGCCAGCCTGTTAGTTTTCTTGCCTTGGATCAAGCTGGAAGAGTACGTTTGTCTTGTCAGTACATTTAGGAGATTATTAGCACTGTTTTTTATGATGTACCTCCCTAAATCATTATGAGGCAAGCTATGGGATGTATAAAATATTATGAAAATAATATCCTCCAGGCAAAGCCAAAGCTTTTAACCATTTTAACATTTAAACCTCCATAGCACTTGACCTCTAAACTTGTCCACTTACCGTGCTGCCAATACAGCGCCCAAACAGCAGGTGAGCACTATGGACACAACGACGTGTCCATAACACCCCCTGCTGTTGCTGGAGCTATATAGTGTAGACCCAGCCTAAGATGAGTATTTAAAGTGTTCCTCTCCATAAACAATATATTAAATTATTTACCATATCACAATTTTGTCATCACATGTTTATAAACTGTAAGATTGTTATTTATGTTTAAAGGTATTTTGCTGGAAGTCTTCTTGCAGTTCCCTGAAGCAGTGCCGATGGGTATATGGCCGCCAGGTGTTTATGTCTGATTTTGCCCTCAATAAGAATGAAATGCTGTTCGTCACCCAGGAAGGTGAAGGATTTACTGGAAAGTGGATGCGTGACAAGAAGAACTTCACAGAAAAAAAAGGTAATGGTAAGTAATCTGAAGAATTTAAAGTGGTATGTAGTACAACAGATTGTTATTTATAGGTTCAGTCCACTGAGAATTGTTGTGTGAAACTCTTAGATTTTTGGTGTGTTAAAGGGTTATTAAACCCTTAGCGAAAAAACATATTTTGGTATAGAATACCATACATACATGCAATAATGATGTCTTACTGGTGTAGTTTCTTCTGTATCACCTCTGAAAATCGTCAGCCAATGTTACTTCTGTCTTCAGTCTGAGGCTTGAGAATTCTGTTTCCTGTGATTATGTGGTACAGATTCAGAATGAGGACCAGTGCAATGCAGAAACATAAGGTATTATTAAAGCTAGACAGACGTGGTTGCTTTACTGCTAGAATGTCTGTTAAGGTGAAAACAAAACGCACCACAGCCGCAGAGTGGCTAGTGTGAAATGGCCCTTAAATTTCAAATAAAATTTTCTTTTATTCAAAATACAACTCCCTTTTCCCTTTTTAAAACACACCCATCATGCAAAGATATGCATCATGTATACACACACCAGTTATACAGAAACATTCATCTTTCACAAATGCACACCGAGACACACATATTACATGCCCACTACCTACTGTCTGTAGCTAGTTTCCCCATGGTTTTCTTTCTGTTTGTCCATCTCTCAGGCTTGTCTAATTGGCTGGTAGTAGTAGGAAAGGGTGGGTGGACTGTGTGCAATCCCCAGAGTAAGAAGAGAACTGACCGTGAGGAGAGCAAATAGACGGCTGAGAACTGCAGATCTCTCCCCTCTCTTCGGATGACTGCGCGATTCCTACATAGAGGGATCCAAGTACCGCCTCGGCTGCACCCCACTGGAATGCCTCCGCCCCCAGTTTAGGAACCACTGGCCTATCCAGCACTAGAAGGCAGCATGGCCACACTGTCTCATCCATAGAGATACACAGGAAGGCTTCCTCCATGTTTCCTGTTCTGAAAGTTGCTAGGACAAGTTTGGAAAGCCTCTTTGTATCTCTATAGATACATGCTGCTGTCTAGTACTGGATAGGCAGATACAGAAGAGACCACACAACAGAAGACCTTTTTCATTACAACCGTTTTATGTAAGTTCTTCTTCTGTCACATGTTCTTTTTGCTAAGGGTTTAATAACCCTTTAAACCTCCTGATCGTTTATGTATCTTGGATTTAAGTGACATTTCTTTCCTTGATATCCCAATTCATCTGTTCAACTGCTGGATTTCTGAGGAGATGAAAGCAGGTATCTAAAAATACCAGAGTGTACCTATAACAAAAACATCTTGTTGGGTGATCCTTTAAATACCAGTGCATTATTCTTGATCCTAGTTTTATGGCGGCCTCTTTGAGTGCAAATGTTTTTCATTTAGTTGAAGCCAAGACACATAACTAATACCAGAAAGACACAAATATTTGTAGAGACATAAAACTTCAAATCTTTTTTTAAAAGTGCAGTTTTGGTTCTTTGGCTGAGGTCTGTGCGCCATTATTGATTTTTCTCCTTATTGGACTACATTGGTTACTTCCGTGTCATAGTGTTGTGTAGTATAGGTTTGTGTACCAAGGCTTTTATATTTGTTCATCAGCATGAGCTCATGCAGGAGACAAGGGTCAGCTTGGCTGCCAGATTCTTCTTCTGACATTTCTGTTCTCACAGGGAAAAAAAAAATACCAGCGTTTAAGGCTTTACTGCATTATATAGTTAGAGGAAATGCAGATTTTCATCGATGCCTGTTAAGGTATGTTTCCACATCTGTCGGGACACCCTACGCTAGGTCCCGGCAGAGCACATACACTTTACCTACTCGGCGGATTCTGTGTTCTCATGGCGCTGATCCCTTCCGCTGAGTTTATCGTAGTGGAGTACATTAACCCCGCATCAGCGGATGTCTGTACAGAGCATGTATGTGATCCGTCGGGATCCTCTCCAAGCACTGCGTAGGGGTCCAGCTGGATCACAAAACATCGTGGAAACCCCCCCCCCC
>CM070035.1:80308015-80332085 GCA_036250615.1 Ptychadena robeensis | reverse complement strand
GGCTTCTGTATGCAATCCCGGGACCTGTCATCTACATGGCAGGCATTTGAATTTCCCGCTCCAATCAATGTCAGAATAAAAGATAAACCATGAGGAGCAAAAAAAAACAAACATTTTTTACATTTTGAACTCCCCGGCCCTCCCGATGACATCATCGCGCACCCACCGGCGCGATCTCGATCATCGGCATCTGAAGTTCAGACAGCGGGGACACGGGGAGAGAAGCAGCAGGTCTCCTGGGCTGCCTGCAAGCCATCTGGTTGCAGGTAACAGCAGCCCGAGTTATCTCGGGCTAATGCTTTTCAGCAATTTTTTTTAGCCCGAGATAACTCGGGCTAAACACCCAGAAGGTTAATAGGAACATCAAGGGAAAGTGCTCACAATGTTAGATTTCAGCTTTGGGACTGCAGTGGTGGTTTGCATTAGGTTCTCTAGCTTTGTCTCTTGTGAACTGGATGCAGATTTTTTGGACCATAAGACGCAGTTTTCCCCCCAATAAATTGGTGGGAAAAGTGCCTGGGTTTTATGCTTTCAAGTGGCCTTGGCTCTTGGCCAGCTCTACCGGCAGGAAGATTAGCCAGGGAGGTGGAGGAGCTGTCAGATGAGAGATCCGACCCACGTCTGTATCTCACATCTGAACTGTATTGCTTATGCCAGCAGAGCCCTGATGAGAAGAGAGATTGACGAACTGCCATTTTTCTTTCTCTCCGTGTCTGGAAACTGCAACCATGCTGAAGCTTTAACGGACACAGGCACAGCCGTAGAGGAGATTCGCAGCCATTCCCCCTGCGGCCCCCCTCCTCCCGATCAGTGAGGAAGATGATAGTACTGCTGCTAGTGACATCTAGTGGTGGAATTTGGTATTGCATTGATTTCATCCATTGCATTAACCCACATAATTTTAACACTTCAAATATTTTTTTATGGTTTTCCTTCACTAAAAACTGGGTGCGTCTTATGGTCAGGTGTGTCTTTTAGTCCAAAATATATGGTAACTGAATTATGTTCCCCATCTAATTTTTCATGTTGTATCTTATTGTGTATCAATGTTTCCCTATTGTTTGCTGCACTTTGATATATTTTGCCTTTTTTCTCTTCCTTCTAAACAAAAACATAGATTCCTGCTATGGACAAGAGACTCATTACACCTTATTTTGATGGTCCTGACATCAGCTCTTTGGAGACAGATGATGGTGAAAGTTTCATGTCTGTCAGGGATGACAGTTTTTCTGAACAAGCTACCCCGTAAGCCATCTTAATAACAACTTTTGAATGCATTTCCGTATCTATGGAAAAATAACGATACATGGCTTAATGCAGTGATGGCGAACCTTTTAGAGACAAATTGCCCAAACTGAAATCCAAACCCCAATTTTTTATTAAACGATAAAGCTAAGGTGGAGTGGAGTCGGGGTGTGCCCTATCCAGAAAGAATAGATACAATATAATTCTACAACCCTGAACTGGGGGGAATAGATGGTAGCTCCCTCCCAGAATAACTAAATGGATGGCATTGCGTGCACATGGGTCAACGACACAGTCAAAAGCAGTTTTTGTATATTTTTAGTAAAAAGTCTTTATTAGTATAGGACTAGTTAGACAATAAAAAGGAATCAAATGCTTCCAAGGGAACGATCAACCACAAAACGGTGGTCGTTATGGATGTATTTTCACAGTATAATAAAACCAAATTACAGTAATATCATCAAGTTTTTAAGAACAAGTTTTTAAGAACACATCTTCAGGGAGATGTGTAGGATATGAGCATCTAAAATGTATATGTTATTAATTAGTTAGGATGATTCATATTTTACATTGTTTCATTTTCAATAAATTACCAACATAAGAACCTCAATCGTCCAGTTGGACATTTAAGTGTATAGGTCATAGCATTGCATTATACACTCCTGTGCAGGCATAAACAGAATAGGGTGGGTGTAACAACAATAGGTATTATAGTACATCCAGTATTACACAGACAATCCTCAAAACATGATAGGTGGATATATGTCAGCGGTAGCATGATGGATAGGTACATATCAACAGTAACTATATAGATACAAATGGGTAAGTATATATAATTTTTAATATTTAAGTGCTGGCATGGCAATTTAACCTGAATTATACAAACACATCATATACACAGATGAAACATGTAGATGCACACACTCTACTTTATTATATGATAGAATAGGGGAAGGAATGGGTTGTTGTGTGTAATCAAAGAGAGAGGAAGAGAATCAACAGCATTGAAAGCCAATAGGCTGCAGTTTTTTTTCTGTGCTGGCTGACAGCTCACATGCCCACAGAGAGGGCTACGGGTGCCACCTCTGTCACACATGCCATAGGTTCGCCATCACTGGTTTAATGGGTACATCACTGGGTAAACATTACCGGGTATTATTTCTTGGTATCAATAATCCACCTGCATTACCGTGTGTCAATATCAATATTTTCCTTAACTCCATAAACTTGCCAGTTTTTTAAGTAGATCAGTAAACTCTACTCTGTAGTGCTGTAGTCACAGAAGTATCTCATAAATGTGTAACAATATTTGGTGCTGCCGATGATCCATTCCTCCACGCTAACTGGTAACTCTTGTAGTTATGTTTTATAATGCTGCAGGACAGTCCCTTTTATTTAAATACATAATTTTTTCCCTGAATCTTCATGTGGTTTACTTTTAGTTTTATAGCATTACATTAACCGCTTTTGTTTCCCATATTAGTTTTATTTATATTGTGACCTTGTGATGCTGTGTATATACAGAGGGGTGCACATAACTTTTTTAGTGAGTTCCTCAGATGAGTACCAGGAGATGGTGTTTTGGTGCTCAACCCATATGTATGTGGTCTCTCTCACTGTCCTCTGCTCCAGCTTCCTGTTTGGTAGATTCTGCTGTAAATAGACCTCCCTGTTTGTCTGATTGATCCTCAAATTAGCTGTCTCCATCCACAGGTCACCAGCTGGCTTTGGGTCACATGTAACTCTCACAGAACAACACATTTGAACCCCCAGATCTCAGTACTTCAGTAGTACAACCCTGAAATTTTCAGGCATGTTAACCTATGCCTGAGACTACCTGCAGCCCAAATGTCATCCTTTCATAGTCATATTCCAGCTGTCACACAGTGCTTTACTCTTGTCAGCTTTTACCCTTACATACCCCTTCTCTGACTTTCATCCCCCCAGATCTCCAACAACCTTAGAAGTCCAATCTTTTTTTGGGGGGGATATTAATTTACATTCCCAATTTCACACCCCTAACTGCAACCTTTCATAGTTAATCATGTTTCCCTGCAGGTATTCAAGTGACATTATTTAACATTTAGCTGTGGCAGCCCAGTTGTTAGTACGCATATGAGCTTTATAACAATAATGCAGGTAGGCATAGCTAGTTTTTGTCCCCGTTTGAGTACCAGAGTACAACTTATGTGCACCCCTGCCTGTATAGGTGGTCGCTAAGTACCATAATGTGAACCAGTTGCCAGTCTACGATCATTCTGGTATTTACACCGAGTTTTTAAAGAAGCCATGTCTGACCCTCTAAGTTCAGGCATTCTGGAACAATTCTTCAAAAAGCACTAAATTGTTTCTAGGCCATTATCTCAGCGTCTAATGTCATCCTGCTCATTTGTATCTGTAGCTTATATTCTGTGTTTACATCAGAGATCAAAAGGCTGCTGAGTTTTTGCAGGAAGGACTGAGTTGCATAGAGCAGGACTTGAAGTCTGTAGTCTCAAAGGGCAGTGAAAGCCTAAATAATAGAAGTACTTTTGAGTTTTTTTATTTTTACAGCTACTGTGACTGGTTAAGTCATCTGTAATTAGAATGTTTCAATCTGTTGTGTGGCCTGGTTCAGACAGTTTATTGTAGCAGGCATGTTCATTGTGGGGGTCTTGTAAAATGTCTAAATAAGTCAAAGGTAGTGATTAAAGTGGACCAAAAATATATTTACAAATCTGTAATTTCTTAGGGAAACGCAATTGAAAAAAGCAAAAGCTAAAGCCAAAAGGAAGCCAAGGAAACGTTCAGACAGCTCCGGAGGTTACAATCTTTCCGACATCATTCAGAGCCCACCCTCAGCAGGTCTGTGTGACAGTTAGTGTGTTTTTGGAAATAATATATAATAACTATGAAGTTAGTGATGTGTTCTTAGCAGTAAAAAGGTTAAAGTGTATATCGTGGCTTTAGTACTTCTCTGCAGTACATGCACATTTCCTATGTTGCTCCTAAATAGATCCTACAAGCACAAAATTACTTTCTAATCTGCCAAATATGCGCTCAACCACATTTCTTCTCTAAAAATGCAGATACATTGTGTCAGCCCTGCCCTGCTGTCTTTTGCAACACTACTAAATCGTTAACCTTCTCCCGGTCTCTACATTAACGAGAATAATTGTTTTGTAGTCCAACATTACTGGGGAACTGGTTGGGTTTCTTGAGATCAAACAACAAGACAGAGCGCTCTGAATTTCTTTTGTTAATGTTATATGATAGATATAAAAGAGCTAAATGTTCTATTTAACCATTTTGGGACTTTGATATTTTGAAGGTCACACCAAGTTTAGCTATGTTAGTCAAAGACTTATTGCCAGATGAATGTAATTCATAAAATGTGTTTGTTTAATAAGGTGTCTGAGGACTAGGAACACATATCTGATGTTATCTGCTGCAATAATGTGGGCATATGATGATGGTACAAGCCACAATATTCAATTGTGTCCTTTAGACTATATTTACACTGTTGTTAGTTAAAAGTGTTGTTTAAAGCTTTCCAGACGCCCTACAGTGGCAGAATGATGCTTTAAAGCAAAGACGTTTCTACAAAATGTACTAGCCACAGGAGGGGCTACAAAGGTCACCTGACCCTGCAAGGTGCCTGGAAAGGTGGGATGGCCACTAGCAGGTCGTTTTTTTTAAAGACTAAAAAATTAGTCACTTTCAGAGCTTCACCATTGAAGTCAATGGGGTCTTTAATGACCAACCCTCTGAACGCAACAGAAGGCTTTCAAAAACGATCAGAAAACGTACTGCTTGATTAATGAAAACAGTATATTTTCTCTGTAAACGATCTCATTGACCTTCCATTAAAAACTTATAGCAAGATCGTTTCTGGTCACTTAAAAGACCAGAAAATGACCTTACAAACGACAGTGTAAATTTTGCCTCAGGAGTCAAGACCTGCAATATCTTTTTAATTATTTATTGTTATGGCGAAATCCACTGTCTGTCAAATGTTTTTAAGAGGTAGAACCAACTACAATTTGTAAATATTGCCTTGAGCAAAGTGAAGTACTTGTTAATCTAGCATTCCACATAGTTTGACTTTCATCTTCTGATCTTTATAGGACTATGCAAGTCAGAGAAGAACAATTCTGTTGAGTCACTTCAGGACTTGCTGACCTCAGATTCTGAAGGGAGCTTTGCGGGTGCATGTAGCCCAAGAGATCTACAGTCACCCGACTTCACTGCCACATTCAGTCCAGAGAAAAAGGAGGTGTGTTTAAGTTTCCTGTTCCTTTTCAACTTGCATGTCTAATTTTACTACGTTGCATTATAATTAAAACACTTAAGCCCCCCATACACGTTTAGCTTGTGACTCAATTTTCTGGCAGAACGGGTCGCAATCATCCAGGCGTGTGCCAGCACTGTCGGTCGGGTCAGCATCTAGGGACCCTGGACATGAGCAGAGGCTGCCAGGTCACTGAGGCTGTCAGTGAGCTAGCAGCCTCTGCTCATTGTAACAGCACGAAGGGAGAGGGAGGAGCTGCTAGCCCCCCCCCTCCCCCGCTCAACACCTTCGGAGGGAGAGAGCCTCTGCAGCTGCAGACAAGCTCTGTGCTCTCAGCCCTGCCGGATCCCCGACGGAGCTGAGGAGACATACACATACTATGGGGATTCTTTATCCTCATCCAAATGATTAAACCGATCTAAGAATTATGAACATGGCTTAGATCAATTTGGCGGCTAATTTCGGCCCTTTAAGCTTTAGATCAGCACCCGATTTTTCGGCCGACCGACCGATCATTTAAAAAATCGGGTGGAAATCTAAGCTTGTATGGGGGGCTTTAGAAACTGTAGTCATATTAAATAAATGTTGTTAAGAGAATATGTTCTCTCTGATAGCCATAGACTTTTGAGTTAATTAAATCACTTTGATCAGCTAAGGTAGAAGATGTGGTCAAATTAGTCCTTGGATACAAGAGACAAAGTTTTTAGGGCACAGTATTTCCCCAGGTAATGTCTTCCATATAGCAAAATGTCAGTTGCCTAACCCCTTAACATTTTTTGCTTTATGATAAAAAGCAGCTACTGGGCCATGCATACACATGATAACTTTAGGTTGTTTCCTATCACGGGCAACATCCTGTTGGAGGATGTAAATGTCCTGTTTCTATGCCTGTTATTAGTAGGCAGGTAAAACTATCAGATCCCCAAATGGGTTAAATCTGTAGATTAATACTTTGTATCTGGCAAGTTTACTAAGTGGCCACAATTGGGCAAGTTTGTCTGGAAAACAAAAATATTCTTAGTTTTCCTAGCCATTATTTATAAAAAAATTTTGTCTAAGGGTTTTCTAGGGGTATAAATGCCTTAATAAATAGGTTTTCAGCTACCCTCTATGGTTAAAGCCCCCCATACACCTTACAATCTTATCATACAATTTCTGTGCAATCAACTTTTGTTCTACCAAAACCATGTAATATGAGAACCTTTCTAATCCTTCCAATCACTATGTATTCTATCAGGGAGGACCGAGCACTACATAGTTGTTAGTAGATCTAAAGGAAATTGTATTGAGTGATCTAAAAGTGGGCTTTAGCCTTTACAAGATGGGTGCTACTTAAGAATAACTTGAATGTCTATTCTCTTTGAATTTAGGTTTTTAAACACAAGGGCAGTGATCTGAGCCCAACTTTTCATTGCTTAGAGGTCATCTACCTGAATCTAAATGTTTTTACGGCGATGTGCCCATTGCCCAGTTTTTAAATGTTCTCAGATAAGATAAGAGTCTTTTAAAATCAAACCTTTTTATATTATGTTAAGGAGTGCAAACTGATCGTTATGCTGAAAGTGTAATATGTAAAGGTAATGCATTTCTACCTTTCATTCCATCTTCTGCTGCAGGCAAAAAACAAACTTTGTAATATTATCACCAGCATCTCGCCTCCTCCAGTAAGTGGGTCAGCTGCTAAAAATGTGCCAAAACTCACAGCTTCTTCTCCTAAGGCGATTCCAAACCGCAATCCTGCTGCTACCACTTCCCCAAACTGGGTCACTGTGTCTTTCAGGTACATGTATGCACATGTTTTATCTATGGTTTACTGAAACAAAATATACAAACCTTATTGTAAAAAATGGGCTTTAAGATAGGAATGGGGAAATACACGTTCCCTTACTAGAAGAGCACTTCGTTTGGCTGCAATGTCTGCATGTTAATTAACTTTCAGCAGTTTATCTGGTAAACTGCACAGTTTACCATCACTGTTACGTTGGCCATACACTGGTTGATTTTGTTTGTCCAATCAAGCAGTAAAATTTGTTTGTCCAATCGAGCAGTAAAATTTATCTTTTAATTAAATTTGGGAAAATTGATTCCTTCTGAATTTAATAGAACAAGTGTGGCGGAAATAGAGCATGAAATGGAAATGGCACTGACCGGTCAGGTCAAAATTTTTGTAGCGTGTACAAGTATCTGATGCGTATTTTAGGTTTTTTAATTGATTTTAAAAGTGAAAAGTCCCTAGAGCAGAAGTTGATGTGTGTATGGCTAGATTTAGTCATCACATTCCACTTTTGTACATGGGCAAGGATGTATAAATTAAGTAACCTACCTGTCAACTTTAATGTGCAAGAATAAGTGATTCGGGGATGTCACTTCTGGTACTGGAAACTTGTCTCTGGAAGCGGCCAAAACAGGACAGGTATGTTAAGTAAATGAACCCAAGACTAGGCAGCTAGACTATAGAACCAAACTTGTGAGAACCACATATTTATTACCTTGGGTAACTGGGAAAAGGTTTGATGTGTTTTTGATTTACATTTTAGATATTACCATTCATTTCTAGAGAAGGAAGCCTCTTTTTAGAAACCTCACTAAAGATATAAAAGGCGGGATGTACTTTATACATGTGTCAGAGTGGGGTAAATAATCCTTCTATATCTTTGGTGCATTGCCCAGAACAACACATCTTTCATATGAATTAATGGTAACACGTGTAAAACACACCTCATTGATTTAGATGTATCCTTATTATGTCCTCATATGCTCTCCAACCCATTTATTGTGTGCTGTTATACCGTCTGCCAGCGTTTAAGTGAATATATCTTCCATGGCAGGTGAATGTATAGTGTGGAGCAGCCATTTTCACACCAAGACAAATATTTCCAGTGTTGAAGTGTGTAAGATCTTTAGTCCAATATTGTGGTTGGTTAGGAATTTTCCTCCAGATCATGTTGCAGTTCTTCAAGTGCCATCAAATGTAAAAACTATTTATACTTTTGAGTTTCTTGCTACTCTTGTATAATGTATAATGTAACTCTGCCCAGTAGGAGTAGTCAAGTCCATTCAAATGGATCTGTGCATGTTGTGCCAATTAGCAGCATTCAAACTAGTATATGAGTCTGTATTTGATTTGTTTTCTGATTTTGTATCTATTTTATCATATCTTGTGTTTCAGTCCGGTCAGTCCTCCTGCTATGGATCTCCGAAAAATCATGGAGATTGAAGAAAATAATCAGAAATGTGGAACTACACCAAAGCTGAGTGCAGGGTTGGTTCAGATCTCTTTATAGCACATTTCATGTTATATGTAATACCTTAATTATAAAGTCTTTAACCTGAAACATTAACTATAGTTCTTGCAAACTATTTTCCATAAAAGTGAGTAATTCATCCAACACAAGCTTGGTGCAATTGCAAGCAAGTTTTTTTTCTGTAGAACATATTGTTATTTGGAGAACCTCAACTTTATTCATATACATATTTAACCGCCCTAGCGGTCGGGACAGCAGCACCTCGCCAGAGCTGCAACTGCTAGTATAGCACTGGACGAGGTGCTGCCGTCCAGTACAAATCGGGGCTCTGGGAGAGCATACTCACGCTGTCCCTGTGTCCCCATGCGACATGCCTCTTCGGCTGCTCATGTCTCCCCCCCCCTCCCCCGCTCCGACTGACCTGATGACGTCACTCGGGGAGGCGGCGGGAGATTTGAACAGTAAATAGCATGAAAGCAGTTTTCTATGTAGAAAACTGCTTTCAAACTGCATCTACGTACTAAACATCACTACAATAAAGTCCCTGATGCCCCATATGTGCCCATTTGCAGTAACCCTCTCTTCCCTGGTGTGATTTCATCACACCAGGTTAGAGAGGGTTAACTGCAAATGGGCAGTATAGCGTTGTTCCCTATTTTTTATGTTTTCTCATTAATTTTATTAAAAAAAGTTTTTATTTTATTTTACATAATTGTTTGTTTCAAACATTATTATATTGAGGATGTCTATTAGACCCTTGTACGGACATATTTTGGGAAGTTACAGGCCTACAACATAAAGAAAAATTTACCATTGAAGTCTATGGTGCACTTTTGGTACAGAAATCTGGACCTCAGCAGTGCGCTAGGGAGGTTAATGGAGGAGCTTTCATTGTTTTTTTTGTTTTTTTATTCATTATCTCCCCCTTAACTATTATTAAATGTCATACAAGTTTTTCTGATGCTTTGCCACCTGACTATTTAAAGTGGAACTAAACCCATCAATACAAATATTTCTGAAGCGCCATAACATTCTGAGGTCTGATGTACAGGTGTGGCAGGATTCATCACTGTACAGAATAAGGAGGGTTTAGTTCAGTTTTAAGCATAAAAGCATACTAAAGCTGTCCTGGTGGCAGGCATAGGCCTTGTGCGATCACCCTTTGACCCTTATCACAAAGCCTTCCCCTGACTCGGTATATTCTCCATTTGTATATGGTAGAAGTATTTCTCTGATTTTATGTCACCTGTGTCATTTGGCATACCAAGGAAGGCTTGGGCACCTAAGGCTTTTCTGATTGGAGATTTTTTCTTATTTGCTTTTTGCTAATAGAATAGAACATTTCTGTGGACAGAGATACAATACAATACAATAGATACAATAAAAACAATACAAAAAATACAAACACAATGATGGCTCAGCTAAGCAACTAAATACAATTACCATAGTCCCTGGCTATCTAGCACAACATCATTATAATTGTCCGTCACAGAAAAAGCCTTTTTAAAATGTTTATAGTTCTGGAGCCCCAGATATATTTATATATACACTGCCTGGCCCAAAAAAATGTCGCCACCTGGATTTAACCAAGAAAATAGGTACGAGCCTCCTATTGGATAATTACTGCATTTTCAGCAACAGTATGTGCTCCAAGAATGAGGTCAGCTGATTGCCTAAATATGTTGAATGACCAGGTTATTCCATCAATTGATTTTTTCTTTTCTGATGGCACAGGCTTATTCCAAGATGACAATGCCAGGATTTATCAGGCTTAAATTGTGAGAGACATCATGTTCACACATGGATTGGCCACCACAGATTCCAGACCTTAATCCCATTGAGAATCTTTGGGATATACTGGAGAATGCTTTGCGCAGTGGTCAGACTCTACCATTATCAATACAATATCTTGGTAAAAAATGAATATAACACTGGATGGAAATAAATCCAGTGACATTGCAGAAGCTTATTGAGACATTGCCACAGCGAATGCATGCTGTAATCAAAGCTAAAGGAGGTCCCACGAAATGTTAGAATGTGTGATTTTTTTTTTTTTTTTTGGTGGTGACTTTTTTTTTTCCAGGCAGTGTATCTATATATATATATTCTATCACTATTTATAGAAAAAAAAGCTGTTTGCCTAGAGTTTAGCTTTAATAAAGAGAGAAAAGTGATGGGTGTTTTAGGGGAAGTATTCTTCACACAAATTACTGTTTTTCTGAATCGTAAAACTAACAAGGTTGTCATTTTTAGAGCCTTATGATTATTTTACAGGGTACAAAAGCCTACCATTCATGGTGCAAAGCTGTCTCAGAAGCAGCGGAAAATGATGGCAATGTCTTCTAAAGAGATTGGCAGCACAGAAAGTACAGTCCAGAGCGCTGCAGTCACAAATAGCAGGAGCATACCCAAAACATGGTCAGTATAACTTCAAATAAAATGTTCCTAATTTAGACCTGCTGCATGAATGGCACTGATTGTGATTTATTTTTATTAATTCCAGAAAAAAAGGTTATTATCAGTTGGGGTTATCACAATTTCTCTGTGTCAGCCTTTAAAAATGTCTATTTCTTAAGCTGGCCATACACCTTTAGATCTCTCTGTCAGATATCCTTTGGATCTACCAACAACTATGTAGTACAGGGTCCTTTGCGATTGAACACAGGTAGACTTGATTATATAGAAAGTCCCTCATATTACATGGTTTTGGTAAAACAAAAGGAGATCTAAAGGAAATCTGACAGACAAATCTAAAGGTTTATACTAGGCATATGTAAACTCATTTACCATTATCTTAGGATAGTTTTCCTAATTGTAATATAAAGTAAAAGTTGTCTCCAGAAGCCAATCTGATAAAATATTTGCTTCATTTTTGATCCAGTGATGTTGAAATATTTTTTATCTCTGCTGAAAAGTACAGTTCCCGCTGTGTTATTTGGCGGTAATGTCAAAAAATGTTTTGGAGAACTTTGAAGTTGTCTGGAAAGGAAATGTACATCAGAAGAAGTACAGCTTGTTGATGCAGCTATACTTAAATCTTGTATAGTTATCACAGGAATATTTTTACTTCTGTTCATTGTGCCTGGAGTTCTGCTTTAATATTGCCATTTCAAAGTATACTTCTATCTGCAATTCTAGCTGATCATTGCATGATTTTCGATGATGAGCAGCCAGTTATGGAAAGGTACAGCAAGATAAAATTTAGTAGACTGAAAATGTGTGTTCATTGCAGCTTCTACCACAAATGAAATTGAGGTACGCACAAAATATAAAGGTATACTGCAGTACACAGCGACGAGTAGAACTGTAAAATCCTATTTTTGCTATGTAATGCTTTGCACCTCCAAAGAACAAGTCAAGAACAGAAAATCCTAAAAGGTCAAAGATGAAAAATAAACGCATCTCCTAGTAGTGAAGCATATACAACGTACTTGAATATAAGCCGACCCGAACATAAGCTGAGGTACCCAATTGTAGAAAGAAAATCTGGAAAAACTGAATGAACATTCAACCCAGAGAGGAAAATCTCTGAAAGAAAATCTAGCTTTCAAACCTTTTTTATATACAACTCCTTCTCCCGTCCAAGGAACAAAAGAAAATACCTTTTGCTATATGTAACAAATATTGTTGTAACGCACTGCTGTATGCTTGGGTGCGCTGGTATTTGCCCTTACTATACAGTACTTTAAACGAAATACCAGAACATCCAACAAAGAGTGTGTACTGCCTATCACAATGCAGCATGTACTGAATTGTACAGGGAAGACCCCTCTGGCATAGTTATTTAAAATATTTGGCCAAAAGGGTCTACAACAAGTGATTTTGCCTACATCCCATTTGTACAAAATGTAAAAGATTAGGGAAGGTCGGTGACCCACACCAACCTAATGGGGTGGCTGGCCCCAGGGACTTTCACAGCATATGAAGAAGGGTTTAGGTCAATGAGGTCCATAGTTTGTATTAACATTAGTTCAGCTAGGTCAAAAAATATGCTTTATGCATCCAATTGTATTTCCTATAGGTCAAAAGGAAAATGGTCACATCAACTATCACATATATGTATATACACATCAATTAACTGTTTATATGAATAGCCTATTGTTCATTTGTCGTAAAAGTCCTTGGGGCCAGCCACCTGGCTAAGTTGGTCCTCTGGCTTAGTTGTTAAGGATGCACCCAAGTGTTTCCGCAAAAATAAGACCGTGTCTTATAATATGAAAAACGAACAAGAGAGCAATATAGGGGTAGCGCGTGGGGCTTTTAAGGCACAATGAAGAATTTTGGACAAACTTAATACATATTTATATAAAAGGGTCTTTATTACTCATGACCATCCATAGTTAAAATTTGTATCACAATGTGATCCCATTAAAAGTACACATAAGGTGTTATGGCGTTTATCTTAAATAACATTCATAGCCATACAGTACCGAAAACTGCTCCCACTGCTTGTAAAAACAAGGCGTCACTGGGAGTTACATTGTCATAACCAGAGTCTCTCTCTCAGATAGGAGGAGACACAATGAGGACGACTGGGTCCCAGGGGGACTGCAGTCGGTATCCAATGTCGATTGGTGGTTCAAGATGTTATAAATGCTGCGACGCGTTTCGCCCCTCCTACACGGGGCTTCTTCAGGCAACGACATTAATGGATGTGATCATCGGATGACACCTGTATAGGGACCCACTCTGGGGTGTCCGGATATGCCAATGGCGGCCACAAGG
Source organism: Ptychadena robeensis (assembly GCA_036250615.1). Lineage (NCBI taxonomy): Eukaryota > Metazoa > Chordata > Amphibia > Anura > Ptychadenidae > Ptychadena > Ptychadena robeensis. Next base: position 80,318,600 of record CM070035.1, on the reverse strand, counting down.
GCCTTGGAAGTGAACTCACACGAAGAATGTACTCTGGCAGCGTTGTACCCCCCTATGAACACGATAGGTTATGGGCTTCCCTGTGTATGGATCCCTCCAATGAAACGAATTAAAATCCAGTTATTGGGCGCTAGCACTATCAGCCTGGGTGACTATGTTATCACATAGTCCCAGAAATTGTTCAGAGGCGCTAGGTTTGCTCCCAAAGATGCCCTACGTCTTATTTTCAGGGGGATGTCTCATTTTTCCATAAAGAAGAATACGGCACTTGTACATGTAAGGATGCCTTATTTTAGGGGAAACAGGGTATTAGAAGTAATTTTTGTTACAATACAAACTCATAGGTAAACCTCTTGTATTTAGTTGTAATATTGGGTATAACCCGTATCATTGTTGTGCAGCATATATTGGGACCCCAAGAGCTGCTTTTCTGCCGTGTTCACTTCCAAGCATCTGAGTAATATGCACCTGTTTCGGATAAAATCTTGGCCTGCCTTAAGCTTCACTCTCCAAAGTTAGACTCTCCGCTTATAAAATGTCACAGAATGAGCTATTGTGTCAAGCAGCGATTCAGTCTGAGGGTGTTTTTATATAAAAGTCAAACCATTTTGTTCCTGTTGTGTACAGGCTAGCCGGAATAAAGATTATACATGTGCAGGCCCTGTTTATTCATTTGAATTAGTGTGTGCATTAACAATCAGTGGGTTATTCTGGCAGAGAGCTTTCCTTTCCAATCATAACTTAAGTGCTGCGCGACTTGTGAAATCCATTGAAATGAAATACTCGCTATGGAAATCCAGCAGCATTTCTGGCGTTATCGTGTGCCAGAAGGGTGGGAACTTTACTGGCTTTTTATTTAAGATGAGTAAGGACAACGAATACCTCAGACTTCCCATTCCAAAAGAAACCTCTGTTTTTCTTCCATCCTTTCAGTTCAGAAATACATTCCTCCATGGCTGGTTAGGCAAAGATAATTCATCTTAGGTGAAATTCTGAATTTTCATCTCCGTGTGAATTCCAAGGGAGCTTTTCTAGTTTCTCTGGAAGACTGATCATGTGAAATTGTCCTGGTGCTTAAAGCTTTACACATTATAGTCACTGGAAGGCTATTAAATAAAATGGGATGCGATGGGTCCCCTGGTCCCCTGACTGTATGAATAGTGTCAGATCAATCTAGTTCTAAGGCTTTGTTTCCATTGCGTTGTACGCTTAGCGGGGGGGTCCCAACGTAACAGATAGACTTACCTGCTCGGCGGACGGGTCTGTCTTCATTGCGCTGAGCCGATCCACCGGTGTCAGGCTGAACGTAGTCGAGTACGTTCAGCCTTTACACCGGCGTATGTAAACAGACCATCCGCCGGCAGGCTGAGTCTGTGAGATACGTCGGGACCCCTGCTAAGCATATAAGCTTAGCGTAGGGGTCCCGCCGTACAATGGAAACAAGCCCTTAATCACACATTTTGAAAGAAGACGAGTACGCTGTAGTATTTGTTCAGACTTCTGATTCATTCGCAAGGAGATAGCTATCATTTTCAGATTTTTCTACCTAAAGTTTGATTTTGAAAAGATAAGCCACTTGTCGACTTCCTATATGTCCAAAATATTTTTTGTGCCTTTATGACCAATAGTGGGCAACTGAGGTGATATGGAGGGCCACAAGTGCAGCCCTCAGCATCACTAAAGGGCCGCACATAACATGTAGTACAGCCAAAGTTGATAAGGAACCACTACACATGTGACCACTGCACATGGCAATATATGAAATGCCCCATATATATCAACAAAGATAATGTGCCTCATAGATATTATCAAAGTAGTCTAGTGGAAGCATAGGCACTCAGGCGCTGTCTAGGTCACTCTTCAGCTTTCACGTATGCCAATTAGTGTGCTCAGCTGGAGGCTCAGCAAGTCCCTCTCCTCCATTTACCACTCAGGTGAGGATGCGGTGAGCAGGTGAGTTCCTATGCCATATGCATTAACAGGTTTTGGGGGCCATAAGTGAAGGACCAAGAGGGGCAGTCAAACAACACCCAAAGGGCCGCTGGTTGGGCACCTGGGCTTAAGACCAGTGGGGGGGCAAACTAATGCCCGCGGGCCATATCCAGCCCTTTAGTATTTTAATCCGGCCCTTTGTCACCTTGGTATCAAGACACTCTGGCTCCCCTCTGCTCATTCCCTGCAGTAAATGGAGATAATGCCTAGAGGTTTATTATAAAGGTCTCCTGCTAGAGGCCGTAGTTTTGCTATCCAAAGGCTCCTTCTTTTATATATGTTAATGTTTTTAGTATATTTTTAGCCTCCCTGGTAATCACTATGACTATTTTTTTTTTATCAATTTATCAAGGTTTACATTTTCCACCCAGGCTGGGAGGACTTGGGACTGGGTGGCCCTTACATGTTTATTGTCCGGCCCCTCTGTCAAATGTAAAAACCCATTGGGGCCCACGAGTCAAAAACTTTGCCCACCCCTGCTTTAGACTGTTATGGGGGGAGAGGGGTTACCATTTAACGGTAAGTGCAACATTAAAAATGAGTCTCTTTGGTTGTTATATGACGTCCCTTGATCTTCTACAAAATGCAACTGGATCTATTCAAAAATCCCTTCTTATAGAATTATAAAACAAGTAGATCTACCTCATAGAATCCACATGCATTCCCATCCCAGGTAATGGAATATGACTATTCAAAGAGAGTTTTTTTCCCCCTTGGTGGGACTTAATATGGAATGCATGATGTAATTATTGTACAAGAGGTCACCAATTGCATACATATCACTTGTTTAACTGTTTACAGTCCATTTCTTAATCACATGACAACAAAGCAAGTCTAAAACAACATTGAATACAAAAAAATCATTTGTTGACCATTGCTAGTATAGATCACAGATTATATGTGCGATATGTTTCGCCAAAGCATTGGCTTCTTCAGTCAGGGGCACATCTCTCTTGTACAATAATTACATCATGCTTTCCATTTCAAGTCCCACCAAGGGGGAAAAACCTCTCTTTGAATAGTCATTGATACTTTCTTTCAAAAGGCTTCGCTAAGAGGTCACTTAATGGCACTAACACAGAGGTTGCTGATGATGCAATGGTATATTCATTAGGAGTTGCTCCAGGCACTTGTTCACTGTATCCTTAAATCTAACAAATGCAAGTAATTTGAAGAAACTATTTAATTCCCAGAAGTAACTTAAATAACTGATCAGTGAAAACTTTACAAGTCTCCTGAAGGACAGACATAAATCAAAAATTTCCTCTGAGTGTAGACAAAACAAAGACACGCTGACTAGATTTATGCTTTTATCTGATGGCATCTATACCAATTCCATTACAAAACAAATAATAAGGATTCCTTTTATTGCTCAGTGTTCTCAGTTGGGAAGGTACTCTTTATTTTCTGCACATCTTTGATTTTACACATGTAGATTTTTTCTTCAATCAACTGCCAATTATATTTTTTGTTCCATGTCGTTGTCTAACATTGTTTGTTCATTTATGGAATGAATATTTTATTATTGGAATTTATGGATATGAAAATACAGTCAGAATTACGACAGATAAAAATTTACCAACATGTTAGATGACCTTTTGAAGTGATTTTTTGATCGACCTCCATCACACAAATTGGCCATACTAGATTTTTCAATCAACCAAAACATTTTTTGTTCTTCGTTGAGCGAATGAAAAAATCTACACGTGTAAACCCACATTAAGTCTGACATTTGCAGAGCAGTCTTCTATATTTGGTGTAAATACATGATTTCTAAAATGTCATGTCAGAGAGATAAAGATAATATAACGCATTATAACCCAGGTGACTATATAATCTTTACAGGGCTTCCTCAGTGCAGTCTGCGGGAGAGCACAAGTCCTTTCGTGACCTTCTTCTCGAAGAACAAAAATCAGTCATCTCTCCGAATTCACTGGGTAATGCTGGCAGAAAAACCTTCCAGCTGGAGGAATCGGACCCGCGCAGATTGGCACGGTAAGGAAGGGCGTTCCTTTGTTAATAGACGATATAACTAATTATTGTAGTGGCTCCCAAATATGAGAAAGAAAGTGTACATATTTGTTGCCGCCTAAAACATTAGTTTTGGTCTTTTATTTGTTTAATTGAATCGTAGTTTACTATTTAATGAGACATTTATCCGAACTTGCTCCAGTTTTTGCATGTGTTCGCTGTTAAACTGTGTCCAAGTGCTTAGTAAAGATTACTGTAAAGATTATCAGATAACCAGAAAAGGGAAAGAGCTAATGGAAGCTAATGCAGCTGTCACCTCTTAAGCTGGCCATACATGGGCCGATACCTGTGTGATCCACTGGCGATCAGTTACAGCTTGGTGAAGCAACAAATCCGCTGAGTCAATGTGCACCACTTTACTCTACTCGATACTTTGATACTTTACTCGATACTTTGGAATTATCAACATGTTAGTTCCCTGTTCAAGCTGGATCGAAATAAGGGTTTTCACGATCGCCGCAAACATGCACTTTGATCGATCGTTTGTGAATCTAAGGAAAAATAAAACTGTGGGTGGGGGGCTTTAGAGTTGGGAAGCCAATATATATTATTACATTTACAGTGCATAACATTGTATTGGATTGCATTGCAGTTTATGCTGTTTTGATGTATTTTGATGTTTTGATCTCAAATGTGATTTTGAGTTTTGATGAGGATGCACTGGATGTAGTTACTGGATTTGATTCCATAAGAAGTTTAGGTGGTCTGCTCTCACCCTTTTAAAAGAGAATGCTTGTTCATGAGCTACCATCCTCTCCATGTGTGAAGGAACCTGTCTGGGCGTGAGCATAGTGATTAAACACAAGCTTAAAGTGTGAGCTTGGGAGTGATTCTGGTATTGTATCATATCGGGAAACCTTCAAGTTCTCGTTTTTCTGGTTGTCTGTTCTACTTAATGTGCAGATGGATGATTTTATATTAGGCGGACTGGTATTGCCTTGTGATTTCAGGGCTGCATCCTCAGTGTTAATAGCTTTGGAGACCACAGATTGTCAGTACACAATGACATATTACAGGCCATTGAAAGCCTCAATTACATCATGACTAGCTATCAACATTTGTCCGAGACTGACACATGCATTCACTATTGAAATAAATCGCTGTTCTTGGAAGGGAATGCATAAAGTCAAATTTAGACAGCAATGACCACAAACATTATGCCAAATATTCTGCAGCCACTCCTCTGCTCTTAAGTATTTTACGCACTACTTTCCTTTCAAAGAGGACAAAAAAATCATTCTAAAGTGAACAGATATATAAATAGAATCCGAAAGGGAAAATAAGCCCGTTTAAGATTCCAACAACAACAGCCACAAATATCTTTCTGCATTTTTGTGGCTTTCCTGTCTGTATTCTTCTGCATTTCATAAATAAATATTCTTGCATCATTTTCCCATTCTAAATGTCATCCCTTGCAATAATATACACATGCATGGATCTTTGTAAAATGGTCATGTATATGGGAACCAAAAGTATAAAATCATTGTGCACACATAATTTAATATATATTTATGAAGAGACATACACACTGGTGAGCCAAAACATTTAAAACTATCTGCCTTATATTGTGTAGACCCCTTCATGGTGCCCATATTGTGGAAGGTACATTGTGGAGTATCTGAAACCAAGCTCATCCATGTTCTGTAAGTTGTGTATGTATAGGTGGAAGGTATATTACTGGTATGGGAAGGTCTAATGGTGGAGGTGCATCATTCTACGGCAATTATTTCATGTTACGAAAACAAGGAATTAGAAGAGTTGAAAAGGTTGAAACTTAGGGCTTGTTATACGTCAGGACCCCCTCCACTAAGCTTATTACTTGGCGGGGATCCCGACGGAGCACATAGACATTGCCTGCTCGGCGCATCCTCTCTTTAGACATCTAGTGATGCAGAGGCTCAACGTACTGAACTACGTTCAGCTTTGCATCGGTGGAACGGCTCGGCGCAGTGAGGACACAGCATCTGCAGAGCAGGTAAGTAAATGTGCTCCGTCATAGCCTTAGAATTTAGGGGTCATTTCGAACTTTTTTTTTGCGATATGTAAAGGGTGTAGTAGGGAAAAGCATATGTTTTAGGAACATTTTATCCGTCTAGAGCAGTGGTTCTTTTTATATCCGCGACCCTGGAAGTGACATCATGAAGTGTCACTCACTGTATTTGGAAAGTGGAATTGTCGGTGTGGAGTATCACTTCTGTGTTCCAAATACCGTAAGTGAAACTCTGCAACATCAGACAAACATACCTGAAAGCGAGTTGAGTTTGTTTTTTAACACAATCTAAGCGCCTGTTGATATTCCCCTCTAATGCTGTAGTACTTAAATTTTGTTTATCATGAAATGCTTTCTTTAGTCATTACATACTCTAGATGAAAAATCTATTGCTTTCCTACACTTTTAACAGTGGGTATGGAAAGTATTCAGAACCCCTTACATTTTTCACTTTTTGTTATATTGCAGGTATTTTCTAAAAAAAAATGTCCCTCATTAATGTACACAGCATCCCATATTGACAGAAAAACACATAATTGTAGACATTTTGTAAACCAAAAAACTGAATTATCACATGGTCCTGCGTATTCAGACCCTTTGCTGTGACCCTCATATATTTAACTCAGGTGCAGTCCATTTCTTCAGATCATCCTTGAGATGGTTCTACACCTTACAGTTGTGTTCGATTATACTGTTTTGGACTTGATTAGGAAAGCTACACACCTGTCTATATAAGACCTTACAGCTCACAGTGCATGTCAGAGCAAATGAGAATCATGAGGTCAAAGGAACTGCCTGAAGAGCTCAGAGACAGAATTGTGGCAAGGCACAGATCTGGCCAAGGTTACAAAAAAATTCTGTGGCACTTAAGTTTTCTTAAGAGCACAGTGGCCTTCATAACCCTTAAATGGAAGATGTTTGGGACAACCAGAACCCTTCCTAGAGCTGGCCATCTGGCAAAACTGAGCTATCGGGGGAGAAGAGCGCCACTGTGATGCAGTCGGGAGATGGGAGAAAGTTGTAGAAAGTCAACCATCACTGCAGCCCTCCACCAGTCGGGGCTTTATGGCAGAGAAGAAAGCCTCTCCTCAGTTCAAAACACATGAAAGCCTGCTGCAGAACAGAATGACTGGTTGCAATCGAGGGAAAGATGATTGCAGTCAAGTATAGGGATATCCTGGACGAAAAACTTCTCCAGAGTGCTCAGGACCTCAGCCTGGGCCGAAGGCTTACCTTCCAACAAGACAATGACCCTAAGCACACAGCTAAAATAATGAAGGCTTCACAACAACTCTGTGACTGTTGAATGGTTCAGACAGAGCCCTGACCAAAACCCAACTGAGCATCTCTGGAGAGACCTAAAAATGGCTGTCCACCAACGTTTACCATCCAACCTGACAGAACTGGAGAGGATCTGCAAGGAGGAATGGCAGAGGATCCCCAAATCCAGGTGTGAAAAGCTTGCTGCTTCTTTCCCAAAAAGACTCATGGCTGTATTAGATCAAAAGGGTGCTTCTACTAAATACTGAGCAAAGGGTCTGAATACTAAGCACCATGTGATATTTCAGTTTTTCTTTTTTAATAAATCTGCAGAAATGTCTACTGTTCTTCTGTCAGTATGGGGTGCTGTGTGTACATTCATGAGGGCAAAGAGTTTAGCAAATGGCTGCAATAAAAAAAGAGTGAAACATTTAAGGGGGTCTGAATACTTTCGGTACCCACTGTATGCTTCATTTGGGCCAGTTCGTTTATCTTTGAGAGACTAGTAACTGACATCATAATGGTAATGACTGTATACATAAGAATGCTGGTTCCTTTAAGATGCTAGAACACCAGATTTCCTTTGGGATGGTTATGTATTTGATCACCAGGGAGTGCTGTTGCATTAGTATAAGTAGATTCATCTGATCTTGTGTCTGGGGCTGCTTCTAATAGTTCAAGTTACCACGATTCAGCCGGGTCACTTCTAAAGTACTCGATATTCCTTTTTTTTCCATTTGCTGTACCATCTTCCAGTCTAGTTTTTTTTATTTTTATTGCTTTGTATTGTCAGACCAAAAATAAATTGCTGAAGTCAATTAAAAGAAATATCTTTATACCTTTTTTAATGGTCTCCTTTAATGGCAAAGACTTGGTCTGTGGGAGTAGCTAGTCAGGTGATTCTAAATATTACCAATATATTCAATATGTCACCTTTAGTAAGACAAAAAAGATGGAATGCAAACATAATATTCAGAGCTGTATGGGAGATGTGAGCATGCTCAAAGAAGGCTGGGTCTACACAAGGCAGCCCCAGATACTGCAGGTGGCGTTATGCACTCATCGGCCTGGTGTGATCATAGCGCCAGCTGTTCGGGCGCTGTTTTGAGAGAGTTTAGGACAGGGTAGTATTCTACATGTCGGCAGTACCATGTCCTATACTTAATATTGGCAAACCACAGCCGAAAATGCATTCAATGCATTGGCGCAGTTTGTACACGTGTAGTGCACGTCACACACATGAAATGCAGCCACCCCTGTATTCCCCTATGGGAAATGCCCCGTTTCAGATGGAGGGCCACACCGCGTCCGATTGTGGCCGGATTGCATGGGCGCGACCATTACCACAATCACCGCAGCCCAGTTAAAACCGCGAGTGATTGTGGCCGATCAGTGAAGTCAAAACGAGCCCATACTGACACATCATGACCATGTTCGGGGGCTGTGGAGTATGCTTGGGCGATTTGCAATGCCTGCCCCGGACGCATCGGAGACATGTACGTTGGCCAATGGCGCCGGGCATTGTGGATCTGCCACCCATGCCGTGCTGCCCCCAAACGCGGTCATGACGTGGCAAGTAATTTCCCATAGGGATTACAGACAGCAGCTGCCCTATACTGTTTTCCCAGCGATCAACCACAGGGAAAACCGCACAAAAAAAACGTAGCGTAGACTAAGCCCTATAGAGAGAATGCAGAGCATGGTCATCTGTAATGAAGAAAACCAAGCAACTGGCAAGCCCCCAGGTGTTTTCTCCCTGTAGTAAGGGGATGTACCTTATAGAAACTATGTATAGTAGCACGCTATGTTATCTGGAAGCCTTTGATGACATAAGTTTTGCGTGCACACATTTTTCTGTACATCTATAAGCAATAGGAGCTTTCATATGTTTCCTTTTTACTGAGAAAGGGATAGACAGATAGACAGACGGAACCAGTTTTTCTGGAAACAATAGCCGTATACAACTTTAGAAAAACATAGGGAGAACCTACTTAATTTCAGGCGTGACTGTAAACTTGTTTTTATGCAGTGACAATCCAAGTGCTGCATGGAGATGATAAATTAGTCAGGTATTTTCTGATTTATGATGCGTAATGCGTCTGTACATACCCCTTCCTGTCTTTGGTGATCAGCAAATTGGGATCTGAGTTCTAGAACATAGTCCGTGTGTCATAGCTGATCATAATAGAGATAAGTCATATAGAAAAGTTAGGTCAGCAGTAGGTAGTACAGATGGGATGTACCTAGTTAAATAATGTGGATTTTGACATCTGTCTCATATTTAACACCACTGCTTCCTCACCACTTACTGTAGCCTATTAACTATCAGGAAACGATATAGTAGTCATAAACTCTGAACTTTACCTTCAGACATAGGTATGGAGTTTCCTAGATAAATAGCACAAGCGTTTCTCATAAACCTGGGAAGCTGTTACACTCGGCAATTATACGTTTCAAAGCTTTAACTGAGCCCAGGTCTTTCCAAACCACAGCCTGTCTGGCCTCAAATATAGCCTTTCCACAGTAAAATGAAGGACTATGTAACCGTTTCTAAATTAAACAAAATGAAGCTCCAGCAGGGACTTGTATAAACGTACAGCTGCAAGTGTAAAGTCATTTAAGTGTCAGAATGTTAGTGATTTAATGTTTGCTGTATTTATAAAAATTTTAAAATTATGAAAACACAACATATTTTAGCAACTGGTGAGATCTGGAAACTTTAATCTGCCACGATTACATATAATCGTATCAGATTCTCTGTATAGCATCTCCCCATCATGACTGCATGGCTGGATGTAGGTGCTGGATGGTGCAACAGTAACATTAACCTGTCAGTGATTTAATACTGAAGTCTTGCTTCCTGTTGTCTAAAAAGACTAGTTTGTCTGGGTTTTATATGATATATATATTTTATATGATATATTATATTTATACTGATCCAAAACAACTATTCTTACTGGAAGCTTGAGGTTATGTTTCCACATCGTTTTGGGCTTCATCAATATCCCTGTCAAGGAATGCGCTTAATGCAGGGGGTGTTGACTAAGCCCAAAACACAACAAAACGCCAACAGGAAGCAAGAGCTAGTAGCCCATCCATATTACATGACTACTGCACCGCCTGTTTCCACAGCGCTAAGTCTCACTGGCTGGAGGTAGTGCAGTACGTTAACCTTTTGACCGGCTTAATGATGTGAAAGCAGCCGGTGTAGTAGACTTGAATGTGGATGGGCTACTTCAACATCCCCTTCACGGTAGAGGTGCACCGATTGCAAATTTCTTGGCCGATTCCGATTTCCGATTTTACAGTAAA
>CM070035.1:80286324-80307915 GCA_036250615.1 Ptychadena robeensis | reverse complement strand
GATAATATCAAATATCGGCCGATTCCGATCTCTGGCCGGGCAATCGGTGCATCTCTACTTCACGGAAGGCGCTTACGATCGACAGAGCCCAAAACACAGTGGAAACATACCCAAAAAATTTGCCATTATTAGATACTTTATATACTAAAGTTATTGTGTAAAGCTTTTAATCAACATCATAAATACATATTGTTTAAACAAGCAGAAATAGTGTAAATAGCTGTATCTAAGGCATCACAAAAATATTTGGGTACTGGAATCAGAGTCGGCAATCATGTCCCATCTCTTAATAAATTTTAATTAGATAATAATTTAATATATCTTTAATTATAATAGCGCTGTAGTGCTCCACAATCCAAGGAAAACAAATGTACTTATCTACTGTGCTCTGTAATCATATAAGACATTCCATGTTAATCTGTCAGTCTTCCAGGGGTGTTAATTCAGTGCTGTAATTTTGCAAGTGGCCACTGGGGGCACCATGTAATTGGGGTGACACATAGTAGCCCTCAATATAGTGTGCTCTGAGAGATGTTGGGTTTCCTCTCTGGCTCAGTGCTGTGTCATCAGAGAGGAAGTGGGACAAGGGACATTTGGAATTTACTCATTGTGGGTACTTTTTTATTTTTTTATTTTTAAAGCCTTATTCTGCCCTATTATAGGCACTTGTGGTACCCATCACATCAGTAAAAAAAATTGTGATAGGTCTGCTGAACTTGTAATTAAAAACATTCTATGTTATAAAAATACTACAAATATTGTAGTTGTAGAGTAGTTGTTTTTCTAGTTTCAAGTTCATCAGATCTTTCTTCCTGCAGCCACTGACAATCACTAATGACCTCATAAGACAGTGGAAGAGGGTGTCATTAAGGCAGTGACATATCCCTTCTCAAGTCTGCTTGCACACGGCAGAGTGGGTATGCAAGCTCCATGGCACAATATCTCTAGTAGATGTAGAATTGGTTAGCATTATTTAAACATCCAGTCATTTATTCACTCTCGTTGGCTTCAGCTTCCAGAAATGTTCTTTTTAAGCATATAATGAGGCACTATTTATAACATTTGATTATGAAAATGAATAATGTAATATTTTCTCATTTCCAGAAAACCATCAGAAACTGTGTCCCAGGATCCCAAGCAGAAAAGTGAAGAACCACAACAAGACAATTCAAAGTAATAAAATTTATACACTTTATTCCAATGTAAGGCACAACGTGTATGTGTGTGTGTGTGTGTGTGTGGTGGTGTTGTTGTTGTGTGTATATATATATATATATTACAACACAGAATATTAGGCAAATGAGTATTTTGCCCAACATCATCCTTTTATGCATGTGGTTCTTCTCCAAGCTGTATAGATTGAAAGCCTACTTACCCAATAGCATATTAGGTTGATGTGGCATATCGTAATGGAGAAGGGGTGTGGTCTAATGACCATCAAACACCCTATATTAGGCTTGGCTAATTATTAGGCAAACTTCCTTGCCTTTGGCAAAATGCTGTCAAAAGAAGGACTTGACAGGCTTAGAAAAGTCAAAAAGAATGAGATATCTGGAAGAGGGATGCAGCACTCTTAAAAATGCAAAGTCTGAAGCGTGATCCATCGGGACCAAATCAGCGTTTTCATTCAAACTAGTCAACAGGGTCGCAAGAAGCGTGGGAACACACAAAAGGAACAAAATACTGCCCATGACCTGAGAAAAGTTCAAGCGTGCCAGCTGCCAACTTGGCCCACTTGCCACCTGTTTGGCCGATTTCAGAGTCCAACATCAGGGGAGTGCCCAAAGCACAAGGTGCGCAATTACTAAGAGGACAGACAGGCTGAAAAAGGCGGGACCACCACTGAAAACAAGACACACAAGCTGAAACGTCAAGACTGGGCAAGAAATATTCAAGACTGATTTTTCAAGTGTTATGGGGGGGGGGACTGATGAACTGGAGGAGGAGTCTTGAGGGGCCAGATGGAGGGCACATGGCTGGATGGTAAAGGGCAGAGAGCTTCCAGTCCGACTTCAGATGTGCCAGAAAGCTGGAGGGGGTGGAGTATGGTTTGGGCTGGTATTTCATCAAAGATGAGCGTGTGGGGCCTTTTCGGGTTGAGGATGGAGTCAAGCTCAAAACTCCAGTCCCTACTGCCAAATTCTGGAAGGGACCCTCTTCAAGCAGTGGTACAGGGAAGAAGTCTGATCCTTCAAGCAAAAACATACTTTTCATGAAGGACAATGCGCCATCACACACACGTCACGTTTACTCCCACAGCGGGGGCTGGCAAGGAAAGGGGGTATAAACCCAAGAAGGAAAAACTAATGAACAGGCATCGTGTTTCACCTGATCTGACCCATTGGAGAAACCCGTGGTCCATCATCAATGTGTGATTACAAGGGGGAAAAAGTACCACCTCTCGGAACGTGTCTGGAGGCTGTTTGTGCTGCACGCAATGTTGATGGGAACAGATCAAAACACTGACGAACCATGGATGGCAGGCTTTTGAGTGCCTGCAAAAAAGTGCTATATGGGTCACTGATTTGTTTTTGTTTTTTTAATGAGAAATGTTTTGAATGTTGAGAGTATATTGGTTCACTGGTAAAAAAATAATTGAAATGGTAAAATTAGTTTTGTTAGTTGCAATAATAGCACAGTATATCAAAATATTCAGCTTGTGTAATGAGTGTTTTGGGATCATTGAGAACATGGGTTGTTCAATAAAAATAATTCCTCAAAATCCATGCTAATAATTCTGCACTCCCGTTATATATTATATTGTGTGTGTGTGGTGTTGTTATAGTTAAGATTGGACTGTTGACAGAATGGTGTCCCTCTATAACAGGATGAGGCGGAACAAGAATCTTGATGGGATTACCAGGTTTTCTTTACTTAAAACCTATTTTTACAAAATCTATATACGTTTTGAATTCACATTTATATATTGTTGGGATGTCTGTGATTGGGTTTACTTGTGTAAACCTGCCAATGTTATTGGAGAATGAAATCTGAAAAAAAGTCAATTGTAATTCAATGTTAAATGAGTATGACTCTAAAGGCCCCCATACACTAGGACGAGCCAGGGCCGATAGCCGAGCGACGGAGTGCAATGTGATGAGTATCGACAGGGCACCCTTTGTGTGCCGGCCTTTACTTTGGATAGAGACGCTGGTCCCCATTCAAACTAATGGCATTAGCCAGAGATTTATTTACATCGTCTGTTCCTCGCTAGGTGTATGGGGGCCTTAACTGTTATATGTTTAAGAGTGACATGAACTGCCTGTGCAGAAGGATGTGTTCTTTGCCTCTCGGCGGCTTCCATCTGTGGCTGCTGCAGGACCCTGTACTGTACTTTCATCTGCCCTTATCTTCTGATTGCCTTGTGACTGTCTTGAAGGCCTCTATGCAGTCTGGTAGAATTCCCTTTGCTTTTTGGAAATTGGTTTATTTTAAAACAGACATTTTGTCCTTTGCAAATACACAAATATTGGAGTTTCAGATAGACATGACGTACAAATGCAAGCCAGCCTAATAGATCCCAAAGACTGCTGCCAAATTATTATAGTGTGAGTGTACTGAGGCAGCAAGCAGACAGACCAGCTCAGCCAAACGGTATTTCCGCTGCCTTGTTTCAGAGTAAAGACAAGGCAAATAGCACCCACAGGTCCTGTTTAAAAGGATATCGGTTTGCTAATATCGTGATTGTTGCATGGTGTTAAGAAAAACTTATTCATATATCTCTTTGTTGTTTGCTTTAGTATATACTTGTAAAAGCATTGCTGTTACAACTGTTACAACTATTTGAAACAAACATAGTCCATGAGTAGAAGTGTATTCTCATGCTGCCCTGTATCCTGCCATATACATACCTAGAGTAACTACTCGCACCTTCCTATATGTCATGTGATGTGAAGCGTGAAATATCTTTGAGCATGGATTTTAAGTATAGTGCCTTTGTCTTATCACCTTTTCAGCCCATGGCTTTTATCATTGAGCAAGAACAAATCGTCAGTGGTCCCTGTCACTTTTACTTCTATTGTGGAGGAGGAAAAGCAGCAGGAAGCTGCTCTTATAAGGAGTCGGGAGAAGCCATTGGCACTTATTCAGGTAATTAAGAGATCAATACTAGGAAACTGCAAAAACATTCCTCACACTTGCTGGTCATATGTCTCTGTCTGATCTGATTTCATGTATGTGTTCACAATGATAATAGTGATTCCATACAAAATAGTCCTGATGTACCGTATTTTCTGCACAATAAGACGCAGCGGGTTTTCATGCTCTCCACCCACCCAGCCAAGCAAGCAAGCCCAGCTTGTATGCAGAAGCTGCCGCCAGGACAGCTTCCCTGCCTCCTTAACGGTTGCTCTGCCGGTCAGAGCACATGAAAATAAGTAACATTTCAAAAAATTTGTTCCTGTCTGTCCCCACCCTGAACACATTCACCCTTTCTGTTTTTGTGTCAATAGCCCCTCAGACAAACTGATGAAAAATAGTTATCATAGGGAGGATACAGAGAGGCATGGGGACAAAAGTCTCCTTTGGGACACCTTCTCAGGTGCAATGGCCTTTGATGGAGACCTTATCTTGTTCTACTAGTCTCGTCTATGATGAAACTTTGGGTTTGTTTCATTATAAGCTTGTAAACCTGGGAATACAACATGTCTCGCTCCTGGAAGTCCTGAGATGCAATACAAGCTATAAGTTCCTGCAACATGAGCGCATCTGACATTTCTGGGTGGACTGCTTTTTTTCCTTATCACAGTTTTTTTTGCTTTTGACATCCTGTTCAGTATCCTCTAAAAAGTTTTCGATACTTTATCAGTACCTGCATTGTTGTCAGTGGTCATTAGTAAATAGAGTAACTATACAGTAAATAGAGAATTAATGTCACCAGTAGAACTCTATTTCTGAATATTATTAAAAACGATATTTGCTAAAGGCCAAGCAACTTATGTTCTACCAAAACCCTGTAATAGGAGGACCTTTCTAAACCTTCCAATCACTATGTATTCTATCAGGGAGGAGTGATTGAAAGGTGTATGGTGAGCTTTATAAGTAGATTAATATATAGGTGTTCATTTTTTATTGTAATGAGCTGCTTATACCTTTGCAGGTTGTAAACTTTTTAAACAAATGCTTTTTCCTTTCCTTTAGATTGAAGAGCGGGCAATTCAGGATCTGTTGGTACATTACCAGGCCATAGATAATCCAGAGGAATATATAACGATTGAACGCGCACCACAAGGGCCAATGGCTGCTCCAATGTGGAATAAATATTAGTTGTAACATCACAATCTTGGTGCTTCATGGATATCCAGGAACTTTTTTTCTATACTTGAGTCTGAGAAAAAGCACACAATGAGTGTTCGTAAAAATCCAGGGTTACTTTTACAGGTCTAGCTCTAAAATGTTAATTACATGCTGGAACCTATGCTTTCTGATATTTCAAATGAAGTTTAAATGTCCTCTGTGATAATTAAGGATCATTCTTTGTTAAATACAGAGTATTTGTTGTAGAAAACAGATGCAATTCTGTTTTAAACAAACCAAAATTTAAATAAACTGGTTTGGAAGCATTGTGTTGTCAGTTACTAAAATAAGCATTGCACTATGTTTATTGAATGAATGCTTTAACATCGCCCACCCTCAGCAACTCATACCACGTCTTGCAGACCACGTATACCACCATATCAATGTAAGACCAATACAAGATGGGTTTTGACTGGAACCTTTGTGTTACTACACATAATAATAAACATTTTATTTGATAAATAAACAATTTAACCACCTGAGATTTATGCCCTCGTGCACTTTAAAGCAATGGTAATACCCAGAATTTAGTTGGGGTAACCTCCCTGGAGGTTAATATGGTAAAAATGGCTAACCCAGGATTCTTGCAGACAAACTATAGAAATGATCCACACCACTGGTCACACCAAGAGTACACCATTCTTTCCAAACACTGTTGAAACTACAGTGGACAGTAAGTTGCAGCTGGCTTGACTTGCAACCAAAGTTTTAGTTTTAACTGCACTTAAAGCCTAAATACACATGTTTGAAGACTTCTTGTTTTAGTAGTGATTTGAAGAAATATGAGAGTGGTGTTCATGTGGCCGATCTCTGATGAGTACAGAATGTCATAATGGGCCATCTCAACCATCTACAAACCACTACAGAGTCTTCCAACGAGAGAAAGCACACCAGAAAGACAGATCCTTTTATCAAATGGGAGCAGGTGGGCACAAGTGGCCAATCGGGGGGGGGGGGCATAAGTAAGGCAAGTGCCATTAGGTGGCCCAACAAAAAACACTTTACATTTCATCCTCTCTTCCTGAAAGCCAAACATGTCAACTTGAATTGCAAATGTAATTACACAGTTTTGTGTAGGCTATGCAATTTCTGGTGAGAGCATCAGGAAAATTATTCTGTTAAATTATACATGTTCTACAACACTTCTTTATTATGAAAAGGTTAGGTTAGAATGCATTTTTCATTATAAAGGGAAAAGTAGTCTTGACTTTCAAGCTAATCCTTGGAAGCCAATTACATTTGTAAGTCACGGGTTCACTTAACATTCTGATCAGGCAATCAAGATGGAGCTTTCCATACCATCCATATATAGCCATTCACAGACGTAAAAGCCAATCAGCGACCCAGATGGTGCCTGAGCAAGTTCCTCTTCTCTTCCTCTTCTATTGTTGGCAGGAGATCGGTGGACAGGTGAGTACTTATGCTCCAATTATTCTACCGATGAGCAGAGGATGATTGTATAATATATATTGCAAAACATAACCTGAGAATAGGAGCACATAACCTTGGAATCAAAGATTATGTGCCCCATAAATATTATGGAAGTCTTTAACCTCCCTAGCGCAAAGCCAATTCCGCGCCATTTTTACAGAGTACACGGCCAGACATTTCCTCCCTCTCCACACAGCCAGTGTAATTAATGACGCCGGCTGTGTGGGTGGGAAACCCCGGAAATGCTGCAGCGATGAAGACAATCACTGCAGCTTTCCGTGGAGGTATCGGCTGCACCCGATGCCTGGTTCCCCTGCAGTTGGGGCGAGCCTGAACGGCGAATAAACTGGGTTTCTCTCAACCGCTAGGGAGGTTAATGATATATATATGAAGCACATGACCTTTGATGATATATGACACAAATGTGCATTACCACACTACAGTGTTCTGTAATGCTTGAAAACAAGTTTTGTTATTTTAAAATGTCATCTAGCAATGCATGCTGTCCTCTTTTCATTAAAAATGCCTATACAAGTCAGTATAGATTGAAAATGTTATGTGCCGCCCCTTTAGTGATGCTGAGGGCCGCACTTGTGGTCCTCAATAGCAAATCAGTTGCCCACCACTGTATTAGCAGGTCATATTAACCTCCCTAGCGCAATGAAACGGCGCGGTACGGGCAATCGAGGCAGTGTACACAGTACACTGCCTGTCATTTCCTGTCTCCCGCCGCTGCTCTTCACACAGCTGGTGTCATTATTGACACCAGCTGCGTGAGAGGAAAGCCGGCGCTCCTCCATTAACATGGAGGTCTATGGCGAAACCCCGGAAATGCTGCAGCGATCCGGGGAGGCATCGGGTCTGTCCGATGCCGGCTTTCCCTGCGGTTGAGACGACCCTGAACGGCGAACGAACAGGGTTCGTCTCAACCGCTAGGGAGGTTAATGAGCATTCGCTCTACAGTACAAGATATACTATTTAAAGAGATTCATTGTAATTGCATTTGAATTTGTTTCGCAGTAGCGCATATTGTTCCTTGCTTTAGTCCATTTGATGCCAAGAAGCTATGAAAACAGTCTGCCTGTAGTGTTCTTTTAGTAGGATTACCAACAGGAAGTTAGCTGTGTTCACAAAGATATCTCAGCTCAACATAAGACGCTTATCTCAAACATCGTCGGTTGTGATAATCTCCTCCAAGTCTTACACTGAATTTTTTAACGTTGTGAATATATGATCTGAGCTCTGCTGCCTGTTGAAACATAGTTTGCGGCTACCAGACAAGTGCCCGAGTACCACTCCTATAAGGTGATCAGAGCGGTTATGTTATTCCCAGTGGAAAAAATTTGCCTTGGGATAAATTTGTATTTAATTAGATGAGAAATGATGATATTGGATCTTAAGGCAAAGTTTTCTCATTTTACAGCATATTATAGTTTGGAGTGCTTCATTAAAAAAAAAAAAAGTATTACGTATTAAATATTACAGATCATTTAGAAGCAAATGGACATTTTAGTGTAGCTGTAGCTTCTTATTTTTGTAATATAGATAATTGCTCTATATTAAAGTTAATGATCTGTATGAGATTTTGGCCGAATAAAATTCCAATTGATACACAAGATACTATTACCGGGCACAGTTTAGGATCTCTAGAAGTGCAATTCTTGGATAGAATGCCATCTGTAAGGATTTTGAATGTGCTCCTTTTCTGGCACACTGGTTTCAACCCACATAAAAAAAAAAATATACTGGTTACCGTATTTTTCAGACCATAAGAAGCACTTTTTCATCCCCAAAATTGGGGAGGGGGGTGCCTGTGTCTTATGGTCCAAATGCGCGACCCCCACAGCCGAGTGGCTAGCTTCCCGCCAGCACTCCCGCCACGGAGATTAGCCGGGAGCTGGAGGAGCTGTCAGTTGAGAGGTGCCAGCTGGTGTCCGGCTCTCCCATCTGTACTATATTATTGCCTATGCCAGCATAGGCTCAGAGCCCTAAGCAATGAAGAAAGGGGAAGATGAACTGCCATCTATACCTTTCTCCTGTCCGTGGAAACGGCAATCACTCTGCAGCTCCCACAGACACAGTAACAGCCAGCCGGGGAGGAGAGCAGAGGAGAGTACACTGTGCAGCCCGGCCCCCCTCCTTCTTATCGGTGTGGAGAATGATGTTGTGCTGAGAGTGTACTGCTGCTAGTGACATCTACTGGCTGAATTGAATATTGCATACCTTGCATTAACCCAATTGATGTGAAAACGTATTAAATATTTTTTTTTCTGGTTTTCCTGCCCTAAAAACGTATAGTCTTATAGTCCGAAAAATACGGTAGTTACCGGGGTTCCCCTACCTAAAGTCAAATAGATTAGTAATGTATTAAAGCATACTTACACACACTTTATGTCCCTCGCTGGCAGAGAATATTTTACAAAAATCCTCATCTGCAATAAGTTTATCCAGAATGTCCCTCATCGGCCCTCCTCTCTTCAATAAACTTCACGGCCGGACTATAAGGCGCACCTGACCATAAGACCCTGTTTTAGAGCAGTGTTTAAATCAATTGGGGGGAAAATCTTCTGCAGTACCTACTTGCATGTCTCCCCTCTAGGCTGTGTGAGGAAGCTGCCAGCCTGAGGGCAGCTTTCCCACACACAGCTCTGCATTGCTTAGGGCTCTACTAATATAACCAATACAGTTCAGATGGGAGATGCGGCCAAGGCCACGTCTCCCATCTGACAGCTCCTCCACCTTCCTGGCTAATCCTCTTGTCGGGAGAGCTGGCGGGGAGCCAAGGCGAGAAGCCAAGTGGCCGTGGGTGGTCGCGCATTCGAACCATAAGACACAGGCACTTTTTCCCCTGATATTGGAGGTGAAAAAGCACGTCTTAAAGTCCGAAAAATACGGTATGTTTATTAAATCTGCTGCTAGAGCTCCTCTGTAAAATATATCCTGCAGTGTAACTTTATGTAATACAATAAAGCTGTAAAATACGAACTCAAGCAAAGACAAATACACAAGGGTTGTATTTGCGTAAAAAGTAACTCTTCAGTAGCTTACTGAGAAGCTTGAAGATTTGTCCCAAGGATCAGAGCAGTAGGACGAGTGCAGAATCTTGATACTTGCTAGATGTGTTTGCCTAGTTCAGGTTATTATAGGTCAGCTATGTACGTAAATGCTGTTTGCAGTGGTGGCGAAGTAATGTTAGACACAATTCTTGATGATGGGAGTTTTTTCTTTCCTATAAGCCTATTGTGGATGAAGACGCACAAAGGAATAATAAAGTCTCTGAATGTTAACTCTTTGATGAGCTGTAGTTACCTGGCTTACACTAAGCTCTTAATATTCAGTATTTTTAGACTGCCATTACCAAGAGGAGAGTTAATATCCAGAAGATGTGACGTGAATATAAAGCCATATTTACAGAGGACTGTATAAAGAGATAAGACAAAAAAAAGATAAAACATTGCTATGTACAAATCTGTACAGGCATAAAACATAAAGGCCAGTCATTAAATGGGTAATGACATGCTGAAATTTGACATTAACATGCAATCTGTGGCATCACTATAGCTGGCAAGACACCTTTAGATCCCCCTGTCAGATATTCTTTAGATCTACCAACAATTTTGTAGTATAGGGTCCTCTGCGCGTAGACTTGATGGTTTAGAAAGTCCCTCATATTACATGGTTTTGGTAAAACAAAAGGAGATCTAAAGGAAATCTGACAGAGAAATCTAAAGGTGTATGGGTGCCCTATGTCATGCTGTGCTGGAAACCCATGTGTCTCTCTATAGTGGCATACGTAAAGTAGCATTGACCAGGGTCACCCTGGAGTCACCCAGCGTGGTTATAGCAGGTGCATGCCCCAACCTTTGCGCAGGTTTTATACTCCTCCTTACAAGGCACTAACCGGATCAACCAGATCCTTTAATGAGCATGCACTTTGCTAAGTACTGAGTAACAATTGAGTAAGTTGCATAGTATTGAGTAACACTTGAGTAAGCAAATGTCCACACAGCCTGGTTTAGGGAATAACTTTTTCTTAAGGAAATATGTACAGTTCAATCACCTATTAGGCCAGGGATGTGGTACAAGGCTTAGGAGCTAAGTTACAAACAGTCCAAACATTAAACCAGCTGGTGGAAGGCTGATGCTCTAACTTAGTGGGAGAGGCGAGGTGAAGGTGGACAGGCATAAAGGAGGCATACAGTCTATTGTGTCTGGCTATGCTAAAGGGGGAGTTCCTACTTCTCAACCTCTAGCTCTTCCAGGGTAACACTCACATGGTGACTGCTGGTTGCTGTAGTCCCCTAGGCCAGTAGAATTGCCTATAGGGGACACCTTGAGATGAAGAAGTTAAATCCCTGCAGCTCTTTTTAGGCAGACTGAACTCTCACAGGACACTTGGGCCCTACCATGGATAATTGTCTATACCTGTCTTGTTACTGGGCAGAGCTCAAAGGGAATATAACACATACTGCAGCCTTCCAGCGCATTCTGAAATCTACACAGCAGATTTAAAGAGATATGTACATAAATATGTATACAATGCTATTGTCAGCTAAACACACACTATATACACATTTCATTACACTACAGTAATATCCTGCAAGTGAAGTCTCAAATTGTGTGGCACCAAGAAGTACAGACCAATATGTGTGCTAGAAGCTATAAACACAGAGAGACCAATGTGTAGGTTGAAGAATGCATAATGCTTTGTCCTCTGTCAGATGAATTCGCTGACAATGAAATTTCTATTTCATTTATGCTATTAGAGCTATGCAAGGAGCATGGAGTACCCCATTCCTGATTTTTTTATGATCCTACAAAAATGTAGTAGACACCTACTGCTTAAAATAGACTTTTACATTTAAAAAACCTCATAAATCGTATTCTTCAGACAGTTAAACACTCCAATGTATATGACGCATCTTATAAATGGAGAGTGGGAGCTAAAGGAGGGGGGGGGGGGGAGCTGGCAAAAGGCTGCCTGGACATATTCCCCACCTCAAGGTCCAGTTCGGCTAAGCTTGAACCCGCTGACATACACACGACAGAGAAAAAATCTGTCCACAGGCTAACATACACACAGCCGCAGCTTGAGCCTGGTTTACATTGTATACAAACAGCAAAGGCAAAGGGAAGACCTGCAGTGTGAGCTGGGCTCAACTTTCCTGCCTGATATATGCAAAGCAGTAGCAGAGGGAAGATTGGTCCATGGGTGGCTAAGCTCAGTGCTTGGCTGGTCGGTGGCGAGCAAAAGCATGACACCAGCAGCCAATGACTTTTTCAACCATGTGTGGTAGCACGTTTGCACTATAGGACACACACGCCCTTAAAATACAATGAAAAAAAACTCAGCAATGTTTGTTGTTATTCTTCACTCTCTGCTGGGTACAGAGAGACTTGGAAAAGGTAACCTCACCAGATATGACCGGTACATGCACATGATTGCCGAATTACATATCACAGAAGTCTTCTGCAGCACCCGAGGTTGGTGGTGCCAAGAAAAAAAAACCCAGTAAATGCATTTTTGGTCTGTCAAGATCAAGCCAGCTCTTGGCTAACATTTAAGTTGTTTTTTTTTTGTTTTTCAGTACATGTCAGCATTAACACAATAATCTCTGTGCCTCTGTCTTTACAGTACTATCTTGACATATCATATATTTCTATTATTATTCTCCACTGCCAATGTGACAATGCTGATTGACTGGCCATGTAACACTTAACACTTTTCTCAGGCTTGTGTAAGCTCCAATTCACAATAGATCTGGCTCTCCGCTCTTGACTCTGACTTGCTGACTCTTGCCAACTTGGACTGAAACACAGTATGCACTAGCTAACAAGAGCACTAGAAAACTATTCAACCCATCCAATTGTTCTAGAACAAAGCAGCAGCAATAAAAGATACAGGATGGTAAGTATATTCAATCTTCTTTTAACATATTGCCTAATGACAGTGTAATGTTAAGGTGTTCTGTGATTGGCATTTGTCAAAACCTCAGCTTACATTCAGTATAAGGAATAGGAATGCTATACATAACAGACCCTATTGTTTAGATATACTTCTAAGCTTACCGGTGTGACATCACGGGAGCAGATAAGATGGTTAGTTTGCTTATACATCTAATTTTAAACATTATACATTAATATACTATACTCCTATTCAAATCACATTAAAAGACTCTTGAAAAGTAATACTGTTTGGAAGAAAAAGGAATCAAATACTTGCAATTAGTAGAATCTGTAAAGGTAGCTGATTTGTCACCGATCGATTCCCATTCCGATAAGGCGATCGGGGATCGTGATTGATCGGGAATCAATGGAACACCACCTTGGGAATCCGATTTGTGGTCGATTTGGACAGGAGCAGATCTCCAAAATGGCCGATTCCATAAAATCCATCGATCGGAAAGGCTGCTGCATAGGTCTGTGGGTCCACCAATGTACTCCGATTGCCAAACGATCGACCAAAAAACCAACATGTCGGTTCATTGTCCGATCTGATTTTATTGGGTCGATCATTCAGGGTGGGCAGAACCCAATTGATTGCTGATCGATCGCCGATCGATCGCATGAACATGTGCGGTGATCGGTCAAAAATCAAGTGAAAAAATCGACCTGTGTATGGCTACCTTAAGATATATCATAAAACTTGAAGAGCACAGCCAATAAGAGATGTCTGTTTTCTGCAATTCAGACTTAGAGGGGACCCATGCTCTAAAACTTCAAATGTACCCACGTTATAGGATCTCTAGAGTTCAAAAAATTTTATCAGTTGTTAACCCTTACCCAATGCTCATATTAAGTATAATCAAAATGACCAACAAAAGCAAAAACAGTAAAATAATCCTATAGTGGCCTTTATATATCTGTGCACGATTCACCTAACAAACTTTAAATCAGGGGTACCCACACTTTTTTGGCTAGTGAGCTACTTTTTAAATGATGAGGTCAAAATAATCTACCAAAAATTAAAGGTCCCTTCAGTTAAAATTATTATTCGGTTATATGGTATTAATATAATAATAGTTACTATATATTTCAGCATATAAGATGACCCCCAACTGTTCCAGTTTGGAGTATACTCGTCATATAAGACTACCCCTCTTTTTAGCGGACGTGGAGCTAGGGCCCTACATATACTCTGACTTTCAACCCCCAGATCTCCAACACTCTCATAAATTCCAATATTTTTTGGGGGATTCGTAATTTATATTCCCAATTTGACACCCCTATCTGCAACATTTCCTAGTTATTTAGGTTTCCCTTCAGTTATCCAGGGGACATAAATTGTATACATTTAAGAATAAAAACTGACATTTTTGGCAATCTAAAAAGGTTTACATTTGCAGTTGTGTATAAATTATAAAGTGAAGTTTGTGTACAGATTTTAATGTGTTCTAGCTTTAATCTCAATATCCCTGCAATACCAATTTCAGCCACAATGTCAGTAGTGAGCACTTGTCATCAAAGTAGCAACACATAATCACCTTTCACACACAGAGGGGAGAGAGGGCCCGAGGGGGATGCTGCAGTCTCTCTCCTCTCTGCCTGTGATTCAAATATGCGGAAGCTGCTGTCAGGTCTGGGCAGCAGACCTCCTAGATGCTCACGACTCTGGCACCCAGCGAATAAGGCGGCCCCGGAATTTTGAGCGGATTTTCCTGGGTTTAAAAGTTGTCTTATACGCTTGAAAATACGGTATATATATATTAATTGGATTCAGCTCAGTATTCACTGTTAATAAAGGCTGTGTTAATAATAAAAAAAAGCTAAAATAAAAAAAAATGTTGGGACCCCTGCTTTGAATTGTTCTACAAAATATATATAATTGTCATTTAGATAGATAAGTGAATAGGGTCTAGAAATATATAATGTGGTTCATAGATAAAGAGGGCATCAGGAGATGAAGAAAGATTTTGGAGAGGGGGTTCCCCTACAGTTTATATATATATATAGTAAAGAACAAGTCCAATACTGTCGATGTATCTAGCAAGAGTCTCTTTGCAAATTAACCCTGTTCAAATCTCCAGTGCATGAATCCTTATGTACCCTAACAAGGACCAAAAACTGATCAGCAACTGACCAAACCAGCTGTCACGGCGGGTGACACCAAGCAACGGTGACAACGTTGATTCATGGGTGTGGACCCACTGGACCAACTTGCACAGTTGGCAGGGGTGCAATCTGGGGAGCAGAGTCTAAGGGACACCTGGTATTCACCAGAGCTCCCGCAAAGGGAGTTGGAATTGGCTGCAGGTAATCCCCAGTCCCCAGAAAGCACCTATGCAAGATGGCTGCTGAACCAATACATAGTGTGAAGCGTTTAGGAGTAAGAGAAGTGTGATGAACAAGCCAAGAGTCAGAAACCGGGGAGTCAGGAGAGGTACCAGTATGAAGTGCAGAGGATCAAGACGTAAATGTAGTCCGATAAACAAGCAGGGGGTCAGGAACCAGGATGTTAGGCAGATAACAAGGGAGGCTGGAAGCAAACACATAAGACCCAAAGATCAGGCGATTTCCTGTCACCTGAGGCTCCTTTATAAAGGCCAGGAGGGTGGAGCCGCTGATAGGTAATGCAGAACCATAGCATCCAGCAGAGGGAGCTCCAGGGCTGGAAACTTAACCCCTGGTGTCAAGGATGGTTCTTACAGCTGGAAGCAGCTACAGCAGACACAGATCCTCTAGTGCCGCTGGGATCTGTGACACCAGCATTGTCCTTTCCAAAGAAATAAACTTGGAGTTATGATGTTACAGGCAAGCCTTGTTTTTTATTGCTAATTACTTATTACCATTATTGGACTACTGGATGTAGAAGGTTGGCTAAAAAAAAAGTTTAGACAGAATTAAGATGATTTAAAAAATAATTTTCGATAAGTGTAGATTGAAATATTTTTAAAATCCAGATCCTATTTTTTTTAATTATGTTTGGATACTTAAATCCTCTTTTTTCTTTCCATATGTATCATCCTTAGTATTGGGCATACAGGAGTTAGTTATCTCTGTAGCATTTACTGCTGTATGGCTGTACAGTGCTTCTCATATGTGTGTTTTCATACACAAAGATTAGGTGTTTAAGCTGAAAACGCCCAGTATGTTTGCAGTAAAACGAGCATGGCATGTCTGTAGGTAATACCAAGGCTCATGTCACGAAAAATCTGTTTGCCTTTAGTACTGAACAGAAGGTTTCCTATGCAGACTTAAGACTTATCTGACGTTGTTAGGTGGATAAGTGTTTGTCTAGGATTTCTGAACTTCGTAAGACATTTGTGTGTTGAGGAACAGCTCTTTACTTTCATTAACTGCTGGTGAATTCAAAGTCATGCTTTCAGCTGGCTACATACGGACTGTTCTTTCAGCTAGTGAATATTAAAAAGAATATTAGTGGAAATAAATGATAAAAATCTCTACCTACTAAAGAAGTGGTAACGGGCAGGTAGCGGGTAGTGAACTAAGAACCACACAAAGAACCAGTATAGTGCAACTTGTCCTTTATTGAGAAACAGCACAACAAATAATATCAGTTCAAGCTTATCTGGAAAGAAGTACAGTCTTTTAGGCTTCACACCGCACTGCAGCGCAGCTGTGGCAAGTTAAAGTGTTGAACTGGTACAATGCCCAAACCTTGGGCACAACAGTCCTTTGAAGTAACCTTGGGGGCTCCCCAGCAATCCACCCGGCCCTGTTTGTTTTCCAATCCAGGTCACAGACTAAATGATTAGTTTAGGATTCCTTCCGGTGGGAAGATGCCACCCTCGCTGGCACAACTGCGGCTGTGGCACACCACTGGACTCCGGACATGGGTTGTTCCGCTCCTACCAACTGAATCTTGATCACAGGGAGACGGGAAACAGCCACACACGCTCCCTCTCTCTACCCGGATCTTCATTTCCAGCCGAATGGGTTTATATGGACTCTACGCTAGGCCCCCCTCTAGTGTCGGGAGCATAAACTGCAGCCTCTGAACCAGACTATTCCCCGTTCACTGATGGGCGCCCCTTCTCCTGCAGTGACCTGAGAGGGGTCATCACTACTAAGTAATGAATTCCTAAATGTCCATTGAATAGTCACAATAACTTGGAATGTAAAATTGTGAATACTTTAATCTACCAATTTATAAATTAATTATAGAAAACCCACCATTAGAGATGGGCCGAACTGTTCGCCGGAGAACAGTTCGGCCGCGAACACGGCATGTTCGCCGTTCGCCTCGCCGGCGGACAGTACGGGTGTTCGACCCGTACTGTTCGCCGGCCAGAAGAAGGTCTAAATTCTTCCTCCGGCAGGATCACAACCTGTGTAATCCTGCCGGAGGAAGAATCTTTTCACTACAGAAGCCGGTCTTGTAGTGAGAAGACCGGCGGAAAAACCGGATGTGACGTCAGTGACGTCACATCCTGCGGCCGTAACCAGGAACTATGCGTTCCAGGTTGCGGTCCACGGACCGGATGTGACATCACTGACGTCACATCCGGTTTCTCCGTTTCAAATTCCCCGCCTAGAGGCGGGGAATTTGAATATGTCCGCGAACAGAGCGGACGGCGAACATCTTTGAAGTTCGACCCGCCCTGTTCGCGGACACCCCAGGGAGGGTTCGCGCCATCACTACCCACCATATCTGCCAACATCCCAATTTAACTATGCAGTAAGGGAAAACTAAACGTTTTCAGTGATCCTCCTTAGAGAGCAAGGGGACTTTTAAGGCAGTAATATCAGGAAATAGATTAGATTTCTTTATTCACAGTGAAATCGTGAAGTCAAATACAAAAATTTGCAAATTATCAAATACAAAGCCAAGATACAGTGGTATACATATAATTCCAAGCCTGACGCTTGGTTTCGCGGGTATCCGCTTCTTCAGGGGTCTTTGTGCGCATTGTATGATTCAAATCAATAGGACAACAATAAACATAAGACAATACATATATAAGTTCATCATAAATGAATACAAAAGTAGGTCTAGATTTACTCACTTTACATTGTATTGATTGGATCTTAGCCATGTCAGGGTTTAGTATTAACAACAGTAAAAGCAATATATTCAACTGACACTCTTATTCCAAAAATGTTACAGCACTGGTAATTGGTCATAAGTACCAAAACCAAATCACATCTAATGTGATCACATAGTAATATAAAGGCTGAAAATGTTTAAAGGTGACCATACACGTGCCGATTTTTCGGCCGTTTTTAGTAATCCTCCCTAGGGAGCAAGGGGACTTTTAAGGCAGTAATATCAGGAAATCTAATCTACCAATCACAAGCAAGCAAAAATAATATTTTAACACGTCCCTTACATATGATTAGACATTTAAAGTAAGCACAGCTTGTTCACTTGATATTCTTGGCCAGGTAAAAAGTACTCCATATAAACTAACCCCAACATGTACTGTTTATATTACCCCAGACATATCAGCAGATAAGTCACACTACAGATTTACTAAGTAATTGTAGAAGTTTGCTATGGTAATAGTAGCTATAATGTTACAGCAAACATGACCATGGTGGCTTTTTGCTTTAAGGAAAACTAATTAACTTTTTTAATTGATCCATAGGTTTTAAAACTGATGTTTGACATTTGGTACAGTATGTATACAATTATTTTAAATTTTTTTACAAATAGGCCTTTTATACATGACAAATACTCACCAAAGCATTATGGGTTAACAATAGAGACATCATGTCTAAAGTAGCTCCCATCATGTCTAGGGCAGCATACACAATAAAACCACACAGTGTGCAATGATTGCATGTGTGGTCAGTTAGAGGGCAGTTGTCCATCTCTGAAAAAAACCTCCCCATGTTACATCTATTAGTGACAACCTGAAAATGTCTGGCGAATGTGACATGGAGGTTGGTTGTGATTCTTGGGTTGTGGGAACAACCTGTACCCTACCAACCATCTGAATGGAGCCTGAAGGTTACTGTAGTACTTGTTTTTATAGGGGTTGGAGTACATCCGAGATTGGAGGTTATGCTTCCTGACAAATCTTCAACTATCTTCATTTAAGCAGGGAATGGACAGTAGTTGTTCCCTACAACAGCTCTGCTCTCTCTCCAGCTATGTAAAGCAACTGACATTGGAGATATTTAACGGTCATGTCCGATATGGCTGTTTTCGAGTGGGATTGATTGATCCCACTTGAAAAGAGTGATGACCGCATATTATATGGGCCAGATAGATGGCCGTGAGCGGGCACGACACTTGAAGTGGCCATCGATCTGGTCCATATCTGCATGTCTGTACCCTGCTTTACTCTCTCCATCTATCTCAGTTGTGATCCCATCCTAAAAGGAGCGTATCTAATGCTCCAGATTTCCAATGGTTACAAAAACTTCTTAAGCAACGGCGGCTCGAAATTTGAGCAGTTCGATGTCCCCTCCAGCAGCAGGATGATGTCAAAGCAACAGACGTGGGCCGTATTTAATGGTTATGTCAGATATGGCTGTTTTCCAGCAGGATTGATTGGTCCCGCTCAAAAACAGTGATGGCCGCATACTATATGGGCCAGATAGATGGCCGTGAGCATGCTCGGAACTCGAATCGGCCATGGATCTGGCCCATATCTACATGTCTGTACCCTGCTTTATTGTAGGTTATGTTGGCCAGTGTAGGATATTATAAAGTTATGTGGTATCATTTTATTGACAGAAATACCATATGGCTTCATCAAAACTATCTGAGAAAACTATCATAACATCTTAAAACAAACAAAGACGGTCTAGCATGGTCTGTTTGCTCTTCTATAACATATCAGTCAGCATATGTACTAAGCTGTACAATAAGATAGCCTTCAAGACAGTCAAGCTTTTTTGAATTGTTTTTTGGTACTTGTTCAACAAAGAAATTAGGTGTTTGATGTCAAGCCTTAAACAAATACTGCTAAGTAAAGTTCAGACCGGTTGACAATAAATATCGCTTCCACGCTACCAAACCTTATAAATCAATATTGCATTTATAAAATATTGGCAACTTACGCATAAGCTGAGTTTGGCTTCTTTCCTTAAGGCCTTTCCTTAAGGCCATTAAATATTTACTTTGGTTAATCAAAGTGCAGCTTTCCAATTTCCTATCTATTAGGCAAGTCCCATAGAGACAATCATGGCTTACACCTGTACGGATAGGAAATATAATAATATAATATAATATAATTGTGTGAGGATCGTCTGGGAACTGACTGCTCTACTTACCAAAGATATTTGCATGCTGTATTTTTGTCAATGCTGATGCTGATTCTGGTTCATCACCCCCAAGCACCCCTATCAAGACATCACTGACTATTTAATAGTATAAAATCTAAATATGGTTGTCATGCACAACAAATAGCCGATTTCTTTTTTTATTGTTGCAATTTATTTTTGATATTAAAACTTTAAAATTGTGCTTATATTTATGTGCTTATACCATATTTGATATATTTTATGTGCTTATACCATATTTGACTTTGGTTAAAGCTTGATTCCCCTGTGATCGATCCCAACGGGGTGATGCAAGGATCTGCTAACGATCATTCGGCGAATCAATGTGCACCACTTTGGGTGTGCCATCCCTGGCTGATATTCTGGATGGGGATCAGGTGTCACATTAATGTTGGATCCCTGTTCGATCGACATTTCATTTGTGTGGGATCGAATGCTCAAGGTGGGCAACGTTGAGTGCACATAGTAATCTATTATTCGAGAATCAAAAGCAAAATCGAGCTGTGTATGGGACCTTAAATCTTGCAATGTTCCTGTGCTAGCTGTCTAAAGCCCCCCATAGACGGGCTTATTCCCGGCCATAGTTGTGGGCGACCGACCGCCATGCGCGCTCCTGCAGAGCACATAAAGGTCGGTCGCCCGCAAGTACAGGGGAGCCCACCTTGAGGATCCGTCCAAAAAAGCCGGCAGGTTGGATCGCACGGGGATCCGTCCTGCTGGTTTTTTTGTGGCCGATCCTCCCATTCTGCTGCAGGCAGTTAACTCGGAGGGGGAGTTAATTTCTACAATTGGTTGTGGCTACAATCTGACAGGAATTGCGTGTGTTAGTGGAACACACAGGATTCCTGTCAGTTCTCTAGCCGACTCCTCACTGTGTGGTGACGTCACCATGCTGTGAGGAGTCTGCTAAAAGCCGGCCATAGATCGAGACATCTATGGCCGGCTTTAGGAAATAGTTACCCTTACACTTCTCTTTAAATCTACACAACAGAAAGTGAGGAGCGATCTTTCTAATGAGATGCTGACGGTTTAACCCTTCCCTTATCTCTTTGAAATAGAAAAGATTTTGGGGGTTTAGATAAGCAGGTCCTTAACTCTTTATGCTGACATTGCTTGAATGTCTGAACTGTCAAAAAAAAAGGAAGATGACCTTTATTGTTTTGTCTAGAAAACAGGAAGAGTGACTTGTATATTGAGAGAAAATGATAGAAACTGACCTTTCTTTTTTTCTTAAAAAAAAAGGAAGAATGACTTACATAAACAATAACTTTATTGTACATTTCCTAATAGAACATCATTTATCCTAAATATATTCTTATGCTTTTGTTATGCAAAATGCAATTGTGTGAGAGGAAATGATTTTGTTGCAGAAATTGAGTTTTATTTTTAATCAAAATCAGAACCAGCTTAAAAGAAATGCAATGCGCTACATAAAATAAAGCGTATGGTACTAAACGGTTTGGTTTGAATGGCCGTTGTTTGATTTCAAAGGGCGCGTCCTATTTGCTCTCTGATCTTCCCTAAATGTACAGCTTTCGGGACTCATGCTTCACACATGTAGGTTTATATATTTACCTCAACAATGCCATTTATCATTGTTGTTCTTGTAATGTCCTGGTTAATCCCAAAATATTGCTAAATGATACATGTATACAAAGTAATTATAACTTT
>CM070035.1:80273663-80286224 GCA_036250615.1 Ptychadena robeensis | reverse complement strand
TCAAATAATTATTTCCTCCACTGTACATCCAAAGTATCATTACCTTCCAAAAAGGTGGCTATACACAGGTTGATCTTCCAATTGATTCCCAAGCAGTCAACCACTATGCATGTTCGTGGTGATCAATTGATCCTGCTTCAGGAAAGCTCAGTTGAACAGGGAACCAACATGTTCATAAATCCAAAGTATCAAACCGGAATTGAAAGCGGTGCGTATTGATTCACTGTCTAATTGACAAATGCTCAAGTGCAGCATGGTGACACCATCATGCTGTGCTTCAGCATCCATCCATCGAGCGGGTATCGGACCGTTTATAGGGACCCTTATTTATCCCTTTACCCTGTGTGATAGATTTAAACCATCTCTAGAAACGCAGGGTTCATAGACAAATAGGTTCCTGGAGCAGAAAATTTGGTTTGAGTAATAGGATGAGCAGCAGGATCTATTTGATCTAAGTTTATAGTTCCCAAAACATAAATTGCAGGTCTGCTTCAAGATCTTCTTTGTGCTTGTCTGAGATCATTAATATTTCATATAGGCTTTAATGTAGAAAAAGTCCTTTCAGCTATCACTTGTAAAACAAGTTTAAAACAAAGCAAGAGTTATTTATGGATCACTGTGGGGAATAAGATATTTTTATGTTAGCACACATTTCCTATGCAGTGTATATATATATAATGATGAGGCGCATATCCAGCATGTATACTGAGGCTGTGTGAGTGCTTTTCTTCTCTGAATCACTATGATTGCTTAAAAAACTAAAAATAAGGTGTGTGTCTATATATATATATATATATATATATATATATATATACACACACACATAAACATTATATTATTTTTGTCTTTGTTGCACCCCATAGATCCTGAATTGATGATTTTATTATTATAGCTCCGTAAAACCATGTAGATTAAATATTTATAGTTTCTATTAGAGGTATTCAATCTAAAAAATAAAAATTTTAATAATTCAAATTAAATTCTGGTAACTAATATGGCAACAGCTAAAAATATATTCACATATATACTTTTTGTAGAACATGATTGGTTGATTGATTTAAATACAGTTATAAATGACCGTACCAACCCGTGAACATTTACTTTGCTACGTGAAGCGACTCTGCTCCTTCTGTTAAAGGACAGTGTCTTATTATTCTATACAAGACTGGGAGCAGTAAAATAATAGTGTTTGTAAAGGAGATGATCCTCGCACAGGAGGCGTTGCTTTGTGTGCTAGTGTTTACTTGTCTTCAGGCTCTGTGAAAGAAATCCATCCCTGTAACCAATAAATTCAAGTTCATTATTTTATGCTGATTATTGGGATACAATATAATGGTTGGTTACATTATACCTAGCTACAGCTATTTATATAGAGCAATTTCTTGGGAAAAATTATATGTTTCTATCTATTTACCTCATAGTAGCTCCTAGTTAAGGCCACCTTTCCTACTTCGATATACTTTTTTTTGCTTTTTGTTGCACGTAGGCAAATATTTTTTACGTTTTTATTCCTTCCATTCACCTGTTTTGTATAGCAGTACATAAAAAACACACTCTGCCTGCACATCGTTTCTATTTTCTTCTACCATGCTTTGTACCAAAAATATAATTTTAGTGTTGTGATGACCAAAATATGGTACAATAAAATGTGCACTTTGCACTGACAATAACACAAGTTGGTTTAAATCCGTCCTCAGGCAAACTAGAAAACAAACATGTTTTTTGTCTTGATAATATATGGTCGGTGAAAAAGCTTTTTACGGTCATCCCTCATGAGGTAAAATTAATAAGAAATAGTAAAGTAACACTGGATTGCTAATATGGATGTAAATATACAACATATATAATGTAATTGAAACCAATACTAAAATACTAATTATAAAGATACTGCTAAAATAAACAATATACGGTATGTCTATATGAAATAATAATGCATTATCTGCTACAAACTGCTCTATACATGACCAAGGGCTCTTTCACATTGCACTAAGGGCACACATGGTAGACATGTACACTTGAATGTACTGCAATATTTGCTGCCACATTGCTTATTTTTGATGAGCTAGCATGAGCGATTCCACTTAGTACACTTTCATTGGAAATGCTAATGCAATGCAACTGATAACAGTTTTCTGTGCAACACACATTGTGCAGTGTGTATAGTGTAAAGGGCTCTTAATTAATCAAATGGGAGTTTGTCAACTAGGTCTTAGTGGGCAGCCACCACAGCCACCAATACTAAAATTCATAGCTTTTGGATTGGGGTGGCCCCCCATTCATCCAGAGAGCTGTGAGTGTGACATCAATGGAAGCATTTAATTGGCAGTTAGTAGCAGTGACCATGTGGCTTCCAAACTGTTTTGGAAACCTAGCCTAATGGCCTAATATTAATGTCTCGGAGAGGCAGAATGGTACTGGTTGCTTCTCACACCATCTGACATGGGGGAAAATATATAACAGTGTATATATATATATACCAATGTTAGCATTGTTGTACCATGTTAGCCATTGATGGATACAGTAAGTTTGGAGTTCAAATTATCCCCTTTATTAGCTAACTGATTTAATTAGAGAAGCAAGCTTTCGGGATGTCGCAGATCCCTTCTTCAGGCTTAATAAAGTTAAAAAAAACAGAATTTTTTTAACCTCCTTGGCATTATGCCCAAAGTCAGTACGGGTGCAGTTTGATCGTGAATTAAACTGCGCCCATGCCGGGATCGGGAACAACCGCCGGCTCTCCGTGTGCCTGCAGCATTTCTACAGAGCTGCAGGCACACAGAGTCTTTTCCGACCACCATGTTAATGGAGGGGGCGTCGCTTTTATCCCCACATGCGGGTGTAGAGGGCTAGGGGGAGAGCCGGCAATCATTGTACTCCGCCGATTGCCGGGGAAACGGCTTTTCATGCCATAAAAAATGGCGCAAAAAGCCTGCAATGCCCAGGGGGTTAAGCCAGAAGAAGGGATCTGCGACATCTCCAAACTTGGTGTATATATATATATATATATATATATACACCAGCTAGCTACAATTACCTAGTTACGGCAGCTGCCCGGAAACTGCAACCCCATCGCGGTGAACATCGGCTGCATTCAGTGTGCGGGTACTTGGGGGGCCATTGCCAAATACTGATAACTAGCCCCATAAAGTCCTAATGGGCAAACACCTAAATGCCACATTATCCGGTCAGCAGCAGTTTTCAAGCAATTGGTCAGTGGAAACAATGTGTCTCCTACAGACTGTGTGAATGTTTTGTTTTTTGAGCCATTATTTGTCTAAAATTTTAAAAATAAATGTCTTGCCTGCTGTGTAACATATTAACTTTATATAACCACAGTCACCAACCAGGATCAAACTTTCATCCTCTGAATATTATTTCCCAGCACAACTGCTGGGATCTGATTGGAGGCTGTGAATATAAAATAGTTCAGGCAAGTAATAATGGAGCCGGGAGATCAAGACTTTCATTTTACGTATTTAACTTAAATGTAAGCTTGCTTGCAACATAAGATAATATAACCTTTGTAAAACCACAATGACTGTGATTTCAGCTACAGGCATTGTGACAGTTTTTTTAAGTTTTACCATAAATCTTCAGTTACTGGCTTCCCACAGCTATTTTTAATGTGATCTGCTAGTAGTTATGGTCAGTAGCAATGTTACGTGTAATCAAGATTCCTTACAATATAGTAATGTTATAGAAGAGGAGATGAGTACATTCATTCAGTGGTTAACATGAAAGAGTCTGTATGAGGAAGACATGGAAGAGCTATCATTCCAGACTGCACATTTAATGATATTTTCAGGATATGCTATCCAGTTGTATATAAAGTAACACAATGTTCATATATAAAACATCATAGGTTGCAAATGTCAAAAAGTGTGTATCAGGAGTAATTAAACATGAGACAAAAGCTCAATTATACCATAATATCTTAATAACAGCATGTTTTCTTACTATTACTATTATTACTACCTGGAAGTTTGATCAAACTTTATTTTCCTTTTTTAACTAAGAAAGAAAATAGAAGAAAAAACTGAACAGAGGTTAACTGGAACCTAATCAACCAGAGTTATGGCTGGTGAAGGGATCAGATAACCAGGACTTTTAAGGGCACATTAAGAATAAAGTGAGTAAGTAAGTTTTTAGTAAAAGAGATATCATTTTATTTAGAAACATGATTAAAATATGTGATTAGCATTACATGATAAATTCAGTCCAAAACAATGGTAGGTCAGAGTCAGAGTCATATATGTCATAAGTAATCGGAAATATACATCACTCCTGGCGCTGGGCGCCGATCCGACGCGTTTCTCCCCTCTTAGTCAGGGGCTTCCTCAGGGAGGAGTGAGAGTACTTAGTTTATAGTCTTAATAACAAATAGAGTACAAGATTGTAAGTAACATATACATTGCATCCAAGGATGGTATAGAGAATCAGTGAGATATGAGGAGGGAGAGTCAAGCATTGCGAGTTTACTTATGTCCAATATGTGGGTCGTAAGTCAGTCAGATAGTGTATGAGGCAACCAGTGTCAAGTCTTTAAAAATGACTGATCTTCATAACCTGTGTGGTGGTCATTAATATCAAGGCAACATGATCACTTCAAAGCGTTAAAAATATCCGGGCAACATGATCATTTTAGAGAACGATAAAAATAAAATTAAAATGATAAAAATAAATATAAAGATGATAAGTTGGATAAACATATGAGGATTAATGGAAAGTACATTAGTGCCAGTGCGGACATGCCACGGTGTTAATAGGAAACAGTGAGCTAGCAGGGTTATATTTGCAAAATGGCTGAGTGCTCAATCAATCACCAAGTTTTGAGATTCGTACCTTTGGATAGTCAAATGTTGACTCCATATGGGTCCAAACCCTACGTTTGTCAAGGACGCTGGCTGATGGTTGTCCCAAGGGAATAAGCGTAAATCCGCAGTCCGCTGTGGGGTATACACATATGTGTACAGAGTTTCACAAATTTGATAGTCTCACAGTTGATGCATATAAGGGGTTCAGCCAATGAGCCTACCTTGTACTAGCTTCGGATTATACCCAAGTTGGGAGAGGTTGGTCCCATGCAGGCATATATGATCGTCCCACTGCACGTTCTAGATGTGAAGTTTAGTAATGGCGCCGTTATGGCTGCTGTGATAGAATTGCGCCTTTCAAGGCAGCGTGTGATATGTTGGGCGGGGTTTAGACCCGGAAACCGGAAGGGTGGGCTAGGTTGCTAGGGAACCTGCTGATGCCTCTGTGGCTTCACTTTGACTGACAGGTGTACTACCCTATCAGTCAGTGGTTAAACCCCTCTTTTTGGACGCTCTGCAGCCTGCGGTGTAAAGTAATACACCGCGGTATAATAACAGATCCGTGACACTGATAAGGATGGGCTTTGGTCTGCGCGACCGAGCCCATCCAAGTGGCGGAGTTCCCCGTTGGAGGCACCTAAGAAGGTAATGGTGTGGTTTGGGAACGCGTCCAATTGATATTATGTGGCGTTCAACCTCATGTTTAAGGTTCTACAAGGGCGAGTATAGTTAAGAGATAATTGGGAGGTAATACAGTCAAATTCAGTAATAATGGAAACCAATGAGATGTTGCCCACAATCTAAATGCTTTGCAATGATAAACTCCCTCCTACTCAAACTGATTGTACAGACACAAAATATTGACATGATAAATTCACACTGATATACAGAGTCTCTCTCTGAGGAGAGCAGCGTATAATATACATGAGGTAGTACAACAATACAAATAAATACATAAAGTTGAGTGTGTGTAGAAATCATAACTGGTAGTGATCCCAATTTGGGGGTGTGTTGTCATAAATTTCTTGCTGGGATGACAGACAATATAGAAGAAGAAAAGTGATTGTATACCTTAGTAGAGGGTTATAAGAAACTCTTGAAGCTTAGTGCTTCGTTGAGTCCAGGGTAATTTGTTGCCTTTAAATCATAGGTCCATTTGCTCTCCAATTGGAGCAATCTTTTGTCCACATCGCCCCCCCGCCCCGCCGTGGTGACATGTGCCAATGCACAGAAGCTTATTCCTTCGGGGTTTCCATAGTGATGGTTGATGAAGTTTTTGGCCACAGGTTTATAGGGGTTTTTGCTGGTGATATCCTGTATATGGTCCCTTATACGGAACCTGAATTCTCGCTTGGTTTTTCCGATATAGAAACCGTTACAAGGGCACTTGAGCAAGTATACCATCCCCTCTGTCTTGCAGTTGACCCAATGTTTGGGTTTAAAAGTGCGGCCTGTGGGTAGGCGTATGGTGTCACCTT
The DNA here is from genome assembly GCA_036250615.1 of Ptychadena robeensis. Classification (NCBI taxonomy): domain Eukaryota; kingdom Metazoa; phylum Chordata; class Amphibia; order Anura; family Ptychadenidae; genus Ptychadena; species Ptychadena robeensis. The sequence continues at coordinate 80,279,932 of CM070035.1, read as the reverse complement.
CCTGCACCCACTTACATTGGTTGCAGGTTTTGCATTTATATGTGCCGTGTGGTTTAGTTTTTGCTTGGGGGGAGTTGTAGTGACTATGGACCAGGGAGTCTTTAATTGATCTCGACTTGCGGTAGGTTATTGACGGTCGTGTCGGGATGTAGCGATTGACTGTATCGTCAGCAATTAATAAATACCAATATTGGACAATTATGTCGCGGATTTCCTTCTGTTGGTGTGAGTATGTAAGAATGAGCCTTGTGATGGGTGTTGTTTTTATGTTTTAAAGTAAGTGTTGTCTGTCCATATGTAGGACTTGATTGTAGGATTTTTTAAATAGTTTATGACTGTATCCACGATCAAGCAGTCTTTGCTTGAGCTGAGTAGCTTGCTTTTTAAACTCTTCATCAGTCGAACAGTTGCGTCTAGTTCTTAAGTACTGGCTATATGGTATTGATTTAATTAGAGGGGTTGGGTGAGCACTGTCCGCGTGGAGGACTGTGTTAACCGCCGTTGGTTTACAGTATAAAGTGGACAGTAGTTTATTGTCACGGATGTACAGTTCCACATCCAAAAAAGTAATGTTGGTCTGAGAGGACGCCATTGTAAATTTGAGATTATATTTGTTGGTCTCTAAGGCCTTCATGAAGTCAGTCAATTGTGAGGGGGTGCCCGTCCAGAGTATCAAAATATCGTCTATATATCGTCGCCAAAAGACGACGTGTTCAAGGTGGTGAGACAAAGTGTCGTCAAAGAAGACCGACTTTTCCCACCCCCCCAGGTACAGGTTGGCATATGAGGGTGCACAGCACGTCCCCATAGCAACCCCCTGCACCTGGAGGTAGTGGGTGCCCATGAAACAAAAGATATTATGTCTCAGAATAAATTCCAGCTGTTGTAGTATGAATTTATTCACGGAATAGGAGTCTCGATTTTTTTCCGCCAGGAAATCTGAGACCACCTTCAAGCCCAGGTTATGTGGTATACAGTTATAGAGTGCCTCTACATCAATCGCCACAAGAGTGCAGCCCGAGGGTACCTGTAGGTCATCAGTCATTTTGAGAAGATCAATGGTGTCCTTAACATATGAAGGGAGTGTTTCAACGAACGGTCTGAGGCAAAAGTCAACAAAAATGCTTGCTTTTTCAGTCAGTGAGTTGTTCCCCGAGACTATTGGGCGACCGGGCGGGTGGGTCACAGATTTGTAAGTCTTGGGGAGCGCATAGAATGTTGGAGTAGTGGGTTTGGAGACCGTGAGGTATTCAAACAGATCCTTTGTGCAATTGCCTAATTCCAAGTTGTCTTGTAGAATTGAGTTATATTTAAGTGTGGTTTTGCTGATCACATTAGAACCTATTGGTAGATACCAGTCTTTGTTTTTCAAAATAATTACTAAGTCTTTAGTTTCCTGTAATTTGATGATGGTGTTTTGTATATGCCTGACTGCGTGTTTTGTTTTGTTGGGTGATTTGAACCTATTTTCAAGGGCTTTGGTAACTTGAGTTGTGAAGGCATTAATGTTGGGGTTTAAAGATAAACTGGGAAAATTTGTGGATTTCTTTTTGAACTGAAAGGTGGATGGGGAGACAGATGGGGGGGGGGGGTTGGGAGTCAGGGGAAGAAATTTCCTCATCGTCCCAATCCTGTTCCTCTAAAAGCTCTTCAAGGTCCCTAATGGCTTGTTGTTCTCGGGGGTCCATTGTGCTAGAGGGTAAAAAATTTTTGGTTTTTGATTGTTCATGCAATACTCGTAGTAAAAGCTTTCTAGAAAAAAGCTGTATGTCCTTCACGATTTCAAACAGTAATTGTAAAGGTTTTGGCCTGGGCAGAAGCTTAGTCCTAATTTTAGGATTTCTTTTTCCTCACGGGTAAGTACGTATGAGGAAAGATTGATTATTGTCATTTGATCACTTGTTTTTGGGCCTGAGGAAAAAAATAGTCACTTATGGGAGAAGTGTTAGAAATTGTGTTGGTTCGAGAAGGTAAACCAGGTGAATTCTGGGGTCTGGATGATTCATTTGTTTGTTCCTGAGTGTAATGATGAGAATAGCGACGGGTGGCTCCCATCGGGGTGCCTACATGTGTTCTAGTTTCAACTGGAGGAATCAGAATACTGCTTGAATTTAAAGTGGTTTGTGTCATAGGTGGTATGGGGAGGGGGTTTTGTTCTATGGTCAAATTGCTCATCTGGGTCGCCATTTGCTGTTTATCTGGTAGTGGAAGAGATTCAAGTGACGAGGTAATGTCGTCACTGGTGTAATCTGTGACTGATGTTTGGGGGTTAGAGAATCTTCTTCCCTGTCTTCTCTTGGAATCGTTAGTCTTTGGTCTAGTGTCAGAATTGGGTGGTCGTTTAGTGCCCGGTTTTACGTTTGGCTGATTGGAAAATGGTCTTTGAGAGGTCGAGCCTCTTTGTGTATTGTCAGAGTCAGAGGTAGGGTTCTGATTCCTTTTGTGATGGTTAGTATTGCGTGGGGGGTTGGTATTTGGCCAGTGATATGCCTGGCCTGTACTGAAGGCCAGGTCATCTCTGTCAAATTTTGTTTCTTTCTTGCTCACCATGATTTTGGTGTAATTAATAACCTGATCTTTGATGGTTTTTTCTTTCAAAGGAAAATTGGGTAAGAGAAAGTTAGTTAGGTGAGAGAAAGTTCTATACAGATTTGAGATTTCCTGGTCCAATTTATTTATTTGGATCAGATAACGGTCACAAAGGTATTTCATCATATCCTCGGTGCATTGTTTCAATATCATTTCCCAACCATGTTTGAAGCTGGGGTCTTCATCCACAAACGTGGGGAAGACCTGCACCCCTAAACCAAGAGGGTTGGTACCACTTTGTATATATTTCTGAAAGTATCGAATGTGCCAGCAAAAGCTGGACTCTCTAATGCCAAAAGAGGTCAAACCGCGGTTTTCACTTTCAGGTCCTAAAATCTGGGCCTCATTCATCATATCATCCCAGGCGCTTCCCAAGAATTCCGCCATAGTGGCAACTGTGGTAGATGCTCCCCAAGACTCACAAACGACCACGGCCCGGCCGTCCAATAGATCAAGGGAACGTGGTTTAAAGAAAAATATAGATACGTGAAGAGATATATAAGTGCGTCAGGAGGAGGAGTTCTAACGCTGTTGGGAGAGGTTAATCACGCTACTGTTCAAACTGAGAAAGGATTCAAACAAGTCACGATAAAAGGAAATCTATGCAGATGCTCCTTTTTTTTGGGAGTTACAAGAGCAAAACAGGCTCATACGTGGTGGGTCCAACAAATAATCACTTTGAGAAGACCTAATGAGGAGAGGTGTCTCCTGGTATTCAGAGGGGTGAAGAGCAACATATTTAAGGAATAAGGGAGAGAGGGGGAGCGATGTGGCACTCAAGAGCAAGAACCCATGAAGCAGATAAGGCTAACTGATTCTTTCGATTTGTGCTCCCAATAATGAGGGATGAATGTGGGGACAATTATAGGGATCAAACAGTCATGATAATTTAAGATAAGAAAGAAAATAATTTTGTTTTTAAATTGTTTATAAGTTTTTAATTTTGTGTGTTACCTTGTGTGCTTTTCTCTTTTTAATTTGTAAAGCAAAAACAATATACACAAAATATAACTTTTTTAATATTGCACATGTAAAAAAACAACCTAGGACTAAAATCTAACAAGAGATGGCTATAGTGACCTATACACTACAAAAAATATTATATTGAACCAAAGAAAGAAAACACTAGATGATTAAGACAATAATCTGGGACTGGACTGGAAAAACACATTGTCATATTTGTTCCTGTACTTTCATTATTTTAATGTTTTCATTTAGTAAGATTTGGTATTTCCTTATGAATTCCCATGAAGAGATAACATCTTATTCATGTCACACTTCGTATGGTGTTTAAGTTCCCACAATACATGGATGTCTTCATCTAGATAAAAGGTCACAAGTGGAAGGGGGGTCAACATGGAAAATTACTTCTCAATCAGCTAAAAGGGATATGTGACAGTGACGTGTATGCATAGGGTTTAACAATAGTGTATTTGTGGGATTTTACTAGGAATATGGTGTTGTTGAGAGTAAAAAAAATCTAGCCATGCAGTACTAGGGTCCCAGGTTCAAATCTTGGCCAGAACATCTGCAAGGCATTTGCATGAGTTTCCTCCCTCTGGCTCTATTTCTATGTAGTCCAACACCATGCGTTTTCGGTGCATCCATTGCTAGTCAATAGATGCGTTAACAGTCTAATGGGCCGAAACACTTGCTATTGGACACCATGGAAATGGACCCTCAGTCTGTGTGGGTTTCCACCAATAGACTGTGGCAGGATTGTGAGCCCCTTTGAGATAGCACTATGTAAAATGCTGCATGACATGTCAGTGATGAAAACAAATAATAATCATGCCTTCTGCTTTCAATTATGTCTCCTAAAATGTATTAAAATATAAATTATTTACCCATTCTTTTTTTTAATAACTTCTGAATGTTTATCCCAAACACTACAATAGCAAATATATTTCAATTGTATCAGTTTGCAGCCTCCAAAACATACCTGAAAACTTCCAGGGAAGTGCTAAATACTAAAAATGATCAATAAAACATTTTGCAAAGAAAAAACATTTAACAGCACATTCTAAGCAGTGGTCAGCCCTCTTAACTAGATGTATTTTGTACTTATTTTTCCTAGTTTCTCCATATGGGCCCATGCATGTGCATTAATGGCTAAACCTCTGGTAATATAATTGTGAATACACCCCTAAGTGAAAAAATTGCCCCCAATTAGCAATTTTCCCTTCAAATTTTCATGTGTTTTGTTAGTGTTACAAGGCCCCAAATTTGGTGTTATCACTCTCTCATATTGGTCACTTAGGGCTCATTCACACTGGCGACCCTAAACCGACCTGCGGACGCTACATTAGGTCAGTCGGTTTTCAGGCTCCCACCCAAAAGGACCTCTATGGGGTCCTAATCTAGACGACCTGCGAACGTCTGCACTATTTTGCAGCCGCAGGCAGTGTCAATTATGCCTTAATGTTCAGCATGGCATCTCAAGCCAAATAGCTTTCTGAGGACCTGAAAAAAAGGACTGTTGCTCTTCATAAAGATGGCCAAGGCTTGATGCCTAGACAAGTGTGTCTTGCCTACAGTCAAGCAAGGTGGTGAGAGTCTCATGGTTTGGGCATTATGGCTGCTGCTGACACTAAGGAGCTGCAAATTCATTTAGGGAACCATGAATGCCACCATTTATTGTGACATACTGAAGTAGAGCATGATAACGACCCTAAACACACCTCCAAGAGAACCGCTTTCTTGCTGAAACTGATGGTAAAAGGTACTGGAATGGCCAAGCATTTCTCCAAACTTAAACCCCCAGCATTTGTGGAACAGCATTAAATAGAAGGTCAAGGTCTCGGATGTTGTCATAAAAGAGGGTTCCAGAGGCAACCTGTAAAGCTCTAGTGAACTCCATGGCCAAGATAGCTCAGGCAGTATAGAAAAATAATTCTAGCTCACAATCTAACCATAGCTGTCAATTTCGCCGGCCGGCAATTCGGACGTGACTTCCAGTTTTCGGACGTACTCCTCTGTGTTCCAGATACTGGAAGTGCCGGCACTGATGTCACCGGTATCCGGAGATTGAAGTCCCCTCCCTCCTTTTTAGTTCCTGCCTAACTCAGACCTGTCAAGCCTCCCGTTTTGGCCGGGATGGTCACGTTTTCGTGCCTTTCCCAGCCAAATCCTGATTTCAATAAATCCCGGATATTTCCCGGATTCTCGAAATCATGCTGAACTAGCAGGGAGAGGGCGTTACTCTCCCTGCTAATGTCCCGCCTCGCACATTATCAGTACAAGTGAGGTGGGACATTAGCAGGGAGATTAACGCCCTCTCCCTGCTAGATCAGCTAAAAGGCTGGCGGGCGCCGGAAGTGACGTCAGTGATGTCACTTCCGGTACGTGAAAGGCGGAAAAACCCACGATCCCTATGACGTCATTTCCTGTACGTCCCCCGGTTTTCTAATGCCCGGACTTGACGGGTATGCTAACTTAGGAGGGAGGTACTCCAGAACCTTTACCACCTAACATAGTCATATACATGGAAATAACACAGTATAAGTAATATAAGTAATAGTAATATGTTATTAAAACAGTATATATATTTGTATCTGGCTTCCCTTGCAGTAGTAGTATGTAATGTGCCACATCCCATAGTAATTTTGAACAAAAAAGCTAAGTTAAGGAGTAAGGGCAGGTGTTTAGTGCACCAGCCAATAACTATCTCAACTGTAGGT
>CM070035.1:80247417-80271245 GCA_036250615.1 Ptychadena robeensis | reverse complement strand
GCCATGTGTTCGAGTATTCGCGCGAACGCGAACATGCGATATTTGCCGCGAACAGTTCGGAGGCGAACAGTTCGGGACATCTCTACTTATTGTTACCAATTGGATTTTTAATGTGTATTTGGTCTATAACTAGTATAGGTTTCCAATTCTCAAACTGTTTAAGTTTAGTATGAATTATTTTCTCTTTGTTCAGCCATCATGGTTAATGAAATACTCTCATTATAGGTTTATGTATAACCAATTGCCAGCTCAGATGCTTTATTGTGGCTAATATGTTTTTTTTTCTTACTGCTAAATTTGTTAATAGCCAGCTGAATGGCATTGAATTATATTCAGTGCTAGATGTATGGCCATTTGCCATTACTGGAGCCTTTGGTGACCAAAAGACACCTCTTTTCTTTTGCTGGTCTTGACAGGATTGTTCTCCTCTTCTATAAAATAATATTTTTTTATGTATGCTACCAACACTAAAAATCAATCTGTGTTATCCTGTCTCAAAAAACTGTTGCACTTGCAATGCCAACTTGCACATTCTAAAATGGCTATCTTACCAACATTTAAGATTTGTAGTAAGTGGGATGTAATTTTTTGCGGCAGTCACAAAACATGTTTCTCAAATATGTTGGATTTTTTGAAGAGGTAAGTAATAGTGGCTGCATGCAAAACCAATGATGTACTATTTCAGACAGCATTTCCCTTTAATGGTGGCCATTATAAACAGGCAAATGCAATTTTCATTGTATCATTAGTTTCCATTAAAACCACAAAGATGTCCGTAGTGGAGCAAAACATCAAATTATCCAACCTAGATGTCTAAGCAGTGGATAAAAAATTATTGTTAACTATTGGGTTGCTGTGAAGAAAAAAAGAAAATCCAAGATGATCACTGGTAAGCAGTTAAGGTAGCTATAGACGGCTTGAAATTTTTGGTCGAGCAACTCAAAAATTTACCGTATGGGAATTGATTCTGGCCTACCTAGTACAATCAACCAAAAGTGATAGAAATAAAACATAAAAACAGTTGCGCAGTTGACACGTTGGTAAATCTTAGTTGATTGTACAAGTATCTGACTATGGAACATGCACAGTATTAAACACTTCCAGTCACCGGGGGGTGCCTGGAGAGCATTAACTATGCTGCCAAACAGACATACATGTGAATGCAAAGACATAGATCGGTTTAAAATCTATCACACTGTATGGTGGTACAATAGATCAATGTTAGACTGACAGTCAATATTTATATTCAATTGAGTGGATAATCAATCATGCAAAAATTTACTCGTGTATACCTACCTTTTGACAAATATACAATTTCTGGTACTCAGTACAAGCAAACAGTGCAGAATGTCATGATGAACAATGCTCATTAGTGAAGGAGAAAGACGCACCTTTTCTTTTATAACTTCCTGATGAAATGTATTGAATATGATGGTCATTCTTATGCCACTTGACACTCATATTTTTAAGCCATGTTTTGTTGGTCCAGAGAGCTCATATTATACCATCTGAAAAATACTTTTGTATTGCTGCTGTCAATTTTTATTACATTATATTAGATGATCCTTGCTTTTTGCATTTGATATATAGATTCTGGGGTCCTCCAATACTTACCTTTGGTCAATATTTATATTGGCTTTTGATCTTCCCATTGTTGCTTTTAGGCTTCTCATCCAGATATAATCTGCTGCTGTTAAGCAATTTTTTTTACACAAATTAAGGGTTGTAAACAATACCCCAAACTTTGATAGCTATTACATTTAAGTATAATGAAAATGATAGCATATAGAGAAAGTTTCATTTTGCAGATAAAAGTACATATATGCTACCAGTGAGTAATTGTCACTAGTGCAAAGTCTTTTTCCACATTGTTCTTGTTTAAGCTACCGGTAGTTATATTTAACAAAAAAAGAAAATATTGTTCTTACCCCAATTAGGTTGGAAACTCAGGGGACTATTAATACAGTAGATAGTTAATGGATGAAATTACTATATTACATATTTACAATTAAACAAAAGATGTTTCAAGGGGTATTGGTCAAGTTCAGGTACATGATATGTTTTGTGGGGGATATAGAGTACCCAGTTAGACCCAGCAAAGAACGGAGGACTTATTAAGCCTGGTTGTAATTCTGGTCTCTTCACAGCAGGATTTCTACTAGGTGATGACTGTAAAGGAAGTTCACTTTACTGGGTAATGGGGGATAATATCTAGGCATGTATCTTTCAAGGATCTGTTGTGGATGTTCCAAGAAGAGGATGAGTTATTGTTTTTCAATTAAAAAGGCAGTGCCATTCATTTCACTGCCGAGTGTGTGTATTTCTCTCCGTTATCAGAGTCTAACTGGGTGCCCTATATCCTAACCGGATAAAAAAGGACAGAAGTAGAGTAAAAAGGTTGAATAAATCATCCTTTTTCCACTGCACAACACATCATGTACCTGAACTTGACCAATACCCACGAAGAAGCTGAAATGCTTAGCAAAACACGTCAGTAAATCTTGCACAAGGAAAAGTGGAATATATGATTATGTTTAATTGTACATATGTATTATGTTAATTTCTGACCTAATGGTGGTTAGAAAGATATATTCATTTTTTGTACAATATGTTTTATTGGAATGTGGCATACCGATAATTGAAATCCAAATTGTGTTGTTTATATCTAAAGTGTGTTGTTTAAATGCAAAGGCATAACTATTGTCGGTCTGCTCTAAGTTCTAAATTCTAAAGCCCCCCATACACATTTAGATTTTACCAGATTTTTCGGCCGATCGACTACGCTTGATAACGTCATCGATCATCCAAAAAATCGGGTAAAAATTGCCAGGGCACCCTTTGTGTGCCAGCACTGATGGTATGTCTCCATGTGCTCTCGGCTATTGGCAGATACCCGACAGAGCCGATCCACCTGTATGCAGCAGCGACTGTTTTCGTTCTGCTGATCCGCTGGCCAGAGATTGACCTTCCGGCCAGTGAATCGGCAATAGATTAAGCGCGCACGGCGATTGATCGCCTGAAAAATTGGGTGAAAATCGAAATGTTTATGGGGGGCTTAAGTGGGTTTCAAAATTACTCTTGATTGATTATGTGATTATTACATTTACATTTAATGATTATAAAAATAAACCCAGATACCATACAACTATATTCTATATGAACACAATAGAGACAAAAGTAATGACACATACCACTTAATCAGTAAATTCAGTTGTTTCATTAAGATCCATTTCTAAATGTATATTAAATTGAGTACCTTGCCATGTAGTTTTCATTTATAAAGGTCATTAAAGCGGAAGAGAATTATTAGAATGGACCAAATTTCGAGACTTTAATTTTATTTATTTCTACTGACTAAAGCAGGGTACACACATGTAGATATGGGCCAGATCGGAGGCTGATTCGAGCGTCGTGCGCACTCATGGCCATCTATCTGGCCAATATCATATGCGGCCATCCCTGTTTTCGTGTGGGACCAATCAATCTGTCATTCACGGCTGATGTCCGTTGCATTGCATGGAGACCGCGAGCTGTCTCTCCAGCTCCTCCCATATCTGACCGCAGCGTGATGACATCATCACGCTGCTGCAGGGAACATCAGACTCTAATATCGAGCTGTCTGTACCCTGCACCAGGAAGGTTGCATGAAGGGTATAATATAAGACTAAAAGATACTAATGGTCTCCCCATTTGCTGCAATCCCACATATATAAGTGCTACGTATAAAGCAACTATTTTTCATAGTATGTCTTTATACAATTTCTTTCTCTTTCTGCCCCTAACACTCAATTGGAAATTAGGTAAAATCTCTCCAAGTAAAAGAAAATTCCCTTGTAGAAACATATCCCAGAAACAGGAGTCCCCAATGGCCAAACAATGATAATCAGGACAAATATCGGCTGAACTTGGCAGTGGGTCAACCCTTCCCAACTCTATCATAAGCCAAAAAACATGATTTGGAGCCAAATTTACAAATTTTGGAAAACTGGGCAGGATCTGTACCAAAAATGGTTCTTATACAGTGAGCTGTGCAGGATGTGCTGTATATGTGAACAAACTGATAAATAATACCATCTGTCTCATTTAATACACCTAATCTCCTGACTCTAGATCGTGTACCAGCAGGGAATCATAAAATGTTCTCTAACCCCCTTGACCGGAAAATGATGTCATTCAGAACATGGTCTCATCAGATAGCATCAAGGAAAGCCTTGTCTTCCCACGCTAGGGGCAGATAAACATTTAAATGTCTGAGAACAGAAAGTAAAACACACCGACTTTGCCTGCATTCATGAAATGTATGTATTTGTTGGTAAAACAGCTTAAGTTTTAAAATGCTGATGCCTTTTGGTATACTGCAGAGCTTATACTGTAGATAAACCTATACTCCGTGCAAGTAAAAGACTGCATTTATTATTATCTTGTATTTATATTGCACCAACGTATTACAGAGCACTTAACAGAGAATATATATATCACTAACTGTCTCTCAGAGGAGCTCACACCCTAATGCCCCTGCCTTAAGCCACTCATACACGCTTAGATTTTATGGCCGATTGGTTGGCGTCCGGTTAGCCAAAAAATCTGGTGCCGATCTTAAGCTAAAGACTTTAAATCGGCACCCAATTTTTTGGCTGACCTGTCGCCGACCGATCAGCGAGAGCTCAGCAATAAATTCTAAGTGTGTATGGGGGGGGGGGGGGGCTTTAGTCATATATATGTAACACATACTCAGTCACCTGTCAAGTGTAACTAACATAGGAGGATCTTTTTGGGGAAAGCCAATTAACCTATCCACATGCCTTTGGAGTGGAGGAAGCCAGAGCACCCAGAGGATCTGAGATTTGAACCTAGGACTCTAGTGTTACAGGCCAGACTGCTATCACCATAGCCACTGTGCTTCCACTATAAATGAAAAGTTAGGCAGGGTACAGACAGCTGGTTTCCAACTTGGGGTCCGTGTTCATCCTGGGGTGGGGGTGCTAGGGATGGGGCAACATCAGTGGCATCAGAGGGGGGTGACACCTTGTACTCAGCTTCTTGTCTCTGTAAGCTGAGCCCAGCTTAGCAAAATTGTATAGTGAATGGGGAGCCGCACTGGGGCTGGTGAATTGTATACAAGCATCAGTGCTGCCTTGTGCCTAGAGATGGTGGAAATGTTTAATAAAAAATGTTACTATCTGAAGTAGTAATTCCAAAATGGTATCATCCCATGCGAGTTAGGAGGGAGGGAATGTGATCCCAGGACGAGAGAGTTCTGACGTCACTTTATTATTTTAATGCGTATATGCGGCTTGGAGTTGGGGGGGCCTGGCTGGAAAAAAGGTTGGGAACCACTGCTCTACATGGTTCTTAGTAGACCTAACGGTGATAGTGCAGTAGTGTTTTATAATACTAGTGGCTGCTTTTCAATAAGTACTGAAGAAATTTTGAAATGGCCATACTGCCCTGAGAAAGGATAGGATTTCATGAATAACTCAGAAACGAATGGATTGTCTGATGCATTAGAACAGAGAGTTCCTCCAAAAAGGTTGGTACGGCAAGAGAAATCTTTCGATTAAATATGCAAACATTGTTAAAAAAAATCACATAATGCTCAAAGGAGGATATCAACCATCATAAAACATATGTTTATAAAAGCGTTTGCTCTAAAATGTTCTTGGAAAGTCATTTTTTCCACTTTATACTTGAGATTAGTGTCGGCAGCATTAGGTAGTAGCTAAAGACTGTGCTTGTTCACAAATGCATAGGAAGGAATATGTTGTGGTCAAATAAATGGAACGTTGTCTCTACATGCTGATCAGTAGCCAGTCTAAAACCACAAAGGAAAGTACACACATTGTTAAGGAGTTTATATATGATCATATTTCTTAATGTCATTCAAGTGTCCTGAAAGTGGTTCTCAGTACACACTGTACCAGACCCGTTCTTGGAAGTGACAAAGGCATTGTCTTATATTACATTTGTATTATTTGACGGAGCCTTGATTTCTATTCTTGTTGCTCTGTGTGTAATTTCTCATGGTTTATTTTTAAAAATGTGTATAGTTTCTGAGACTGAATTGTACTGCTGCTTAAATCTAACGATTTAAGTGGTAATACAAATGTATAGTTGGAATAAACTCATAAGTTGACAAGTCTGCATGTATTTATATAGTATGGGTATGCCGCAGTATATGCCAGCAGTATGGTTCAGGATACATCATCAGACCCTTTCACTGCTGGATATGGACCATTTACACTGTGACATTTACACTTGTGTCTGTCACAACACTAAATAATAAAAAGTGACAACACTAAATAATAAAAAGTGACAGCTGTTTTACCCAACTCTTACTGCCACCTTAAATTTATGTACCTCTTTTACATATTGTAATACAGAAAAGTATAAAAAAAATTGTCAAATTTTTTTATTCAATGGACTGAAAACTATTTTTATCCCACCCACAATATTTAACATCTTCAAGCTTTTGTGTCATCTCTGTTTAGTTGTGAGCTATTCTACCTTATGCCCTATGCTTATAGATTGTAATGATTGTTACATAAAGTGGTATAAAGTGGGGAGAGACAGAAGCTTGTCTGTAGAGTCTGCAGTCTGTGACTCAACAGCACCACACCTCCTGCCCCCGGTAGCTGTCCGGCAGTGATGAGAGTTGCAGAGGTGCTCATGGGGGGGCGCTCGTCTCTGGAGGAAAGCTGGTCAATAACACCCTACCCCCCGGACTGGCAGCTTCGGGGGGGGGGGGCACCCTGAGGAGGTGCTGGCTCAAAGAACTGTTCTGCCTAGGACCTCCACTGTTGGCTAAGATATGCTGTGTTAGGTTTTCACCAAATGTGGCCTTCTGCCTTATGGCCAAACACCTCCACATTTTTTCAGAAATAGTTTGGTTAAACAGAACTTTGCAAACCTCAACTGTTCTGCAATGTTCTTTTTAGAGAGCAATCCTTCCAAAAATTATAATTAATTAACTTTCTAATTATAATGTCATGAACTTTACAATTTAATATAGTAAGTGTGGCCTAAAATTGTTACTTTGGGGATTTTTCTAGCATTACATGGTCTGGCAGTAAAGGAAAATTTTGGGGACATCCACTGCTGAGAGAATTGGCAACTACCTTGAATGTGTTAAACTTGTGAATATACTTATACTTTCTTACAGAACAATGGCAGATTCAAATTGTTTGGAATTTACCTTATAACCCTTTTCAGACGATGGGCAGCAAAAATATATTCTCAAAGATCCTTGCTGGTGTCTTGTCTTCTCAGATTAACACACAAAAACTGCCAAAATATGAAAACTGCCAAAATATCTGGATTTACAGGAGTGTTCATACTTGCTGAAGAACATTTTAATAAGTGCATTCTTCCTTTTGCATAAGGTTAGCAGCATCTGACTGATAACTTCATTCATATGACATGCTCATATGTTTATGTACCTTGACTAAAAGAGGGTACATGTTCTCTTGGCCTCCAAATGATTAGCAGGTAGTATTAGGCTTTGTTAATCACTTTGACGCCAGTGTTATTAAGTCAAAAGCCCTCCATACATGAATAGATCCGCAAACGATTTTGGAACGATCGCCGCGACCAATCCATGTCACCCAAAATTGCAATCGGCCAGAGAACGGACATGTCCGTTTTTCTCTGGTAGATCGCATTACTTTGGATTGGCACAAAGTATTGGACAGCAAATAGTGCACACAAATGGTGCGCTCCGATTCTCTTAATCTATACGTCAATGGCCGGATTAACACTACCTTCCCTATGGTTTGCCAAAGCTGTTATCCAGGGGTGGACACATGCATACATATGGTGGGGTAAGTGTAGCCACCTTAAGGCAGAGTGTATTTTAATTCCTGGATCACCAGGGGAAAATAAATGAAAAAAATATTACAAAAAGAAAGCTAAAACACCATCATTTAAGACACAGAGTGGGCATACATTAGAGGTTATCATGAACCAACTTTGATATTTAAAAAAAAAAAATATATATATATATTACAATTGAGGAAGATTTTCCTTGTAATCAGATACTTATAATAATGACGAACCTTTTACATATGGAAAAAAACGTACGTTTTGCTTAAACATTGAATCTAAAACAAGCAAAGTGAAAAACTATAAAATGTGTGCGTGTGAATTTTTATTTTCATATCTTTATAGGAGCTCACAAGCCTTACCATAGTCATACATATGTAATATGTCACAGTCTAAATCATGTGTAACTAACATAGGAGTACCTTGAGGAATCCCGCACAGGCACGGAGAGAACATGCAAACTCCTTGCAGATAGTGCCCAGGCCAGGATTTGAACCTAGGAGCCTAGCGCTGCATGGCCAGACTGCTAACCCCCTGAGCCACCATGCTGCCCACATAAGCACAGTGCCAACATATATGCATAATTAATGTCTTAAATACACTTTTTAAAAACCTTGCTGGCCAAATAAATTGGCACTGCAGTCCAGATTGGGCTCCCGGGTCTGAGTTTGGCATCCCTGGTCAAAGTTTTTGTCAGCTGTCAGCTTTGCAATTGTTTAGGGTTTAGGTACACTTTAAAAGTTACACAAGGTTTAAGTGCTTAGGTTTACCATACTTCTATTGACTCATGTTTGAATATTAAGATAGCAACATTTCTGCTGCCCTCACATGCATTTGAGGAAGCAGACTAGTGATAGATCTGCAGAGACAATCCATGACTATTTATAGCAGTTGCCCTACAAAGAACACCAGCTTTAACCAGTAAATAGCAGCTTAGATCCTTTTCCTTTCATTAGAGGTTTCCAGCCATATCATTTTCATTTGCCTTCTCATTGTCATTTTCCTGTCGTTTGTTATGTGCACTCCCGTCAGATCTCTGTGTCAACAGCTTACACAATATTGTTTTACATTCATGACGTAGAACTGGAAAATGGATCAAGTTTCTTCTTCATAAAATGTCAGAGCGGTAATAAGAGTTTGCAGGGGACAGATGTAACACATGAACAGCAGCAACATCTGCATCCCTTGCATTGTAAATAATGGGTGCACTATTGGTAAAAGTAGTGCAAATAGATATGAAAGGTATTATAATGAATAAGATAATGATAAATATAGTTCACAGCTAAAACAATGGTGAGGCATCACATTGCATTTGTAAAAGTATCTAAAGACCTTAACCTGGAATCTGATGCTGGATAACAGCCAGCTATGACGGGCCAATACTTAACATCTGTACAGCTGTTTGAGTTGTTTGATCAGCAGACAGGACAGACCGCCAGACATGCCTGCTGTTTACTATAGGGGAGGACAACAGAGGGTTTATCATGTTTGTCCTCCTTTTCTCCATAAAACATAGTGAGCTCTGGGGTCCCTGGGAACAAACATGAATGATCGTTCCCAATGATACATTTTTCCTATCCCTACAAAAGGATTTTGGACAGTTTTAGGCTAAAACGTATGTGCTTAAGACGCAAATACAATTTAGTTTTTTGGGAAATTATTGTTTTGCTCATTCCCAACTGTTGCATATGATTTTTTTGATTAATCTCCATTAATAAATAAATAGAATCATACTTGTCTCAGTCAACCCTAAACCATAGATCTGGTACACAATAGAATGTTAATTTGATTAGAACCTCCTAACAAAAGCCAGATGAAACCTATTTATCTACAGGCCACATCACCACAGGTGGCAGGATATTGCTGGCTTAAACACTTACTTCAAAGGGCCCATGCAAATTAGTATAAACATAAGAGGAGACTTTACGGAGCCATGGTTCGGTTAGAGGTAATGAGTAGTAATTAGTAATATTACAATTAGTGGGCTGAGTTATGGGTGTCCACCTAAACATAAGCCTTCCAATAAGCAAGCAGGTAACTCCCTAAGAGTCAAGGAAGACGCCCCTTGGACCCTCCTTAGAAATTATACATAAATATAGTCAGTCATAGGGGGTAACGGCGGGGAGAGCGGGATCTTAGCAGGAGAAATGCTGTCCTACCAAACAGCTATAGGTACCATAATGTAACTTAATAGTCCTTTGTCTTATATGTTCAACAATACAAAACACGAAATTTCCCTTGTGAGAGGTCACAGGGGCTAGGGGACTTTAAAGGCTTCAACAGTGAGAAAGGTATCAAACCTAAAATAGGTAAAATTTTAATGAATATAATATAATAGATAAAAATTCAAAACATGTCAAGGTACAGGCAAGAGTTTATAGTCATCACATATGAATATAGCAATCCGATGACAAATAAGCAGTCAGTAGCCTATGCCAGGCATCACAATCTCGTTTATCCCAATGGATTGGTCGCAGTTCGTATGAAGGGACCACACAAGAAGGTCCTTGGTTAGAGGGCGAGACCCCGACGCACGTTTCGTCGCAAAAGCGACTTCATCAGGGGGTAGATGTAAGTCCAACCAACAGAGATGTGTGATTCATAGGCCAGCAAACAAAGGTCAGGTAAGGGGTATGGGGCTTAAAGTCTCCCAAAAGAACGGAGAGCCATTAGCTGCAAGTAGGATGCTGAAATCCAGCACACAAAGGTCCAAAAGAGGTTTGAGAGTAATGAGTAGGTAGTCAGATGGCAGGCTAGGTCCTAGGCGGCGCGTTGTCCCCACACCGCACGTGTGATGACTATAAACTCTTGCCTGTACCTTGACATGTTTTGAATTTTTATCTATTATGTTATATTCATTAAAATTTTACCTATTTTATGTTTGATACCTTTCTCACTGTTGAAGCCTTTAAAGTCCCCTAGCCCCTGTGACCTCTCACAAGGGAAATTTCGTGTTTTGTATTGTTGATTAAATATTTTGGGATGCCGGCTTTGAAACCTACACACTGAGGAAATTCTCTCTTATTTAACTTTGTCTTATATGTTTTTGTATCGTCCTGTTATTATGTTCATTGTTATATGTATAGTTTCGTTTATAAACATTATGACTGTGAAATGCTTCTGCGGCCTGTCTCTTAATCAAACTGTTGTGATATGAGCCATCCCTAGTTGCAAGATTTCCTAATTTACGGGTAGAATATATTGATATGTCTATATAAATATTCATATCAAAATATCTCTATTAATATATATAAAATAGATTATTACTAATATTCAAACCCGCAACATATTTGGCGACCACTAGTGGACTGCAATATTGATGGTATCATTGCACAACAGTTAGGCTAAGTTTAGCTGTTCACAGTAAAATTAGACGGGAGGAAATATACCCCCCAACTAATTGGATTCCCCCCGAGAACATCTCAGGGGCAAGGGGACTTTAACGGTCACAGATGTATAACAAGATAACGTATAAGTAAAGTAATCAAAGCATTTACAATTTAATAGATGTCATGATTAAAAACCTAGGACATTCCTGTGTCGGTCGATGTTACAACATTGTCCTATAAGCATCAACAGCTTCCATATATTATGAGTACAGAAAGAGTACAGAAAGACATGTAGGTAGACATATTAAAAAGTTCAATGATTGGTAAGTCAGGATAAAAGGTCCTGTATCCACAGGATTGACCCCCTTTACCTAAATATTACAGATGGTTAATTATTATTAATTATTACCAAGGCTATCATTCCTTACTATTATTTTTCATTTGTTTAATTAATCTCTACTATTGAGACCATAATCGATTATTAATTGACACCATCTCAGTGCAAACCTTTGGACCACCCACCTGGGGACTGCGATGGGCGGGTTGCGGACGCCAATGGCCGTAATTGCGGCCCGTCCCCCATGTTGGTGGGGTGCAGTTTATGCCCCCCTCGTGATATGGGGGACGATGTGGGGGTTACCTGTCGGCCGGCAGTGGTGGCACGGGCGGGCGGGGTGCCTCCACCCGGCGGGGGGAGGTGTGAGTAGGGGATCTCCGCTCTCTCGCTTGGCCCCCCCTCCGGGGGGTGGCAACCTGCTCCCTGGCCATTGCTGTGGCAACGGGGACGCCTCAGGTGTCCGCACGTCGCCGCGCGGGGCGGGGGCTGCTGGTGCATGCGCGCTGAGGAGTGGAGTCCAGGCGCGGCAACGGCGGGAGGCCATAAAGACGCCGGCACTGACAATGGCCGGACAAGGAGCACAAGGACGCCTGAATTCTACCTGCACACTTGACTTACATGGTTGATTTGCTTACCTAAGTACTACTTGAAATCTATTGTGTGTTACAATTTCACCCATCTTATTGTTGGTCAAGGTGTCTCCAACTAACCTTTTGTTTGGAGTGTTGCTGTATTCACAGTACCTCCCAGTTATTGTTTTCCATCTATTGTCCTATTAACCATTTGTCTTTTGTGTGACTCACTGCTGGTTGCATAGAGTGTTTTTAATAAGCACAGTTTTGATTATTATTGCATTTCCTGCAACATTTTAATAATATCCATTTATAACTTTATTGCACCATGGCTGACAGTTTAAGAGAATTGGTTGATATCTACATGCGTGAATATAAAATTCATGATTTTTCAAATAATGAGAAATTTAAGGAAAATCCTTGGACATTCGTCCAGGACTTGTTTACTACAAGAGCAAAAATATGTAGAAAAATTAAAAAGCTCAAAGGCATACCTATTGCAGGTATGTATGCATCCTGCATCACCATGAGTGCACAATTGCATGAGGTCACTAGTGAATTAATGGCCACCAAAGATAAAAATAAAAAACTGCAGGCAGAGATTGTCCAACTTAAAACGGACATGATTGTAACCAATCTTAAAAATGTGTCTGTCTCTCCCAGCAAGGAACAATCTCCTTGCCCAATAGCTAAAGGCCTTGCCCAAGAAATTATAACATCTCAGAGCAACCAACAGTCGAAGTCTACTTTGTGTAATAATGTGTGTGAATCGTCAACTAACTCTCTGAAAAGTCTGGACTGTACCAATGTATGTTCGTCTCCCAAACCACCAGGTAACATAACCAATATTCCAGTTTCAGCTGTGGTGCCTTCACAGTCTAAAGCTACACCTTTTGTTAAGCGCCATGTTTCATTATTGCAAAAGGTGAAATGTTATATATGTGGATTACTGGGCCATATCTCAAAATTCTGTTCTGTTACCAGTAGGAACAGTAATGGCAACCACAATCCACCTAGGACCATGAGAAAAAGTTTTGTAGTTTATTCAGCACGTTTTGTAAGGCCAAATAGTACTAAACTTCAAAATTCTAGATCATCAGTCCCTGGTTATTCCATTAAGGCGCAGAACAGAGCTTTAGCGGCTGAGAGTGCACAGCTGAAACAGGAGAGAGATGAATTTGTTGTTGAGTTCATGGCTTTCAAGAGAAGGTATTTGGAAAATATGAACAGGAAAGGGTCAGAAAGACAGGAAGTGTTACCCTCTCCCGAGAGGCAATGTAATGCCCTATTAATGTCTTCCAAGTTTTGCATTTTAGGACACCAGACGAGAAAAGCTTATTGTGGACCCGGACCTTTCCAAATATTGTTTTGTCTTCTTAATGTCGTGTTTGTTTCGTAGAGAACCCTGGCATATTTACTTTTATTATTTTTGTGAATGTGTTTAGGGATAAGCCTCGTCAGGTAGAACAGAAACATTTAGATGTTATAGAATATAGTAGTTTAGTTTTTTCCCTTTGTTTCTATCAGACTTGCTAAGCGACTATGTAAAGTGGGTCACTTAGCATATTAATCAATTGTCCCTTAGCAAGTTTCCTTGGGGTTATTTGATGTGTAGGTGTGACCTTTTTGTTACCCTCAGCAAGCTTTTGTTTCTTTTTGAATTGGGGATATTTTTAAGGCAACTTAAAATTTACTTTATTTTTCATTCATTACATTAGTACGAATTGACTGCCATTTTACAGTTTCTAAAACTATAATCAAAAGAAATTTGTTAAGTTGGCACTCAACTTGTATTGTTTTATTTTTACTGTGTGCTGCGAAATTGGGGTTTTTGGTAATTTTTCAATTTTTTATCTTTTTGTTTTAATTTCACTTGTCGGAATATTTCTGACACAGCACACAGACGTATATGTTTTATGTTACGTTTGTCTTGTTTGTCCCAACGTAAAAGATAATATTGTCCACAGAGAAAGATTCCCAAATGAGTTACCAGTCATTGGAGTTACCCCACAAAACAATCGCTTTAAATATAAAGAATATATATTACCATCCTTCCATTACCTAGTGATAAACAAATGTGACAGTCCTTCTTGTTAGATTATCATTCATAATCCATCCATCCATCATGTTATATAAACCTTATGAGTCTAACCCTACTTGGGCCATGAACATTGATATTCTGTGAAATCATGAGACTTTAAGTAATTTGCATATAGTGAATAGTACTCTTGTACTTAGTTTCTAATGTCCGATCGCTGCCTAATGCTACATTTGAAGGCATCTTACATTGCTGTGTCCTGAAATAGGTGTAATTTTGTCTCGTACACTGGCATGTCTACCCTGCTCTTTTGACCGTTCCCTCTGCTTGATACAGCATCTCGGTAC
Source organism: Ptychadena robeensis (assembly GCA_036250615.1). NCBI lineage: Eukaryota > Metazoa > Chordata > Amphibia > Anura > Ptychadenidae > Ptychadena > Ptychadena robeensis. The sequence continues at coordinate 80,256,804 of CM070035.1, read as the reverse complement.
TGACTTGCCCAGGTACAGGCCTCGCACTGATCAGTGAATACTGGCTATACTGCCATCTACCCAAATGGGGCTCCTGAGAAACGTTTCCACAGAGCTGGGACACACCACAGAGTTATATGAGCTCTGGTAGAGCTTAACCGATAAGGGACTTTTGGTCATTCTGTCACAGTGGAAGCTGGAGTTATTGGCAGACATGTTGCCCTAATTGATGGAACAGTGCAGGCGTATGGCAGAAGGCATAGTGTAGACTTACCGTATATCTAAATTTTTATTATGGCAAATTTGCAATATGGGTCTCATTGATCTCTCAGTATATCTTTGTCATCTCTCAACCAAGGTCCAATAAAATCTTAACATAATAGCTTTGGTAGTCTTGAAGGTTTTGACACTTCAATCAAGGACTCTTAGCAGCCAAGAAGCATGTGAAGCAGATGTATGGGTCTTCAATCAAGTATCTACCTCAAGCATTTCTTAATTTATTGAGCATTTTATTTACGGACTTTATAAAGTTAATATTGTGATGATGGACTCTAGAAACCTTTTAATGATGAACTTCTGAAAAACTTTAAATCGGAAATGACCAGCCATAATGGACTTCATTATATAATCAAAATAATTTATGGACTGTTGCGCCGTTATATTATAAGGACTGTGGGTAACTTCCTAATTCTACAGCCGTGAATCATGATCAGCTACTTCACCAAAGATGGAATCTACGTGTATCAAAACAACAGACAAATATTATCAATTCTGTGTGTAATATGTGTATGTCTAATTAGGATTATAGTAATTGTACTGTTTGTTAGCTGTAATCATTACCCTACCATATTTCATATTGTTATATTCTGTTAAAGGAGAAGTGTTCAATTAATGGAGATTGCCCATAAACCTCTATTATTGGTGAGGCCTAGTTTCTCTGGCCTCAAGGGGGGCACTGTTGCATATGAGTTTTATGATTAATCTCCATTAATAGATAAATATTAGTTTCACATAGAATCATACTTGTCTCAGTCAACCCTAAACCATAGATCTGGTACACAATAGAATGTCAATTTGATTAGAACCTCCTAACAAAAGGCAGATGAAACCTACTTATCTACAGGCCACATCACCACAGGGGGCAGGATATTACTGGCTTAAACACTTACTTCAAAGGGCCCATGCAAATTAGTATAAACATAAGAGCTGACTTTACGGAGCCATGGTTCAGTTAGAGGTAATGAGTAGTAATTAGTAATATTACAATTAGTGGGCTAAGTTATGGGTGTCCACCTAAACATAAGCCTTCCAATAAGCAAGCAGGTAACTCCCTAAGAGTCAAGGAAGACGACCCTTGGACCCTCCTTAGAAATTATACAAAAATATAGTCAGTCATAGGGGGTAAAGGTGGGGAGAGCGGGATCTTAGCAGGAGAAATGCTGTCCTATTAAACAGCTACAGGTACCATAATGTAACTTAATAGTCCTTTGTCTTATATGTTTTTGTATCGTCCTGTTATTATGTTCATTGTTATATGTATAGTTTAGTTTATAAACATTATTACTGTGAAATGCTTCTGTGGTCTGTCTCTTAATCAAACTGTTGTGATATGAGCCATCTCTAGTTGCAAGATTTCCTCATTTACGGGTAGAATATATTGATATGTCTATATAAATATTCATATCAAAATATCTCTATTAATATATATAAAATAGATTATTACTAATATTCAAACCCGCAACACCAACAAGCAGATAATGAACATGCATTGTATGCACATCTTTCATTTGGTTCTACGGAGTGGTACGGATGAGTGAGCAGCACCACACCTTGCCCTCCACCATAGAAAAGACTATATATGTTGGGCAGGACAGTTGTTGAAGGATGGTGCTGGCCATTTAATCAATGAACCTCATCTGACACCCGTACATACATCAGATTTTCGTCCGAGGCAATCAGAATAGGTAGCCTAGCCTACTATTATCTGCAGTGTATATAGGCTCCTGCATTATATATGATGTAAAACCATAGGGAAGAGTTACATTTATCAATTGATTCTTAATGGGAATAAGGGGTTATGTTTGAAGATGTCCAAAGGTTTGTTTTGGCCAACTAGGAGGTTTGACTAGTGGTGACTCTGTTGTACTATTTATAGGAAAAAACAAAAAAAAAGTAATCTCGTTGTAGTTTTGATGTTATTGCTGATAATGGTGCAATAGACAACACTTGGAAAATGATTTAGGGTGAAGTATTTAAACTGATGGAAAAGAAAAGAATTTGTTTCAGCTGCCCAGCCTCGCTTCTTAATAAGGCAAATGCGTAGGTCTGTGATATAAAGGCTTCTCAGTGTTTAAGCTCAAGCTGTAGAGTAAGATTTGATGTTATGCAAACTGTGGGTGCACTGTTAAAATATAGCCAAGGATACCTATTATGTAATCTCTGGGCAAATCCCCAAAATGCTATTTGCCAAAATTGAAAATAAATCAACAAAAATTCTAAGATGTCTATTAGGAGAGTCAACATTTCCTTTTGCTTTGATCATCTCCATCCTTCTCCTTATCTAGGCATATTTCCAAACACATAAAGGATGCAGAATGTTCAAACCAAAATGAAGCCTTAACCAGACCCCCTCCACCATTTAAAATGCCATAATAATTCATTTTCTACATTATAGATTGTCATTGGTGATTATAACCAGGCCAGTGAGTTTAGTGTCCCAATTTATATAAGCAATAGTGAAGTGAACTTCCAATGAACTCTACTTGATGCCTTGTTCATTTATACCCAAGTGTATGTGTCCCTAACTCTTGTAATTATTATTACATTTAAACATTCCTCTTTATTTGCAAGAAAATACTTTACTTACTTTTTATGTTGATTGTCCTAAATTAAACTTACAACACGCTCACAAGAGTTTGATAGCTCTTTGTAACATCATTCATCTTCATGAGTTCAGACATTGCTGGTATGGGATAGTGCCCAAACTGAAACCCAAACCCCACTTATTTTTCTCAAAGTGCCGGCATGGCAATTTAACCTTAATTATACCACTCATATACACACACAAAACATGCAAACACACTCTACTTTCTTATAAGATAGAATAGAAGAGGGTATAGGGTGTGGTGTGCCCTATCAGAAGAGAGGGGAAGAGAACTGAAAGCCAATAGGCTTTGTGCTGGCTGACAGCTCAAGTGCCAACAGAGAGGGCTCCGAGTGCCACCTCTGGTCTAGCATATAACCTTTACTTACCTTTTTAAATTCAGAATAGATATTCCCTGCATACACTACAGGACCATTGCTGTCTGTAACTTTGATGTATCAAAATGTCTGCACATAGTTGCCCCCCCCAGCTGGCAACCAGATTATTATTATCATCGTCATCATTTATTTATATAGCGCCAACATCTTACACAACGCTGTGCAATACATTAAAGTGGAGATATAACACAATATAATACACACAGGTATAGGTTATGACACAGGAGGACGAGAGGATCGGGCTTACAACCTGGTTAAACATCATAACTAGCTTTGTAAAACCTCCATAGCTACCTAAAGTACCATTTGACTAGTGCTTTTCCTGGTGCTTGTCCTAATGACTGGTCACCTCCTGCATTGTTCAATCATTGCATGTAAATTCCTACTACCAGGTTGCCCAGGCTTGTATCCTATAGCTTTGAACATGAATATGACTATGCCTGTACTACAGGAGCAATTCCACATTTAATAATAAGTTAAAAAAAAACTTTTTCTTGCAAACGGCCAATAAGATGGCAAATTTTTGACATGCATTCAAATGTATGCAGCCTGAACTAAGCAAATCAGTTTATAATGCTAAAATGTCACCATCTTATTGACATCTCTATTACCGACCATGAAGAAGAAGCAGGCTGCAATGATCAGATAAAGTCAAGTATCTGGAAGAAGTAAACATGTCTACTTCAAATATACATAGCTATGAACATACAACACCTGACATCATTGATAAAAAAAGTTTACACTATTCTGGTCCAATTTTGAGGAATACAAATTTTTGAAAATTCTCTATTCACATTTCCTGCACATTATTCTCTGGTGATGTCCACCGTTCCACCAGGCACGTACAAATACATTACTTTGTTCCCTACATGCAGAACTCCAATGAGCCAGGTGTTTGGTCAGCTCCCATCTGTGTAGGAGATGCATTGCTAGACAGGGTCATTTATGGTGAGACTGTTCTTGAATAAGTCCTTCTTGGCAACAGATAGCTTCACTTATCTCTAACATAACCAATCTTTTTACAGATAAATTCCTTTATCTCAGACATAACCAATATTTTTGTGACCATCTGCACATTCCTTAGACCATTGGCTCCTTCTTGTTCTTGCTATCTATGTCTATATTCTATGCCTGGCTTCTATTCCTGGATCGGCATATAAACGTAAATCTTACTTCATCTGCTTGAAGCAGCTAAAAGTCTCATATGGAAATACGAGAAGTCTACACCCATACTTTAAATTTATGAGTGGATACTAAAGCTGGCCATACACCTAAATGAACAACACGATGAGTAATCAATCGATCTCTGCTAATCATTGAATTCGAGAGGAAGTGCAGTAGTGGTAGGCATGCCTTGAATGCTTCCTCAATCGGTTGGTAAAATTCATGTCTTGATTACAGTGCAATCGATTAAAATGTCAAATACAGTTCCGATAGAGATTCAGTCCGACATCGATTACTTTTACCTCAATCAAACTAATTACAAATATTCGATAAAGATCTAATGAAGCAGAAAATCATCAACACGTCTATGGGCACCTTAAGGGTGCATAATATTAATTTGAAGGAGAAGATTTGTATCATATAGAATGCTGAATCCAACACACCTTGCAAACTGGCTCCATGGTTACACTTCTGACAGCCCCCTGATCCAAATTATTGACCATCCAACCATAACATTATAACTTATTATGTTAACCAGTTTATATCATTAATGAAATATAGTTTTCATGTCAATGGCTCTGTACTTATTTAAATGTATATAAATTGGTCAGCCCGTTGCGGAACTGCATTAGAGGAACGAGGGGCCACTGTATGGTAAATAGATTTGTCTTTAGTATACAGATACAGTTTATCAATAGGTAAGGTAAATGGGTAAGACGCGTCCCCTCTGGTGTCCTCAAGTGCATATGAGGACACCAGAGGGGACGCGTCTTACCCATTTACCTTACCTATTGATAAACTGTATCTGTATACTAAAGAAAAAAGACAAATCTATTTACCATACAGTGGCCCCTCGTTCCTCTAATGCAGTTCCGCGACGGGCTGACCAACCCATTGACATACAACCTTTTGAAACCACACCTCCTGATGAAGACGTTGTTAGAAACGTACGTGGAGGTTGATGGGACAAAATACAAACCTAACAGATGAATTGGATATCATTTATTATCATCCTAGTCCGGAGGAACTCGTGACACTTGGTTTTATTGTGTGAAGAATAAAAAGAATATGTTTTACTTTTAAACAAGGACTCTACAATTGGACTTTATTAATTCTCTGTTGATTCATTACTGTTTCGTTATTCTGACCATTTCTCGACTGTTATTTACATAACTAGCTACCATTATCCAAATCCCCCACGGGGGTAATGTATGAAAAGTAGGGTGGCCTCTTGAAAGTCCCCTTGTCCTTACCTCAGTAAGGAAAAAACTTTAATGGGAGGAGAGACTGGGACCCCTTGTCTCCCTATCCATTAACATTTCATGCTATCCACCCAAAATAAGGCACCCTTACATTTTTGCCTCACGCTGAAATATAAGGCATCCCCCCGAAAATTAGGCACCCCGAAGATACGGTACTGTAACTCTGGACAGGGGGAATCAGAGGGAGCAATCAAAATGACACATGAGGATCAGAAGGGGTTAATTATATGGTAATCCCCCCCCCCTTCTGAGTCTCCTGTTCCATTTTGATTCCCCCCTCTGATCATTTTAAGTGATCCCCTCCACCCTGATACCTCAGTGCCATATTCTTCTTTATGGAAAAATAAGACATCCCCCGAAAATAAGATGTAGGGCGTCTTTGGGAGCAAACATTTATATAAGACACTGTCTTATTTTCGTGAAAATAGGGTAGTTAAGGAACTCAAAATCCCATTCCTCCCATGAAGAATTTCTTAGATAAACTTGACAGTATGGACATCTAAACCTAGAAATCATGAAATCTTTGCACTAAGTTATGGAGGGCTTGGATGAAGGAGCTTCATTTCTGCCAGTCCTGAGATTTTTCAGTTTGTCTTGTGATGGTGGTATTTCACATACATCTGTAAATGTAACTAAAGTTTATTTTTGTTAGATAACAAGTGTTAGGTTTTCCAGCTCTTTAAATGTGATTCATACCACTTGTAAAGATGTTTTTCCTGCTGAGAATTCTGAGCCTGTAATGAAATATCTATTTCTTTTACACCCAATATTGCCACTCTGAAATGGTGACAATAAACTATTTAAACAATGAAAACAGCTAGAACGAAGAAACACATGCAAAAATAGTTATACTGCCATCCAGAACCTGCAAAATGTGATCTTCGGAGGCTCAAAAAAGGTCTTGAAAAGTCATCAGAATAATTCAGAAGGTTTTAGCAAGTTATTATGTTGTGAAATAGTGATAACATTGGCCTAAGTTGAAAATATGATTTTTCCTATCCGATATGATCCACAGAACTGCTGCATAAAACACATTTAACATTAAGTACATCAGGGTGAGTCAGCCAGGAAAATGTGAACGGGAAGCAGAAAATAATAAGAAAGGTAATTGCAAATAGTTCTTATTTTATAGAGCCATTCTAAGTCTGCAAGGTGGTGGCTTCAGTCAACCATTTTGTAACTAATAAATACTGTATTCATATTTGAAAAATTAACAAACAATTGTCACCGCAAAGAAAATATATTAAGCTAGCCATACACGTGTCGGATTCCATGGCCAATTGATCACTCACCCAATTGATTCCGGCGATCTCAGCGGGAATGGGAGCTGCAATCAATCAGCCAATTAAGAGGATCCGATTGCTGCATACCACCTTGTCCGAGTGATCGCGTCCAATTGATCGGGGGCTCAGAATTGGAGATGTCGGATCCAATTCTGAGCCCCCGATCAATTGGACGCGATCACTCGGACAAGGTGGTATGCAGCGATCGGATCTTCTTAATTGGATCCGATCACGTCACTCGGAGGGGGGGGGGGGGAGACACGAGAGGCAGAGGCATCCGAAGAGGCATGTCGCATGGGGACACCAGGACAGCGTGAGTATGCTCTCCCTGAGCCCCGATTTGTACTGGATGGCAGCTGCAGCGCTGGGCGAGGTGCTGCCGTCCTGACTGCTAGGGCGGTTAAGCTACCTTTGGGGCCATTTGCATTCAATTTATACTTACTTCTGAGCTGACATAATGTTAAGTACTACACGATCTTTAAAAAAAAACTAAGCTGAGCAGTTGCCGTTTGTAGTCATGTGAAATGCCAGTCTTCCGGTTGTTTAGCTGCAGTGTTAATGATCACTAGATGGCTATATAATGAAAACATATCAAATATAATAAAATGCTGAAAACTTTCTCTGTAGGCTTTTGAAATGAGCCTCATTACATCAGTGATGCCTCCTATCCCAAGTATCTCTGTGCCCAGTGAATGTGGAGCTGCCTCCACAGCAGTACAATGCAGGGACAAATGGGATTATTTGATTAAAGGTTTTTGTTTTTTTGTTGAAACACTGTCTATATGATGATGAAAAAAACATTATAGATCGAAGAAAAAAAAAAAGATAAAAGGAAAATACTTTTGCTTTATCCTTTTTCATCTAGTCATTTCACTGTTTACATCAGGTTAAATTAACCTTCTGGGCATTTCACCCATAGTGCAATTGTTTAAAAATTGCTCCCCGGTTCCCCGGTATACGCTTAGCAGGAGGTCCCAACGTAGCAGATAGACTTACCTGTTCCGCAGGGATCTGTCTTCGCTGCCCCAAGCCGCTTTGCCGATGTAAGGCTCAACGTAGTCGAGTACGTTCAGCCTCTGCACCGGCGGATATGTAAACAGACCATCCGCTGGCAGGCAATGTCTGTGTGATACATCGAGACCGCTGCTAAGTGTATACGCTTGGTAGAGGGGTCCCGACGTATAATGGAAACAAGCCCTTAACATGGAGGTCATCGATGACACCGAAGAGGCAGACTCAGAAATGATTGGCGAGTCCGCTGGTATTCAGAAATGCCATGGGCTTGCTGGAGATACGTTAGCTACACTGGGGGTAAAAACCCAGGAGGTATAAACTTGAACTCTATCTTGCTTTTTTACCTTGGAATGTTTAATTACTCCGCAATTTCTCACTGTAAACATACAGCCAATGTGTCCACAAAAAATTTATGCGGGTGCCTTGCAATGCATATTAACTTGCAACTCCAGCTTGGTCAACTCAAGCTTCCAGTAAGCTCAAGGTTACAAAACTATATCCCAACACTAGACTGTAATCACCAATATAGCTGAGGACCATGTGCACCCATCTATGGCTATAGTCTATTGACCTTAATAGATTAATGAGCCATGTGCACTGAGTGTAATGTCTCAGTGGTAACGTCATTTGTTCAAAAAGAGTCCTTAATATGGACCTCAGATGTAGGTATGCAGGTATAGTATCAGACAACATAACTATGAGATATGCACTCATATCAATGGGAGAAAACCATAAAAGCACAAATGTTTCATATAAAAGTTACCTTCATAACTTTACAAATAACCATGCTAATGCATTGAGTAAAAGTTCCTTATGATTAAGTTTCATGTTCCCTTTAAAGAAGCTGAAATGGATTTTACACCTAAGCTGTAACAACATTGTATTTCGAGATTTACGGGTTTGAGGAAATGACCTACCAGCTTCATCCTTAGGGAAGTTCCTCATTCCATTCATTTGCATTTGCCATTGTATGCAAACTGAAGGGATTCTGAATCCATTTTTTTGTTGAGCGTGGACAGACAGAAGAGAAAAAGAAAGTATATATTTCCCACTGGTGGCACTGTACCAATTAAAGTTGGGGGAGATTTTCTCTTACTTCCTGTTCCAATAACACATAGCTTTGGAAGTTCTCCCCAAATACCAAACCTAAAATATAATTGAAACCTTTTCCATTCTGTTGGAATGCCACCTGTGCAATATGTTCATCAGTATAGTTTCCTTGCTGCCTAATATTCCATGGCCAACTGTTAGCGTGATTATGACTTATAAGTAACATGGTCAGCACATATTGAGGAGCAGAGTGTGCAGTAGTCACCAGATTTATACAAAAACAAGAGCTACAGACCTCCAAACTCCATACGGCCCCATGACTGGGCAGCGTTAATCGCCTGTCTACCCTTAAACCCCTTCCCCAATAAACCACA
>CM070035.1:80190053-80230487 GCA_036250615.1 Ptychadena robeensis | reverse complement strand
GGGGGGGGGGGGGGGGGGCAATAAAGTGGGTTATTTTAATGCTTTGAAGTAGGGACTCTGAGCATTTACGACCCCCTGGATGTGTATACAGGTGGGCACCACCGGACATTGGAGATCTGCCATGACTTCTACAGAATGGGGGAAGTTAACTATGAAGAGTCTGGGTAGATGTAGTGTGGCTTAGGTTACGATACATTTATATGTACAGCGATTACATCAAGTATTCGTCACACTTACCCTGGCACATATAGCCAAATTTGGCTTCTCCTTGATGTTTTAACAGTTGCTCCTTTATAGGCTCCCTCCTTCATTGCTGGTGGGAGTGCCCCAAAGTTTAAAAACTATCGATTAGGGTTTAAAACCTCCTTCATACATTACTCAATAAGCCCCTACCAAAGAGGCCTTAGGATACCATGCTCAGAACGTTGCCACCTTTTGTATTTATGGCCTTTTGGCAGATCCTTGTTCTGCCAAGATGGCAACCACACTGCTTTTTTTCTGCTGTAAAACAACAGTTAATCAGCATATTGATAAAGGAGCATCTCACCTTAGTTCTCACTGACTCTCACAAGGATTTTTTCCCCATGGATTGACTATTTACGGTCTTTCTGACCCCCCCTACTCATTTCTTTTTTCCTCTTTGATTTCCTTTCCTCTTTTTTCTTCTCTCTTCTAAAGCCCCCCACACATGGTTCAACTTTTCAGTTGATTCCCAAATCATCGATCGCCATGTGGGTCCCCGTATAAAGTAGTGACCGGGAATCAATTGCACAAAGTGATGCCATGATCGATTGCAGTTCGATCGACCCATGTATGGGGGGGCAGTCAGATTGATTAGATGTCAGGGTTGAATTGGTCTAACCAGACTATGCTGATGATTTGTTTTTTATGTTTGTATCCATTTTATTCTTTCCCTTGTTGGCATTATGCTATTTTGGTTATTGTCTTTCTTTCTTTCTTTGTATGACAATTCAACTTGTTTTGTATTAGTGTTTTAATTGTAAGTGGAAAAGATGAGAATTTTATGTCCATCTCCCAGGTGCAGATTTTCTTTCACTTTTTGTCTGATAAAATGTTGTCTAGAGGGCAAAAAGTGAGAGCAGATCTTTCTAATGGAGGCTTGGAAAGCTGTACAATCTTTAGTCTATCCAAAGAAAAGGAATAAAAACAAAGACATTTGTATTTGAATGTAATTTAAACATCCCTCTGAGTATGATAACTTCATGGCAATTCATAAAAAACCCAATAAAAGCTTGAGTCATATCCAGATTCCAAAGAACTTAATACAGATGTGATAAAAGAACATCATCAGTTTGTCAGCGTGGATGAAATCACACAATTGCTTTCCATAACAACATAGTCCTGAATGTTTAAGAAATACAAAGGTTTTTGGCAAATAATATCAGATAAAAAACAACTTGCATCATATTTTAGAAATCATTGGTTGTTGAGATTTTGTTTTGCATACAATTGGCATTAAATTCTTTCATAAAACAGAGGGAATGGATAAAGCAGAAAAAGAACACAGATGACATATTGGCCAACAGAAAAGAAAAACTCAATCTAAGATTAGAGATGATCAGATTTGCCCAAATTTGATTTCTTCAAAATAACATGAACATTTCACCAAAACTTAAACCTCAGTTAAATTAGGATTGAAGTGTCAGGCGGCCAACTTTTTAAGTTAACTGTAACGCATTTGTAATACATTATTTAAAAAATCTGTTTAATAACTTCAACTTGTAACCCTGTGGTCATTGAAACTGTTGGCTGTTTTAAATCCTTACAGGTAATCAAAACAAATATAAATAGAAGCTAGAGAGCTGAAAATTGCTAAATCTATTAATGGGAAAGGCATTAACGTTAAATCACCACAAATCAGTTGAAGCTAGAATGACAGAACCTCTGTGTAGTATCTTGCTTTTTCTTCTGCCTAATGTGTTTTAATGGTTACCCTTTACTTTACTTTATGTTTTATATAAGAGAGTTAATGAGGGTACAGAGAGAGCTCTTGAATAGAGATGGTAGAATTTTTTAAAAAAAAAATCATCATTTGGGTCTTTCTGGAATAATTTAAATGTATGAGAAATAGAAAAATCTATAGTCACACTTGTTGCAGTATAGTGTAATAAAAATAAGTTCTCTGGTCCTATCACACAAAGAACTTTATAATATGATTGTGGACAAATCGTATAACTGGGTCTAAGGGTACCTTTCAAATTAGATTTTATAAAGTAAAGGAGAAAAAAAAAAGATAATAATGACAAAGGAATAATAACCAATTCTAGAGGATTACCCCATTCCTACACGGCACAGAAAGACCTCCACACTAGGACCTATCCATGTAGTGCTCAGACACTGTCTTATATCAATTTTAGGTGCAAAAAATGCACTAAGGCTTTTTTCTGGGCTTAGAAGAAATGACAAAGCGCCTTTTGCCATGTCTTTTCTAAATATGGAAGCTTTCTCTGGGACATGGTAGGTCTTATTTTTGAGAAAGGGTCTTTATTAGAAGCACAGGGAGGGATAGCAGCTAGGTCTTTCGAGGGAGGTCTTACTTTCGGGGTAGGTCTTATATTAGGGGAAACAGGGTACATACAACTGGCATACATTTATTTTTTATTTTTTTATTTTTTTATACATTTCACCAGAAAAACAAATAAATATAAACTGCGCGGTTTTACCGCTAACACAGTTCAGCTAAGGTTTAAAATGAAAAAGAAAGAGGTCCATGTATAATACATATATTAAACATAAATTCAACACTGGAGTTGCATCTTATATAGCACATGTATCGGGGCACCCCCCTTTTCCAGCTCATCCCATTGTTTCATCTTCATCGTGTCTGGGTCGAAAAGATCCGTATGGCATACATTTAATGATCAAAACAGAACGGTGGCTCTTTTGTTTAATATTTACTAAAAAGAGTAAAAATGCAATGGCAATATGATTTATGTATATATGATATATGTATACATTGTATGTAGGTATAATATGTGCATGTAAAGTATACATTTTTTTTTGTTTATTAAGTTTTCAAAAATGAATCCACATATATTTATCATCAAACCACAATTAGTTATTTTTGTCATATCCAAACCTGGCACCTGTGTATTGTGGATGATGTTCCTTGGTATTCTGTCAAATAGCTAACATATTATTTCCTGTTTGATGCTTTTTTTGCGTCAAACATTTCAGCACAGCTGGAGTGCGTTCTTGTTTTCTGTAATCAAACTAAAAAATATTAAATATCAAGAAACCATCTGCAACTTGAGGATTAGTGATTACAATATTGAAAGAAGCATATGTCAGGAAAGTATTTCAAATAACATAATGACAGTATATCTGTGTGTGTGGGATGTGTGTGGGAAGTACTGCATTTTGCAAAATTATAGTTGTGATATATATAATATGTTTTTTAAACAAGAAGTAAAAAAAAAACAGACTTAGGCTTTGTCTCCGCTGAAAGGCAGGACGTTTTAACTAAAAAGGGTTAGAGTTTTAACATGTGCAATGCAGTCATGCATCTGAAAATCAGCTTTTATGTGTCCAATGCTTTGTTAATGCACATGGTAACACGCCTCTACAGATGCCAATACAGTTACCCGCATTGACATTGGTGTGACCTCAATATGCCTATGTGTAGGCATCAATTGAATATCACCTTGTGGAAGTGTTCAAATTCCCATGTTTCACAAGCATCAAACGTGGGAGTTTTGCAGTCTAGACTAGGCTTGAGGCAACCACAAAAGAAAACAATGCAGACTTATATTATGCCTGTATACTATAAAGAAAACTGTTATATATACGTATATATATATATACAGTACAGGTCAAAAGTTTGGACACACCTTCTCATTCAATGTGTTTTCTTTATTTAATGACCATTTACATTGGTAGGTTCTCACTGAAGGCATCAAAACTATGAACAAACACATGTTGAGTTATGTACTTAACAAAAGTTCAGTCAGTCTGGAAAATTGCAAAAACTTTATATGTGTCCCCAATTGGAGTTGCAAAAACCATCAAACGCTACAACGAAACTGGCACACATGAGGACCAACCCAGGTACGGAAGACCAAGAGTAACCTCTGCTTCTGAAGACAAGTTCATCCGAGTCACCAGCCTCAGACAACGCAAGTTCAGATCAGAGACCAGATAAATGCCGCACAGAGTTCTAGCAGCAGCACAGAACAACTGTTAAGAGGAGACTGATAGAATCAGGCCTTCATGGTCAAATAGCTGCCAGCAAACCACTGCTAAGGACAGGCAACAAGGAATGGACATTAGACCAGTGAAAATCTGTGCTTTGGTCTGATTAGTCCAAATTTGAGATCTTTGGTTTTAACCGCCATGTCTTTGTGAGACACAGAAAAGGTGAACGGATGGATCAAACATGCCTGGTTCCCATTGTGAAGCATGGAGGAGGAGAAGTGATGGTGTGGGTGTGTTTTGCTGGTGACACTATTGGGGATTTATTCAAAATTGAAGGCACACTGAACCAGCATGGCTGCCACAGCATCCTGCAGTTACATGCCATCCCATCCGGTTTAGTTAGACAATCATTTATTTTTCAACAGGACAATGACCCAAAACACACCTCCAGGTTGTGTAGGGGCTATTTGACCAAGAAGGAGAGTGATGGAGTGCTGCGGCAGAAGACCTGGCGCCACAGTCACCGGACCTGAACCCAATGGAGATGGTTTGGGCTGAGCTGAACCAAAGAGTGAAGGCAAAGGTGCCAACAAGTGATACACACCTCTGGGAACTCCTTCAAGACTGTTGGAAAACCATTTCAGGTGACTATCTGTTGAAGTTCATCAAGAGAATGCCAAGAGTGTGCCAAGCAGTAATCTGAGCAAATGGTGGCTATTTTGAAGAAAATAGAATGTAAAACCTTTTTTTGTTAAGTACATAATTCCACATGTGTTCATTCATAGATTTGATGCCTTTAGTGAGAACCTACCAATGTAATTGGTCATGAAATAAAGAACTTTTGGCCTGTACTGTATATATTTATTTATCAGTAGTTAATAAAGGAACTGTAATTCCTCTGCATTGGTGAGCACGTACTGAATTTGCATAAAATTTAGAATCTGTTTTCCACTATTTCCAGTGGTGATAATATTCTAGATAATTAACTAACTTACATTGTGGCCTCTTATTGACATTTGCAATGTTTTTGGAGAAAAAAAATTATAGATAATTGTGTACTACACTTTCAATTTGTCAAAACTATGGTTACTTACAAATTTAGAGTGCTGATTGCCTCTTTCTAAATAGAATGACCACCTGCTATGAATATTAAAAGTGTGTTTCATGTCAATGAGCATCCTTATCTTTACAACTGATTGCAACTTTGATAAATAGGGTGAACAGAAAATAGTGCTATTTTGTATAAATAACCATTGCCATCTGATGACGGCCTGCTTGCCACATTATAAATATGCCTATAGGGGAACCTAAGATAGGAATTACAGGGAGCATTGTTACATATACTATACTTATAGAGTATAGTTGACACCGACCAGATTATTTTTCTAACTGCAGACACACAAGCTCCTCTATACATCAAAAAGATTTTCTTTAGTAAAATAAAATGAATAAATCAATATAATGAGAAAAAACATAAGGGATATAGAATTTCTTCTAATCTAAATGTTTTACATAATTATAATCATGTTATTATAACCAGTTCAAGAAGTTGAAAGTGCCACAGTTTTAGAGCATGAAATATAGTGCACAAAAGAAAAGAGAAAGAAAAATAAGAGTATTATAAGCATACTTTGGCAGTGATATGCCTACTGGGTATTAAAAAGAAATAATATAATGCTGCAAACAGTGACTTTACTATACAAAATAGCAATATTGATATGGCCCACAAATAAGCAATTGTATACTACACACAATAGTAGAGTGCTGTACCGTGTTAGCCATCGTTAAATACAGCAAGTTTGGAGTTCAAGTGATACCGTTTATTGGCTAACTAAAGTCATTAGAGAAGCAAGCTTTCAGAATGTCGCAGATCCCTTCTTCAGGCTTAATAAAATTCTGGTTTTTGAAACTCACATTTATACACAAAATAACATGGTCATACAGTGGACTACTTGCAAAAGTATTCGGAACGTTTCCACATTTTGTCACATTACAGCCACAAACATGAATCAATTTTATTGGAATTCCACGTGAAAGACCAATACAAAGTGATGTACACATGAGAGGTGGAAGGAAAATCATGCATGATTCCAAACATTTTTCACAAATAAATAACTGCAAAGGTGTGCGTAATTATTTAGCCCCCTGACTCAATACTTTGTAGAAGCACCTTTTGCTGCAATTACAGATGCCAGTCTTTTAGGGTATGTCTCTACCAGCTTTGCACATCGAGAGACTGAAATCCTTGCCCATTCTTCTTTGCAAAACAGCTCCAGCTCAGTCAGATTAGATGGACAGCGTTTGTGAACAGCAGTTTTCAGATCTTGCCACAGATTATCGATTGGATTTAGATCTGGACTTGGACTGGGCCATTCTAACACATGGATATGTTTTGTTTTAGATTATTCCATTGTTGCCCTGGCTTTATGTTTAGGGTCGTTGTCCTGCTGGAAGGTGAACCCCCGCCCCACTCTCAAGTCTTTTGCAGACTCCAGGAGGTTTTCGTCCAAGATTTCCCTGTATTTGGCTCCATCCATCTTCCCATCAACTCTGACCAGCTTTCCTGCCCCTGCTGAAGAGAAGCACCCCCAGAGCATGATGCTGCCACCACCATATTTAACAGTCGGGATGGTGTGTTTAGCGTTTTGCATTTTGGCCAAAAAGTTCAATTTTGGTCTCATCTGACCAGAGTTCCTTCTTCCACATGTTTGCTGTGTCCCCCACATGGCTTGTGGCAAACTGAAAATGGGACTTCTTATGCTTTTCTGTTAACAATTGCTTTCTTCTTGCCACTCTTCCATAAAGGCCAACTTTGTGCAGTGCACGACTAATAGTTGTCCTATGGACAGGTTCCCCCACCTGAGCTGTAGATCTCTGCAGCTCATCCAGAGTCACATGGGCCTCTTGACTGCATTTCTGATCAGCGCTCTCCTTGTTCGGCCTGTGAGTTTAGGTGGACGGCCTTGTCTTGGCAGGTCTACAGTTGTGCCATACTCCTTCCATTTCTGAATGATCACTTGAACAGTGCCCCGTGGGATGTTGGGCTTTCCAAGGCTTTGGAAATCTTTTTGTAGCCTAAGCCTGCTTTACATTTCTCAATAACTTTATCCCTGACCTGTCTGGTGTGTTCTTTGGACTTCATGGTGTTGCTGCTCCCAATATTCTCTTAGACAACCTCTGAGGCTGTCACAGAGCAGCTGTATTTGTACTGACATTAGATTACACACATGTGCACTCTATTTAGTCATTAGCACTTTTCAGGCAATGTCTATAGGCAACTGACTGCACTCAGACCAAAGGGGTCTTTAATGACTTCAGTTATTCAGTCAATGCCAATAAACTGTATTACTTGAACTCCAAACTTGTTGTATACTACACACATGAAAAGCAAAACACAAAAGGACAACATAGGTATCATTTGTTAGGATTTAATATTAGTAGCATATATTGGGTAACCATTTACATAACTTCCAGTGTCTGTATTAATGTAGCCTGATTTAATTCTGTCCATATCTATTACAAAGTTCAATAGACTCTGTGTGTCTGGAAAACAGCCAGCAACAGTCAGGACAGATGTTGAGTCCTTAGAAGTTGAGTCAGCAGACTAATGGCCAAGTCAAGCACCCACAAAGAAAGAATATGTTCCAGACAGGAGAAACAAGTGATTTGGGGAGGAGTACAAGTTGATGATTTGGATATGTATAGACATACTGCCCAGACAATACACAGCAATAACCCAAGGCATGAACAGTCAGACAGAATTCAGACAGAGCAAGACCTCAATCATGGACATGAACAGAGAAACCTGTTAATTAGCCACTGGCCATGAGCATGTTAGTGAATGTTATACTTCATTCTGATGTGTCCATTGACAGACAGTCATATGTCCCTTGAATGTTGACCCATTGACTTCATTGTCTGGCTTGTGCACTGCGCTAACATCCCTGTGTTCTATGCAGGATTGTAGTGCAATGTAGCTCTAGCCTTACAGAGACATTTATGATTGACCAAAAATAACATATGCCTGTATCTCTGGACTTATTAATTATTTTGGCATATTTTGTTTCACTGAAGGAATCCTGGGTTTATATGACAGAATTACTATAATGTAAAATGTGAGCTAAATTGCCTTCAGGCTGCAGCTTGTTGAGACCGGTGAGTGCTTGAATCTCACATATCATCAGCACTTCACGATGTTCATCTGTTATTTTTTTAAACATCATACCTCAATGCTAATGACAGGTATGGACAATGACGTTATATTTACACAATACAAAGGAGAAATGTCATGAAATGCAAATAGCTTTGCACATGAACAACGGGGTAAAAAGGGCTACATTTTTAGAAAGCCTGGACATCCAACCAATTTTCAACTAAATGCAAATGCTAATTAAACAATATAAACTCATGGTTAATGTTTAGTGGTTAAATAGTAATATAGTTTTTAAAATACTTTGTTTAAATTGACATAATATGTAAACAGTGTATAATTTAAAAAATCTGTTTTGATGTCATCAGCTGTTTCAATTGAACTGCAAATTTGACAGCTGAGAATTGCTGGCAAATGCATAGAGAAGGTAGCAGGGGAGATAGACCAAGAGTACTACATACCTCATGTGTAGTGCAATACATATTTTTTAGATTACCCATTATAGCAGATTATTTATTAACATATGTTAAGGTGCCAACTTTGAATGGATTTAGGGTATCGGAGGGTGCTCCCATTAGTTTTGCTGAATTTGTTCTAGTTTTTGAAATAATAGGCATTCATGAAAATAATGCATTTACCCAATGCGACTTGTGTGGTTATAATAAATGCAATAGCATTTTGTCTGTCTTTTGACTCTTTAACAGTGTCTTAGGTAATTAAATATATTCCATATAATTATTTTGCATTTGAAGATGGTGAACTTCTTGCTTGGACAACAATTTGGATGCAATACCCATGCTTTGTGTGCCTCTGGCATAGCAGGACAAAGTAATATCATTGGACAAAAGTGTCATGGCCTAAAAGGGAAGGAATTTTTGTTGGCATTGCGAATTTCATAAACAAACCTCTGGTGAATGGTAACAAAATTAGTAAGCAAAGTTTTGTAATAATATTCTCTAGCACTTTTACTAAAAGCATGTTGTTGAACAACTTTTAAATGACTACTCTGGTGGAGACCAAAAGACTCTACATAAGAATGATAACTACTACTGAAAGCCCTGAATTCAGTAGTAGTGAAGCATAATTGCCACATCTTCAACATAAGTTGCATTAGGTATCATTAACTGCAAGAATTAACATATATTGGCATAGCTTTGAATAGGAAACAAGAGAAATGTGCAAGTTCATATACGCTCATATTAAAAAAAATTAGAAGACTTTAAGGACTTATTCACTCCCATCCTTCCTTTTCAATATTTTAGCCAGAAGTTGCCCCCGGACTGTGTGAACCCTTACCTTATTCTGGTAACAAATCCTTAGTATGTTGCATACTGTATGTGTGTTTTAAAAAGATATTGTTCAGAGAAGAAATTATTATCAGAGTCATGTAATACTATTAGATATTATATATACTCTAAAAGGCCATAAGGACTCCTTTTACCCCCATTTAATATTTGCTTTTAAAATTATATCGTTTTCTGTTGTTATACCTATTACTAGGGTTCTGAGACAACCACCCTTCTGTTGTGGGGGTATAATTGGGGTGTCAAAGAGCCTTGTACACCTTAGACTCTTTCGGAGGCAATATATTTGACTGAACCCTTCAGAGCCCCCCAATGCTGAATGGCAGGTATACAAGCCTACATCCCTGGAGTGTTGTGCTTAATTTTATGATTTTAAAAAGCAAAACTGGCAACTCTTCTGTTCTAGGTAGTTTGTATAAAAAGATCACTAAATGACAAGTGATATAGTATAGTACTATTGGAATATAACCAGAACTGCTGATTTGTTAATTTTAACCAAATGTCTTTTCAAGTTTCATATAAAGATCATCATTTCAATATGATATTGCAGTTTTTAAGTATGGCTTTTGTGTCATAAAACTTTTTTTTTTGTGTGACATTTTGAACAACTTCCAAACAAAATTGTTGGGTATATCTCTCATATATAGCTCATGGCAAGTTCTTTTATGGCATAATTGATAAGAAGGCTTTGTGATTTACATTTGATCCCTATGTTATTTAAAAGCTTTTTAGTTTCCTCTCTGACAACCCATATTTTGGTTGTTTTATTATATGACAATTCTTTTAGGACTTGTCAAATCCAGTTTTAATTTAGGCTTCAGTTCCTCAAAGGTTATCGCAATCACCTACACACATTATACTCAGTGGACTCTGTTATAATAGAACTGTAGTGAAATAAGCAATTCACCCATTCAAACCTAGGTTACTTCTTGATGGAGGAAATATAATTTTAATTTTAAATTATCACCTATACTTTGAAGACCCTAAGGAAATGTAGGACTGTTTAAGCAAGCTTCTACATGTAAATAAAACGTGGGTATATAGTCTTGTGAAAAGCCTTGAGCTATTAGTACAAACTTTTTTTTAGCACGATTTTGACAATTTTTTATAACATAATGGATGATTATAATAAATTATATATAAATACATTTCTATGGTTTTTAAGTCTAACAATCTTCTCTGTGATCTATACAGAATTCTCAGCCTTCTTTAAGACAAAATTGAGTACAATTTCAAATTCTGTCTTACAGCGGGAATTTCATAAAAACAGTAATAGGTGTGTGTTATTCAAACACTGCCCTAGGTTAAAGTTGGCTGTGTAACAACAGATTACTGATATAATATCCTGATTTTATTTTTAGGAAACTTCCATAAACAGTCCAATAGAGACCAGTAAAATATTAACGCTACTGTGTTCACTCCATGCACATAAAGTCAACACCTTCTTGATCAAGGGTAGATTTTTCCAATAAATGTGAATGCCTTATGGCTAAGCTGATCCATTCACAACCCCCCAATTCCTTCATACCTGAAGTTAGAAAGAGCCAGGGAGACCCAGCTTATACCTCAAACAGCAGTGTCACTACTGTCCACAATGAAACTCTTCATTATTCAATCTATAATATGTGACCACACCATACTATGGACAAGCAATGGCCATTAAGAAACCTATATTGGCTAAGTCAGTCCAGCCCGACCAAGCACCCCCCCCCCCCCCCCCCCCAGATTGTTTTACCATCCCATACTACAAACTATTCCAAGTGGCTCTCCTCATTTATTTACAACCTTTTAGTCGACAACGTGGCTTCAGATACCTGATACTTTACGTGCACATTGCAGTCCTCTCCTCTCCAATAAGCCGCTGTGCTAATCATGGCCCAATCTCCTTCATGAATTGGCAAACCACTTGAGACCTCTGCTTCACAGTGTCATTTGTCCAGATTTGGTTTACCAGGTTTTTGATTTGCACTATGTGGCACGTTGCATGTCTGATGCGGGGCACGTCCATTGAAAACCAATAGAGACGTCCCATTAATGGCTGGTTTACAATGGCTTCAACTGAGAAGCCACAGATCTTTTATCTTTGGTCTTATAGTTGAGCCCTACATCTCAGGATTTGTTCAAATCACCACAATATAGTGTGACCATGCTCTGGCTATAAGAGCTCACCATTTGTCTTTCCTTGTGGCACAACTTGTTAAACTGCTTTAAGTAGGTAGTTGTTGGCATGTGTGGGTTTGTGTGCCACTTCACCCCCTGCTTTCATTTATTTCTCATGTTTCTGTCAGAAACCTTTATATGAAAAGTAGAAGAAAATAATAATATTTATAAGTACCTTGAGGATTATCTCAGGAATAAAGTGTAGGTGGGTGGAAATTGGATTTCACTGTTGCATGCTGATTTTAACTGAAAGATATTAGGTATACCAGTTGAAAATATATTCAAAATAATAGAAAAACACCAAAATCTGAATATGTAACTTCCAAGGGAAAAAAGTAATTGTTACATAAATCTACGAGGGTTTTTCTGCTTCACAAATTCAAGAGCTTTAATGGAAGAATTTGACACATCCCATAATTCCTTGCCTGACTTCCAACTCTGATTGGCAGGGAAAATTACCAATAGTGGGGGGTCTTTGTACATACTAGACCCTTTCTATCAAAGCTTGTGTTCCTAGTAGGCATTTCTCAGTGTATGTTAAAGAAGGATATACAGTTGTGTTCAAAATTATTCAACCCCCACTGAAATTTAGTGTTTTGGCTATTTTGATTTTGATCATTTCAGTCACCTTGTTTACAATTAAATGAAAGAGGCACTTGTAAGTCAGACAAATATAACATAATATTAATAATGAAATAACCACAAATGTCTTTTCTGTGCTCACATCATTATCAGTTTTATTCAACCCCCAAGTGACATTCATTCTTAGTACTTAGTACAACATCCTTTTCCTTTTAAACATGAAGCATAGCTTGACACAAGTGTCTTGCAGTGATCTTCGGGTATCTTAGCCCATTCTTCATGGGAAAAAGCCTCCAGTTCAGTCACATTCTTAGGCTTGCGCTCCGCAACTGCTTTCTTCAAGTCCCACCAGAGGTTCTCAGTCAGATTTAAGTCTGGTGACTGCGATGGCCACTTCAAAATGTTCCAGCCTTTAATCTGCAACCATGCTCTAGTGGACTTGGAGGCATGTTTGGGATCATTATCCTGTTGAAAGGTCCAATGTCTCCCAAGCCTCAGGTTTGTGACAGACTGCATCACATTTCCTTCCAATATCTTCTGGTACTGAAGAGAATTCATGGTACCTGCAGAAGCAAAACAGCCCCAAAGCATGATTGACCCCCTGCCATGCTTCATAATAGGCAAGGTGTTCTTTTCTTCATAGGACTTCACTTTGTACAGTTCTACAAAGGATGAGAACCACTGGTTTATATGGTGCAACCAGTTTGTGGACTATATAATCATCACCCTGCCTCGACCATCTCTTTCTGTGTATTAGCCAAACAAGCAGATCTAGTTTATTTAAAATGTCATGCTGTAATTTTCTAGATTCTATTTTAGAACGGACACTCGTTGAAGACTTTCTGCACTTGCTGATATTGTCACCTAAGTAAAGAACCATATCCAGGTTACCAATGCAAAGTCCCATAATGAGAGCAAATCTGTGTCCCTTCTGAAATTTCAATATGAGGGTAGCCTGGATACATTATATTAACTTCAACCTGCAAACCTTTTTTGTCTTTTGTCTAGATTCTATAAAGTTTTAAATTTCATGTATTGGGTAATTTTCTACTTTATTACTATCTGCTAGGATATAGTAAAGCATATATGTTCTTGCTATCTTTCTGACAGGACATTGTACGCCTAAAGCAGTGTTCACAAAGAAAAACCCCATTGTCAATAAACTATTCCAAAAATTGTGATAGGTGTAGAAAAAGAGACATGTAGAGGTAGCAGGGGGTGTGTAGGTTGTGCAGTCCACAGCAGTATTTCAAGTGGAGGGCCCTACCTCAAAGCAAAGCATCCATCACAGTTGGGCTGGATCTAAACTGTATCGCCCCAGCAACTGCGGGCAGGTCGGCGTGGCCGCTGTTTGGGAGCTGTCTAGGGTGCGGTATTGCCGTAACTATTGGCAAACTGCGCCACAAACTGTGTACGTGTTTCCTGTGTGCCACGGGGCGCCCCTGGATCCAGAATGCCCAGCCGTTCTGAATCTGCACCTGCTGACGCGCGGATACCAACTGTGGGCAGACCCTAAACTTAGGGTTTAAGCAGAACTAAATGAAGCAAAATAAAAAATGTCATATATGCAGATTGTCCTTGCATTAACACTGTCCAACCAATAATGGGTTGGGAAAAAACCCCTAAACTCACAGGGGTAATTACAATGAAGGTGCCTATATATGTATAGATATGGGCTAGATTTATGGGTGCTTTTAGCATCATGCCTGCTAGCGGCCATCGATCTAGTGCATATCATATGCGGCCATCCCTGAAAACAGGGATATTGGACGTGACCATAAATCATGGTCGATGTCCATTGCTTTGAAAGACGCAGTGCTTTTTCTCCAGCTCCTTCGATATCGAGGAAGCTCCATCCCAGCGTGATGGCGTCACGGCTGGAATATTGAGCCATGTATGCCCAGCTTTAGTGCTAGGCCAAGTGGTGAGCAGAAAGGGTTTGGGTAATACAGAAAAAAGGATGGTAAAATTTCAGGATCTGCAACCTATGATGGTAAAGCAGTTTAAATCTCATGGAGTACAGGTTGTGACACATTGCCAAAGCAATTTTTTTTCACATAAAAAAAATACTAAAATAGGTAAGCCCCTCTAGGCCATTTCACACTATATGCGTTGTGGTGCGTATTAAAAATGCATGCATTTTTTTTGCCGCACACGTTTTTTTACTGCATGCATTTTTACATAGACAACCAATGTTACTATTCACACTGTATGCGTTGCGTTTTTAAAAACACAGCGTTTCCGCATGCGTTTTTAAAAACTCGCTGTGGTATGCATTTTTTATTCACTTTTCCAGCGTTTTCATTCTTTTGTTCAAAAATGCAAAATGCAAACGCATATGTATAGTAAAAAACGCATGTGTTTTTGCAAATATGCGAAAAAGCATGCCTATGAAAAATGCATGCCTTTAAAAAACACATATAGTGCGAATGGGCCCTAAATCTATTATTCCATCTACAGCCAGGCTGACAATGTTGCCGTCTGTGTCCTGCTACAAATCTCTTTCATGGAGGTGTGTATTACTGGATGGATAATAAGATAAACATAAAAAAAGAAGAAGACAGGCATCCAAGGACTGGTAAGATGCAATATATTATTTTTGCTCTTTAATTTAGATAAACTTTAAATATGTTAAAAGCTTTTAATAATAAAGGATGTTAATGTCAGCATTAATGGCTGTATGAAGTATGGTTGCTATTAATTATTTTACCATTGTCCCTCATATTACTTATTGAGATCTGTTAGCGTCATTTGCTATTCAACCAATGAAAGTATGCACATTAATTGTTCTATCTGGACTAGAAAAAAAAGCAATTAAATTGTGATTGATTGCTATGACAACAGCTTTTGTTTTCCTTGCGCTTGTAATTTTATTTAATAAATCATCCCAATTGTGAGAAATCGCTGACGATCAAAGAAATTTTGTCTTAGGCGAGCTAATCATGCTCTGCTGTATCTGAAAGTAACGTTAATGAATGGTCAGCATGACTCATAGGTTACCTCCTGGAGATCAATAGCCAGCACGTAAGAAGAGGATGAGTCAAAATTGATAGCATCATCCAGTGTACCAGATGGCAAAGCTAGGCGTGTGTAATGATTACAGAAGCAGTCTCCATTCACTTGCATATATTTAACATCCCACGTGATCTCTCTCTGACTTACTGCTGACAAGACCTGTCAACACAGAAGTCATTTATTAAGGGGGTTGCTGTAAATATTCTCTATATCCCATCGCACAGGCAAATATGACATTTAATTTAATGCTTTGTGGTTTTTGGTATTAACTGGATTAACATATAAGGAATCTAGTTATATAATATAAAAAAGATTACCGTTACCATAATTGCAACATGTGTATAATTCAGGACAACAAATATAAAAGTTTTTTTTTAACTATGTAGTGTACAGTGAATGTCAATTGTTAAAAATGTTTTAAGTGCTAGGAACCACTGAGTGATCCTTAATTGTTATGGCAACAACATAAATGGGAGCTACAAATGTTTCAATGACTACTGTGAATTGTGCAATAAAAGGACCAAAGCAAACATTCCCCTTGAACTCATATATCACTGCCATTTCTTGTGGCTCTGTCCTAAAGCAGATGTAAATTCAAAATGTAAAAAAATATATAAGTAATATACAGTAAGTATTGTGGGGAATCAGCCTCAAACGGGCGCTTTCAGTCACAGCAAACCATACAACAGGTTCTCTTTAGGGCTCCTGCCCATATTTATTCAATAAGTCCCAACAGAAATGACCCTCGCAGGGGTTAATCCATAACACAAATATCTTTGAAAATACCAAGCCTCCTGGCTTGCACAAGGTCCAACACACACTCTTACCTTTAGCTCAGGGAAAAGCTATCACAGCCTGGCACCTAGATGTCCCCAGCCTGGGCAACACCCTCCCTGTGTGCCCCCTGGTATCCGTTGCTCCAGCAACAAAGTGTCTCCCCACCTCATCAGGAAGCCCCGACTGACTGGTCCCAGCTCCTTTTGTGGAGACACACCTGGCCAACTCATTAGGGAACAGCAGGTGTATCTTGGTGGAGTGGGAAGGCCCACCCAGTTCCTTCCATTACCACTCCAGAGCCCAGATCCCTGTGAGCAAAAACATCTCAAAACTGGGCAGCAACCCACTGTCGCTCCCCAACACTACTCTGGACACCCTCCAGGACACACCAGCAGACCCCTTCACTGCCGCACATGGACCACTTACACTATGACAGACCACCGGTCTATCACCGTATATAAAATTAAAGTTTGACTTACCTCAGAGCTGGTATGATGGTGGTGTAGTGCTCCACAATCCTAAAAATATAAACTTACCTGCTGTCCCCTGGAATCATATGGAATCATATGAGAGATTCCATCTTTATTTGCCAGGCTTCCGGGGGTTAACTTAGGGGGCAATATCGCAAGTGGCCATTGGGGGTGTTTATAATGAGTTTCAATGTAGAAGATCATCAATGTGTATCTTATTGCAGAGTGGAGATTAGGGATTTACATGGCTGCCACTGCACTCAGACACATCAGGCTCAGATTATGGAGACCATTGTATTATACAAAAACCAGGTGCTGTCCGCTTTAACGCTACTACCCATGAGGCTCTGGGGCCAGATGGGTATAAAGTTGAGGCCCAGGAAGGGGAGGGGCAGTGTAGTGGAGCAGGTGCAGATGAGACAGCAGTAACTGGCCTAGAGAGTTGTCTTCAGGCTTGCCTTCCTCCACCATATATACTGGCGTGTGTGCAGCCAGTGGACTCAATAGCATGCATTCCTTGGAGAAAATCCAGTTGCTTGCCGTACAGACAAGGCTAGTATAATTCCAGATTCCCAAGTGGGTGGCGTGACTCCGAGTGCAGACTGGTGGTGTTACCAAGTGCCTTATTCTACTGTAGATGAGTTCGGCAGTCTCTGCTATCTCCAGTAATGTGCAAGTACCAGTTACCCCTGCTACTAAAGAGAACCTGTCCCCTATATCGAACAGGCTGAACTGTTCCAACCTTCTATTGAACGGAATACCCGTTTACTGAACTATCCACCTGAGTTCAAGCTACATTATCTTTCCCAAGTTCTGCCGTTCGTTCGCCGTTCAGGGTCGCCCCAACTGCAGGGGAAGCAGGGGTACGCCCGATGCCTCCCTGGAAAGCTGAAGCGATTGTCTTCATCGCTGCAGCATTTTCAGGGTTTGGGCACCTCCCCGATCGTGTCACAGTGACGCGGAAGGGGGCGGGGGGGCGGCGCCATAGACCTCCATGTTAATGGAGGAGCGCCGGCTTTCCCGCCCACACTGCCGGCGTCAATAATGACACCGCCTGTGTGGAGAGCAGCGGAGGGAGGAAGTGAGTGACAGGCAGTGTACTTTGTACACTGCCTCGATTGCCCGTACTGGTGCGATACGGGCAGTATGCTAGGAAGGTTAATAAACAGTTTTGCAGTACATCCGCCTGGTTGATCATTGAGCCTGTACACAGCTTTTGGTAGATCTAAAGAAAATAGTATAGAAAGATTAAAAGGTGGATGGTGAGCTTTATGTATGACAATTTCTACATACATTATTTTTGTATTAACAAACCCATTACCAATGTAATCAACAGAAATGAGTACATGTAACCTGGATCTGAAAATGTTTGTCTAAGTTCAATATTTTAGAAAATCAAGTTGGTATAGCAAACTTTTACATTTCAACAACCAACCATCTGGGGCTACTGCAGAAACCTAGCATCTGAAATCAGCCATACAGTATGGCTCTTATGTTATGTACATAACATTCAAAACTGTAACAGATTAGCGCCATTTATTGCCCTAGATTGCCCTAGATTTGCATTACCTCTATTCTGTAAGTTATTTCAATATAATGTAACAGACTCCATGTTGACTTTTTTTATTTTGAGTCTTGAGCCTTTAGTTTATGTAGCCAATGAAAAAAATCAAATAGCTAATAGTAACAGAGCAGTCACGCTGTTGAATAATGTTTAGCAAGTCATTTTAATGTATTTCTATGTTTTATTTTCAGAGCTTTATTTTCACAAGGTAGAATTGAACTTAATCGGGAAAGATTTCTATGTTACATTTAGACATGCTATTTGTGTCTAAGCAGTACCTTGAAAATGCCATCTTGTATCTGGAGTTTGTCTTGAAAAATAGCAGCTTTTTTAGTATGTCAAGTGCCTACTGCTAGGGAGGGATTGAAGATGCTGCTGCCTGTGACTTCTAGTATGTGGTGATTTGAAGGAAGGTCTGGTGATGTTACTTCTGTTCTACTAAAGCAGGGTACAGACGTGGAGATATGAGTCAAATCGCGCTCACGGCCATCTATCTGACCCATATAATATGCCCCCATCGCTGTTTTCAATCGCGATCGAACAGCCTTATCGTGCATGACCGTAAAAACGTCCGATGCTTTGCCTAGAGACCACATGTCTCCAGGCAAAGCTCGGCTGAGCTGGGGAGAGCAGAACTATCTCTCCCCGGCTCCTCCGATATCTGACAGCAGCGTGATGACATCATCACGCTGCTGCAGGGTACATCGGACGGCTCAAATATCGAGCCGACTGTACCCTGCTTAATTGTTCTCCATGCTGGAAGCTTAGGAATGGGGAAGCAATCCTTGCCTCTTCCAATATGGCCACCATTACAGAGAGGCACAGAACCAGGCATGGTAAGTGATAGTAGTAATGGGAAAAATAGTAACTGAATATTCCTGGCAATAATGGTGACTAGGCTTCTAGATTCCCTGTTACTTGAAATTTTACTTAGGCTTGCTTATTATTCTGAAGTCACAGGGAAATAAACAGTGTCTCCATCTCCTACCTCTATGTCTAATTTTGGACACCAATTGGGCATTTCAGACACTATAATTTAAAGCTATGATCACGATTATAGTTCACCAAAAAAGAAACACCAAGTGCCCATGGAATGTGACATTATGCAGCTTTATGTGAAGCTTTTATTTAAATGTCATAAATATATGAAATTTAGGACTAACATGGATGCAAGCATATCTGATGTTGGGGGTAAGCATAGCTGGTACAAATACAAGACACATGTATTAGTTTAAATTGTAGGTCAATAGATTTAGTAATGAAAACTAAGGCTTTGCAACTTTCCCTTTTTGGTACAGTCAGGTCCATAAATATTGAGACATTGACACAATTCTAAAATAAAATAAACCACACAATGTAATTGGAATAAAACAAACACTTTAACTGCAGACTGTCTGCTTTAATTAGAGGGCATTTACATCCAAATCAGGTGAACGGTTTAGGAATTACAACAGTTTGCATATGTGCCTCCCACTTGATAAGGGACCAAAAGTAATGGGACAATTGGCTTCTCAGCTGTTCCATGGCCAGGTGTGTCATATTCCCTCATTATCCCAAATAAAATATGCAGATAAAAGGTCCAGAGTGCTGTCAACTCTCAATATGAGATCCAAAGAGATCCAAAGAGCTGTCACTTTTAGTGAAGCAAGCCGTCATTAGGCTAAAAAAAAAAGAACATACCCATCAGAGAGATACCAAAAGCATTATGTGTGGCCAAAACAACAGTTTGGAATATTCTTAAAATGCACCGGTGAGCTCAGCAACACCAAAAGACCCGGAAGACCACGTAAAACAACAGTAGTGGATGACCGAATAATTCTTACCCTGGTGAAGAAAACACCCTTCACAACAGTTGGCCAGATCAAGAACACTCTCCAGGAGGTAGGTGTATGTGTGTCAAAGTCAATAATCAAGAGAGGACTTTACCAGAGTGAACACAGACGGTTCACCACAAGATGTAAACCATTGGTGAGCCTCAAAAACAGGAAGGTCAGATTAGATTTTGCCAAACACAATCTAAAAAAGACTTCACAGTTCTGGAACATCCTATGGACAGATGTGACCAAGATCAACTTTTACCAGAGTGATGGGAAGAGTAGAGTATGGAGAAGGAAAGGAACTGCTCATGATGCTAAGCATACCATGCATGGTGGTGGTTGTGTCATGCCATGGGCATGTATTCATAAGTGAAAAAAAATCGAAATTAAGGAATTTGTGTAAAATGTATTACACTGTGTGGTAGTAGGACTGATAAATATTAGATTGACAGTCAACATTAAGTTGCACAAATCTAGAAAATTTAATACAGGACAAAAACAAAAACTGATACAAACAAAACTGTAACATGTACAGTATGCCTAAGGCTGCGTCCACACTATGGAAAACTGTGCAGTTTTCCAGTGGGGAAAACCGCGCAGTGCAGCTGCCCCCTGTAAATTCCTATGGGGAATGACGTGCCAGTCTATACTGGCGCATCATGCCTGTGGGTTGGGGTAGCAGCGTGCGTGGATTCAGGGGGATCTGGGAGTGTCATGTGGCACACAGAAATAAATGTCACGCCCATTGGTAAACAATGGGTGTGTTGTGTGACGTGCGCAAACTGCACCTGATGTGTTTACGGGCACAGTTTGCCAGTAGTAATGTATAGGATGCCCTAAACAGCTCCAAAACAGCTTTAGATCTACCAACAACTATGTTGTGCCGGGTCCTCCCTGACAGAATACATAGTGTTTGGAAGGTTTAGAAAGGTCCTCAAATTACATGGTTTTGATAGAATAAAAGATGATTGTACAGGAATTGTATGGAAAGATTGTAAGGTGTATGGAGAGCAGAAAAGATTTGCTTATATTTTACTTACATCTGAGCTGTCCCAATAGCCAAGTCGCTAAAAAACAAAAAAATATATACTTACCTGCTCTGCTCTTGTCTGTGGCAGTTGCCATGTCGATTCCTGTAAGTCTTTCTGACATCCACATGTTAATATTGCAGTGACATGTATGACTTTCAATGGTAGATGATAAAAGTAAAGCCTGCCATACATGCACCGATCGGCGGCCGATTTTGCCGCCGACCGATGGGCATGCACGCTCACAGCCGTCGGTCAGCAGCAAAATCGGGGGTGCCCACACAGGTCAGCCGGCCAGAGAACGGGCATTTCTGATATTCTCTGGCCGTTGCTGTTAACTTCAATAACACCGGCATCTTCATTGACTTCATTACGCTGCTTTCCAGAGCTGATCGAAACAGCTCTGTCCCCGACTCGGTGCGTGTGTGGGGGCCTTTAACAGTAAGAGAAAGACATGTTAAGACCTGTAGGGTAAAGTGGTTTTAAACCCTTAAACCCCCCACAAACAATGATAGCTATTACTTACCTACAGTAAGGGTAACTGATCCCTAAAGATAAAAAATACATTCTTACCTTTCCCTCTTCCTGGAGTGTCCTGTCCACCAGCATGTAAGATGGAGGAGTGAAACTTGCTCTCTCCACTAACCCAGATCTGAATCTGGTGATGCTTCGCCTCCCAGTGTCACCGCAGCTGGATGCCGGACGAAAGGAGACTCTGGAAGGAAGACCTCGCTAAACATCTACCTTCCCAAGCCTCTAAAGGGGCAGATTTATTCGTTTTTGCAAATAATAGAGTTACAGAAGAGAAAGGTCCACTTTAAGAATGAGCCAACTGTCAATTGGTATAGCTGCTGCGGTACCTAAGGTTAGTTAGGTGCACTTTTTAACTTCTGACAATGCATCAAAATGCCCCCAAAACACCTATGACGTGAGGGAAGAAGAGAAGGTAAATGAAGGTATTATAATTCAAAAGAAGATGGAAATCGTGAAGGAATATGAGAGTGGTGTTCATGTGACTGATCTCACTAATAAGGACAACATGTCAAAATGGGCTATGGAAGGGGACTCTCCTTCCTAACAATAACCACCTTCCATCTCATGCTCTCTTCCTGTAAGACAAAGATGTCACCTTGAATGGTAATAACTAATGTTTGGATCTGGTAAGATTTTTACCTTTTTGTTGAGAACACCAGGAAAAGTGTTGGTGTTTCTGGTAAATTACACATATTATTTAACGTTTTATTATGAAAAGGATAGGTATGGGGTGCTTTGGGATGTTCAGAATGCAACATGTATAATTGTATTATTATGTACAAGTTACATGACTTACAACCAACTCTTGGGATGGAATTAAGTTTGTAAGTCAAGGGTCTACTGTATATTCTAAGATATATGAAAACTTCTCTCCAGTGCTATGCATACATCAATGATTTACTTTCACCTTTGTGCGACAGTGTTTTTTTTTGTATGAACAATAATATTCAGATGGTTGCAGAGACAACAATAAAACGAAATGTTTTCGTGGCATCTGATGTTTCTGAAATTGTTATTATTTATTGATATAAATATTTATTTAAACAAAATTACCACCAGTTGCTTAGACTCAAAGCCTTTGAGTTAATTAAATAATGGTCATTATAATCTCTTATCATAAAACAAACCTGCTGTCTAACTCAGCCTATTTGAAAAGGGTGTAGCACATTTTTAATAACAAAAGGTCGCTCATATCGTTTCTCACACTAATGCCATGAAAGTTTTATCTAATCAATGAAGATATTTGTCTTTGATTAACATTATAATTCTTCTTTAGGAATAAATAAAGCTATTGTATCTCTTATAAAGAAAACTACTCATCTGGAGCACTTCAAAATCTTTAGAGAACACATAATTTATATAGATATGCTGAACCTTTGAAAAGTGTTACATTGGCCTCTCATCTGACTGGTAACTGGTGTAGAGTATATTTTCTCTGCAGCCTAGGTGCCAGCAAAATTGTGCAGCATCCTCAGCATCTTTCATATGTACAATGGTTCAGATACGCCTTCTTCCTGTTAAATCCCCTCGATTTCAAAAACCTGGGAAAAATTTATTGAAATCAGGTTTTGGCTTGGAAAGCCACATAAAAAACGTGACAGATGTTGATATATGCTAAACCTAATCATGTTCAAATCTAGAATATAGCTGTTCTTCAATGTCATAATCCATTGTGCTAAACAACTTGCTGCTAATGATAATTATTTTTATTCTGAGGAAGGATACAGTGGCCTCTTTCTAAAGCCACCCATACACCTTACAATCTTCTTTTCTTCTACCAAAACCATGTAATATGAGGACTTTTCTAAACCTTCCAATCACAATATATTCTATCAGGGAGGACCCGGCACTACATAACTGTTGGTAGATCTGAAGGAAATTGTATGAAGTGATCTAAAGGTGTATCCTGTGTGGGCGTTCAGCTCAAAGGGGTGCTCCCAAAACAGATAAATCCACGATAAAAGTGTCTCTTTAGGGCTCCTGCCCGTATTTATTGTCCAAAACTCACCCTTGCAGGGGTTAATAGACATCCAAACAAAATAGCTCATAAATGCCAATCCTCCTGGCTTGGCAAACATCCATCATTTGTCCTCAGTTGAGCTTCCCAGCAGTTACAGACCTGGGCCTCACACTCTTTGTGAGCCCCCTGTATCAACTGCCCTAGTAGCCACAGGCCTGGGCCCCACACTCCCTGTGTGCCCCCTGTCTCCAACTTCTAGCAGAACCACTAACACACTGGACTCTGCAGCTATTTGGAGTCACACCTAGCTTCAATCACCTGTTTAACCTTACAGTGTACCTCGTGGAATAGGAAGGCCCACCCAGTCCCATCCCTTCTATCCCAGATTCCGGGAGCCCTTTAACGAAAACAAAAACAAAAGCAACCTAAGGGCGCTGGGCAAATTATTCCCGAACTCCTTCCAGGACACCACCTAACGGTCCATTCACACAGTGACAGATGACCAGTCTGTCACACCTGTTATCCATCTCTGCAAAAGAACAGTACTGTCTGTACAGCACTTGTTCTGTCTACTGTCCCTGTAGACAATCTGACAAATATTGAACATGTGTAACTAGCTTTATATATTGGCTAAATCCAGTAGACAATGCAAATCTCCGGACTAGCCTTTTCTTTTCTCCAATAATGTGGCACCATTCCTTGCTTCATGTTTCTGTAACTAAAGTTGCCTGATATCTTGTTTATGAATTTGAATGTGCATTTAGTTACTTTCATGGAGTACAATTTTGATCATGCTTTCCAGGAATTTTTGTTATCTAGACTTTTTATCTAGAGTAACCAATGGTGCTTCCTCTTTGTATAACAAAGTTTCACCTTTAGACACTAAAATTAAGCAGAATAGGGAGGTTTTATATGTTCTTGTCTGATTCACTATCCGGGGCTTAACAGTCCTATAAATGTGTCATCTACCATGTCTGATATATTTTAAAACCAATAAACACAATATTCCTTTTTCTTTCAACCTATTTTCTTACATAGCCCGTGATGGAATAACAATCTGTGGTACAGCTGGACTTAATTATACCCATTGTAAGTACTCCTTCATGTTTTACTTCAAAAAGCTCTTAGCCAGATATCAAGTCAGTCATTAGCCAGTTAAATCCTACTCCTACATTTAAATAATCTTTTTTTTCCCAGCTGACCATTGGAGTGCATTCTTTTTATCTCTGCATGCTAAAAGCCTTTTCATTAATGCATTTCCCCCTACATATCATTTAGGAATTAGAACTCTGTTGACACACTGTAGATCTTTTCTTCGTTCAGCGGCTACAACAAATACCTCCCATTCGCTTGTTCTTTTATGTTATGTATACTGTATCTTGTATTATCAGTCCAACCCACTAAGCAAATGTCTGAAACTAAGTATGTTACCAATACAATATTTTCTAGTTTGTGTTATCAGACAAAATAAGCACATACAGCAACATATCAGGCTTTCAAATGTATTTTGGTGGAAAAATACTGTGCCTATGGAAACAGAGAGAATTATTAATATTTATGGGACTGAAGTATTCACTGTGGATGCAGTGGCATGAAACCCCCAGAGGCTGTACCAAGTCAAGGTTGCTAGAAGCCAAGGCAAAGGTGCCAGAGTATGCACCACAACCCCTCAAGATAATACTCATTGGAGGGAAATACGAATCTCACAAGTTGGAAAACCTTTTACAAACCACTTTTTTTTATCTTCAGCTATTTTTATAACTCACAACAGACTCTTGTACCCATACCTAATTCTGCCACATTCATTGGTCTCTATGGTCAATATTTCACTGCTTTTGTTGATGATTATTACTTATTTCTATTACATAATCAATGATATTACATTAGCAACAGGTCATCATATAATAATTTTCCAATTTGTTATATATACGGTTAGAGTATTTTAATTGTTTACCAAGTAACCAATGAATTATCATATCCATATTTTTCAACATTTTTTGCTGCTCACTGTAGGCCACCTTTCCATAGAATTCTGCAAAGCAGGGTATACCACAGTAGTCAGGACTCATTGCAGGAAAAAAAAAAAGACAATTTTTCTACTGCAGTTCACAAAATAGGTCAAAGCAAGAAAAAGCAGTGAAATGAAAATCAGAATACCAAGAAAAAGCAAGTACATATTTCCTGTATTCATACTGCCATGATGAAGGGAAGGGGGGCAGGAGCTTTGAAGTTTAGGTTGCATCATACAACAAGTGTGGTAAGTTTACACTGCTTCTATATTTCCAGCCTTGTTCAATGAAAAATGTAAACTGTGACATGACCACCTTTTAAGCAAGAGGTTAGAACCATAGGGAATCAATTCTGATGGTATGCGGGTATAACGGGTCATTAAATTTAAACCTGGCCCTTTATTGATCTCTTGGGGAAGAATCACATTGGTTTAAGATGCTTATATCAGGGAGGGGGTCCAGATTTTTTGACAGCCAGAGTGGTTTCCACAACTATTCAGAAATGATGGGCAGGCTTTCAGCACCAAGACCCAATCTCAGAAAATGTGTATTGCCTGGCATACACATGCCGATAAGCGTCCGATTTTTCACCTGACCGACGGGCGTGCGCGCTCACGCTGTCGGTCAACAGAAAAATCGGCCGCTTATCGGAATGTGCCCACATGGGGCGACAGATCCCTGTCGCCCCACAGCTCGGCCGGCCAGAGAACGGACATGTCCGATAATCTCTGGCCGATGGAAGCCGATGGCATTCGCTTCAATGGAGACCGGCGTCTTCGTTGAAGCTAATGGCCGGCACACAAAGTGTGCCGGCCGACTGGAGGGGCCCCATAATGCACCAGGGTGCAAACGTGATGACGTCATCACGTTTGCATTCTGGTGCATATCGGAGCTGGTCTGTCTGCACCCGTCGGGGTGTGTATGGCAGGCATATGTTATTTTTGTGATTTTGCTGTATAAAGACTGGCTTCCATTTGAGTCTAGATGACACTAATCAGATATACCCTGGTAGAATTTATTGTTAATTTGCTGCAGGATCCAGAGCTATGATGTAGACGATTTGGAAGTAGATTCTAGGACAAGGGGAGTATAGACTCTTTTGTGAGCAATGTAGATTAGATTAGAAGGTAACATCAAGAGGTCCTTCAGCCAGAGGGACCTAAGAAACTGCTCTGTAAAACTGTTGTATACCTACATTATTATTTATATAGTGGCAACTTATTATGCAGCGCTGTACATTAAATTAGGACTAGTTGAGGACTCTGCCCGATCAGGCTTAAGATCTAATAGGTTACAGACAGAGTATACAATAGGTGGGGGGATGGGACTGCATGGTGTGATGTCATGAATTAGAAGATGGGTAGGCCAGACTGAAAAGTATGTTTTCAATGTTAGAGCAAGTCTTAATGGGATGAGGGAGAGAGTCATGATGTTAAGAGTAGAGATGTCATGAGGAGGTCACTGAAATAGCGGAGGGGGCAGTTGGGGGTATATTTATGTGCCAGGTTGGAAATGTAAATGTGGCAGGAGGTGTGCTTCAAAAACAGGGCAGTAGTCAAGGCAAAAATGATAAGCGCGTGTACGAGGACTTGGTCTCTGGGAATGGAAGTGGCAGGATCTAGCAATATGGGGAGTAAAGTAGAGTGCGGAGTCAAAGGTGACACCAAGGCAATGTGCTTGAGGAATAGGGGAGATGAGAGTGAGTAGTGTTGATTGCTAATATTGCAAGTGCTGCTCATTACTATAGTGAGATTTTGGGGGAGGCGTAGAAGGTGATGGGGGAAAATAATGAGTTCTGTTTTACCTGAACAGAGGGAGTAAAGGTCGAGGTGGATAAGATAATTTGGGTATCAGCAGCATATAAATGGTATTGCATGCCAAAGGATGAGATGAGTTTGCCAAGGGAGGAGGTAAAGAGGGGGAAGAGGACCAGGCCAAGGACTGAGCCTTGGAAGAGTTATCATTGAAAGACATTTTGAAAGAGTGGATAGTCAAGTAGGAGAAGAACCAGGAAAGTGCGGAGTCACAAATACAAATAGAGTGCAGAATCTGTAAGTATTTGGTGAGCAGTAATTTTGTTCTCTCGTTTTTGTAAGTGTAGCATTGCCCGGGGTAACCACTGGAGGCTACCAGGTACATTACAGACTTCTTATGTTCAAACTCTGTGTACGGCTCACACACAACAAATGGGATGTCCACATATCTGGATAAATGTTTACTAGGAGGAGCAAATATATACAGTCTTACACCATCACCCTAGACAGGGATGGGGATAAAAGCATAAAGGGAGCTACGTTGCAAACAGTCCTTATCAGCTATTTAGAGGGGTTTGGCTGATGGCTCTCTTACCCATGGTAGCAGAGCTTAGCAGAAATAGTCAAGTGGTCGCAAAAGCCAGACCTTCCAGCAGAGGTGGAGAGGGGAAGAATCCTGCTTCTCACCCTTACTCTAAGATACCTTGTGGAAACGACAACCATCTGCTTGGGCAAGATGTGGAAATGACTGCCCTGGTCCAAAGGGGATCCCTTTCATTTGCCATGGATGGGGGTCCTGAGTCCCGGGCACTGCAGAGTGGACGGCCAATTGGCGATCCTAGTAGGAGATGGGAGCACTTGCTCCTAGGTAAGCGGCAGACGCACTGGCTGAACTATCTACTGAACTGCACACTGGCAAATTCAAAGCAGGGAACTTACAACCTCTGCCCAGTGGGAGGGAATTTACAGTTGCAGGGAAGATTAGGGAAGAAAGGAACAGCAGGAAGAAAGCCATTAACTTATTCCCTGGCAGCTGCTGTACAGAAATAGATACATTATTTAAGCTGTTCACAACTATATTACACTATGTCATGACCTGACTAGGAATTACATATATACAGCAAATGCCCTGCGTCAATAATTCTAAGTCAGTAAATAATAAGCAAAAGCCCTATTCCTTTACACTACATCATTTAAATCCACTACTATCTTTTTTAGGCATATTGCAGTTGCTATTTTAAAAAATGCAGTTTTCTTTTGGTTTTCTGTTGTATCTTGTTCTGTGAGAAGAGAATAAACCATCTTTAAGTTGACTGTGTTTAGTGCTTGTTAATCCTCTAAATATGTAATTGTGAAAATACCCCTGGATTCAATTACATCGTTTGCCTAAAATAAGCTATAAGTATTGTTTTTGCAAACCTGATTTCTTTGCTTTCTCAAAACCGTTCCACATAAAAGAACAATCATGCTGTATACGTCTAACCCTCAAGAGAAGTATAAAACATGGAGCCAAAAGTAAAAAATACTGTTTCTACAGGAGGTAACATATTATGAAAGTAGTATTGCTGACAAAGCATGTGATGTAGGTACTGCAACAAATAAGAATTTGACAAAAGATTCCATAAAAGTTTGGGATGAAGAGTAAGGGTCCCCATACACCTTTAGATTTCTCTGTCAGATTTCCTTTAGATCTCTTTTTGTTTTACCAAAACCATGTAATATGAAGGACTTTCTAAACAATCAAGTCTGCCTGTGTTTAATCGCAGAGGACCCGGCACTACATAGTTGTTGGTAGATCTAAAGGATATCTGAGAGAGAGATA
Organism: Ptychadena robeensis; assembly: GCA_036250615.1. Lineage (NCBI taxonomy): Eukaryota > Metazoa > Chordata > Amphibia > Anura > Ptychadenidae > Ptychadena > Ptychadena robeensis. The sequence continues at coordinate 80,201,386 of CM070035.1, read as the reverse complement.
TAAAGATGTATGGCCAGCTTAAGACTGTAATATGATAGATATCAGTCAGTCAGATAGTCTAAATAATCCTATGACATCTTTTACCTCTGGGACAATCCAAAGTGAAAGCTACTATCTGATTCTACCACAAACCATGCCACTTCTTAAAGCCCCCCAATACACATTTAGATCTCTCCATACAATTTCCTTTAGATCTACCAATAAATATGTAGTATAGTGGCCTCTCTGATAGAATACATAGTGTTTACAAAAAGCAGAGAAGGCAGAGTTCCACAGTTAACATGGTATTGTGATCACTATCCCTATAAATTCAAAAGAATTTAAAACAAAATATAAATACACACTTCTAGACTACGTCAAGAACCTTATAGCCCAAATATTGGATGGGCAAGAGGAAAACATTTTTTTGTAGAAAGAAACAACTTTATTACAAAATGCATATATTAGAAGATAGAAAAAAACTACACAGTCAATAAAGGTCAAGACCTAGTAAAAATGAATGATCATTCAATACCAGGTACTCCCCAAACAACTTGGGTGTACCAAGTTCCGGCCAATGCCAGATACATGTAGACAATGTATGTCCATTCATGATTGTCTGTGGCCCCTCAACGCGTTTCGGTCCAAATGATTGGCCTCATCAGGAGGGGGTGACAGGGGGGATCAAATACTGGAAGTTAATATTTGTAGCGAACTTTGCCTTGGTAAACAAAAACATTGTATTTAGAATCATGCTAATATATGCCAGTGCTTTAAGGTAATTGTGTACGGTATCATAATGCAGCATTGTTACACAAATGACAGATGTCAGAACAATGTACATACAGTTATCAGTTAGTAATTATACCTCAATTTCTTACAACTTATCCCCCAATGGGTTAATAATCTAGCTCTAAAATTGTCGGAGGGGAACGCTGGAACCAGGGGACGCCACTTCTACCATTACTCCTGTGACTTCTATTGGACTCCAACCTAAATTATCTGTTCACCCTTCTACTACACCTTACCATCGTACAGTGGCCCCTCGTTTCCCCAGACAGCCATGTTTCCATAGACAAAAAGCCTTTGACTAACACCCACACCTCCTGAGGAAAAACGTGAATTAGAAACGTGCGCCGACGTGATTGGAACTTTTCTATCTACAATCCTAATTAAATTAAACATTTTGGCACTTCCCAGTTCAGACAAGCTTTAGACAACCTTCGATGTTCTTTTGAAGATTTTTTGAAGATTAAAGAACCTTTATTACTGTGATACATGGACTTTTATATGGAATCATTCCACTACTTTGTATTATGAATTATTGACATATTATTATCTCCTCATTCTATTTCTTTGTAGATTGTAATTTATGATTTGAATCCTCGAATTTGGGGTATTGTATTAACGTAAGGTGGCCTAGGAAAGTCCCCTCGTCCCTGCTTCGGCAGAGAGAAAAATCTGATGGGTGGATAGACTGGGACCACCGGTCTCTCCATCCATCAAACAATTTTCCTGTAGTATTGTGTTCGGGATGTTGGCCACATTCTTACGACACTGTGATATTCCTCTCTTGTGAATTGTCGGAGGGAAGATATCACCTCCTATTAGTTTTACAGTGGCTTAGTGTAACATACAAAACACAATCTCTGTACTGGGTGAGTCGCCGAGGCCCTGATAGGACCACTGTCCACAGGGAAACAGCTGGTTAGATGTTAATGTTATGGATCAATATGGCTCGAACCAGTCCTGGTCAGATTGTTGCAAGCTAGAGGTAAAAACATTGTATACAGTGGGACCATCCAAAAGAAACTGCACCTAGACTACCGATAAGGGCCCCCTCCTGTTACACGGTGAAAAAGAGTATAATGCTATACAGGTTATCTATATCAGGGGTATAATCAGGGGGGAATAAACATTATCCCAATCAGGAGTAGAATCAATCGTCCCATCGAGTCCAGGGGTGTAGACACAAAAAAACAGATACGTCACAAACGCATCCCTTAACGCATCCCTGACAGATCCCTGATGCATTCCTAACGCATGGGTTATGTTTTTTGTATCCGTTAACGCAGCGCATCCTTAAGGCATAGTGGCGTCAAGACCTAAATGAGCCCTTATATAAAGTCACCTTTGGATAGCAGCCAACCTGTGGAGAGTGTAGTGTTTGATAGATGGATAGATTCAGAGTCATTTACTCAAAAAAACATTTATTTCCCATTAATTTACTTTAATATATTTGAAGATTTTAAGATGTCAAAGTCAATGAAAATATATTAAGTGTAATGTTAACTTCCTCCTATAAAGGCTCTTGGATGGGAACTCTGACATTGGCTGGAAAGGTTTTTGCGTGCATCTCATTGATCTGGAACACAGTGACCTTGCACTGCACATTATGTTTCCCTGACTTCCATGTATTTTACTGAGTTCTTACATTGCATCTGCATATGTAAGCTCCGTATAATACCCGACTATTTCTATTCTTGTTGCAGTGATTAATCATATAATGAACAACAAACAGATCAAATGTTATTTGCTAACGGTGATGACATCACTCATTTTGATGAAGTGTTATTATGTTTTGTACGTAGTTAAGTTACTGCTCACTTGTCTAAAGTCAAAATTTAATATCCCAGTTATATATTTATATATATAGTGTTTGTATGACGTAGAGCTACCAACAACGCACAAAACATTAAATACAGTTCTTATCAGTTCTCTGTCCCACAAACCATCCAGTGATTACAAATGAAAAACGTGCACTTCTAGTATAGGACTCACTTATTACAATACAATAAAATTCAAAAACATTTATATCCTGTTTAAGCTCATATGATACAAGGGATGTGGAACAATGATAAATATTGTAACATCATTATAAAAGACCACAGGTAAAGGCCCCCAAACACACATATCGAGTGGGGGGGGGGGGCGACAGACGAGCGATGTCACCATGCTGCACTCCATCGCTCAGAGTATCGGTGGCACCCTTTGTGTGCCAGCCGTTAGTTTGAATGGAGACTCCCTACCTTTTGAGTAGTAGAGGTTTTGGTACTTTGGTACTAGTAGAGGTTTAGCATTGGTTACTAGTCATGCTCAGGTGGGATAGGAAATGCACTCGTCGTTCCTCCTTCTCTGGCCAGCCAGGTCTGTCTGGCATTGCTTTGAGGGGGAGTGGGGTCAACTTCCGCATGTGCAAAAAGGACCCTTTAATCACTTGTTATTGTGTTTTTTAGAACTTTGCAATTGCAGCCAAAATGCGGTGAAAAACACCAGGGGACAAAGGTAATTGCAGTGTTTTTCAAATGGCCGTGAGAATCTAGTCTAAGGGTATAACTTTCCACAGCCCTATGGACACAGACACTGGGCCAAAGATTTCTTTTTAGTATAATGTGCATTGCATGACAACTATTATAGTTATGTAGCTATGGTTATAGCTGGTTGTATGGCTGTAATGTTTTAGAAAGGTGGTAACAGAACAATCATTCCATGTGCATTATCAAAAAGAAGCACTAATCCCCTGGTGGTGTGTCGGTATGTAGGTCAGTTCCTATTGAGTTTTCACAGATAATAAGAGCACAGTGCACTGAGGGCACTAGACTCAAACTAAAATATTTTTTTTTCGTGAGAACCTACAGTGTTGTGCCATATTACAAATGTGCTAAGTGTTGCTGGTAAATGTGCTGCAAATCCCAGGAAATTCCAGGATGGCACAATGCCTGGCATAGCCAGTGTGTTGTAAGTATGACTCCTGGAGGAAAGTCTGTTGAGTCTTAGCATGTCTGGTTCTAGTCCATGCCATGAGACCCTTTGTCCTTTAGTGAAGGGGAAATGATTTATTACCTGCAAGCTCATGTTCTGTTAGACATAACATATTACAGAAGTAAAAATTCTTAAAGGTTCTCTACCAGTTCTCTTACAGATGTTTACATATTTTCGAAGCCTGGAGATACAGCTCAATTGCAATAAGTTCTGGCACAGTATTAGCAATTTGGAAGTGGGTGAGTTAGTGGCAAGTGTCAGATCGTTCATAAATAAAGCGAATACATTTTAAGATATTAGTAGAACATACATAAAATCATGATCAGTCCAATATAACAATGTTAAATAACATAGTATTACAATATACAGTTGAGCCCATAATTATTCATACCCCAGGCAAATTTTGACTTAAAGTTACTTTTATTCAACCAGCAATTTTTGGATGGAAAATGACATAGGTATCTCCCAAAAGATAATAAGACGATGTACAAGAGGCATTTTTATGAAAAAAAAACATTTTTCAGCTTTTCTTTACATTAGAGCAAAAAGTGTCATGTCCAAAATTATTCATACCCTTCACAAACTGTCAGAGTCTCTAGGAAAAGTTCTATACCATTCCAAATAGCCCACGCTGTTCTAAAGCAACCTAATTACCCTGATTAATCCAATCAACAGGAGGAAAACAGCAACTTTGCAGTTGGTTTTTGGACAGTCATGGCTAAGACAAAGGAGCTCAGTAAGGACCTGTGGCTGCACATTGTGGCTGCTCACAAGTCAGGAAAGGGCTATAAGGCCATATCTAAATGTGTTCCAGTGGCTACAGTGCAAAGTATTAATAAAAAAATACAAAATGTAGACCAAGGAGGACGCCACTTGGCCTTTGCAAATGCTCATCTGGACAATGAGAAGAAGACTTCTGGTTTTCTGTGTTCTGGTCAGATGAAAAAAAATTGAATTGTTTGGTCACACTTATGTTTTCTTTATTTGGCGTACAAAAGGAGAATCCTTCAACCCAAAGAACATCCCCACTGTCACACATGGTGGTGGGAACCTAATGCTTAGGGGGTGTTTTTCAGCCAATAGACCAGGGAACCTAATCACAGTACACAGCACCATGAAAAAAGAGCAATACATGAGGATTCTCAACTACAACATCAGGCAGTCTGCAGAGAAACTTGGCCTTGGGCACAAGTGGACATTTCAGCATGACAATGACCCAAAACACACAGCAAAAGTGGTGAAGAAATGGTTAGCAGACAACATAAATGTTTTGGAGTGGCCAAGCCAGAGTCCTTACTTGAATCCATTTGAGAATCTGTGGAGGGAGCTAAAGATCAGGGTGATGGCAAGAAAATCCTCCAACCTGAAAGATTTGGAGCACATTGCTAATGATGAATGGGCAAAAATCCCTGTGGAGACATGCAAAAAGCCGGTCTGCAATTATAGGTGTATAGGCAATTATAAGTGTGTGATTGCTGTAACAGCCACTAAAGGCTTTTCTATTGATAATTGGGAAGGGTATGAATAATTTTGGACATGACACTTTTTGCTTAAAATGTAAATAAAAGCTAAGAAATATTTTTTTTCCACAATAATGCCTCTTATACATTGTTTTATTATCTTTTACAAGACACCTATGTAATTTCCCGTCAAAAAATAACTTGATGAGAAATTAATAAAATAACTTTAACCTCCTGGGCGTTGCGGGCTTTGCGCGCCATTTTTTATGGCACAAAAAGCAGCTGCCCTGGCAATCACGGCAGAGTACATTGGCTCCCCCCCCCCGTCAATTAGACGCCGGCGGTGTGTAGGGAGAAAAGCGACGCCCCCTGGTCCCCATCCAAAGGATTGACCGTGAATTGGGTCAATTCTTCAACCTGACTAAACCCTGGGTTAGTACATGCCACTGCACTAGGTCTCGCATGAAAGTCTATTGGAGATGTGTATGCTGCAGCACAAAAATCTTACTGGCCTTCGATGATTTTGGAGATGGAAGATACCCTCATGGAGAAGTGGAATCATTTACAAAGCATGAATATAAAAAGGCAACATACATTTCCATGCTTGTAGATTGATAAATGATTGCACAAAAGATTAAGTAATGATATGGTTAACATGCTGCCACAGATATTCACTGTGTTAACTGTTTATAGATATGGATCAGTAGATTATAAACTGTGACATTTATTGGGTTTGATAAAGTGAAGCTACTTTATGCATGTTGTCTCTTCAATTATTAGACCTCTATGACTCGGGGGCTGAATTTCAGGATGGGGATCAAATGGAGAATTTGTCATGGAATACAGGCATGCAAGCCTTACTTTATGACACAACTGGGCTGAACTCTCCATTGCTAGTCTAGTTGTAATGGGTTAGGTAGGGGTTAAACAGGTGTCTGCCTGTTTACTCCAGGCAAGGGATGCCTTCCTCAGAGGAATCCATTCTGCAGACCTTGTCTCTTCGGTATCTCCTCTGTCGTGGGTCCTCTCATAGGCGTTCCTCTCCTTTGGGACCTGTCCCCAACCCCAGGTTAGTTCCTGCAGGTGGTTCCTTTTCACAGTTCTCCCAATCAAGAATTCAAATGTCCACAACAAAACTGGGGTTCTTTATTTGTACAGGCAAACAAAAAGGACATGATCACTTTACTGCAGCCAAGCCTGACTGCAGAGTACAGTCATGTGGGTTAGTTCCAAAGTAACTTACTGAGCCAGCTGTGTGGAAGTTGCTCAGTAGATTTTATCATTCGGTCAACGAAGAACAAACGTTTTTTTGGTTGATGGATTTGTTCGATGGATACATTTTGTTCGACCTCGAACAAAGGGTCCCCATACATGTTACAATCTTACCATACAATGTGTGTACAATTTCTTCTAACAAAACCATGTAATATGAGGAGCTTTCTAAACCTTCCAATCACTATGTATTCTATCAGGGAGGACCCGGCACTACATAGTTGTTGGTAGATCTAAAAGAAATTGTATGGAGTGATCAAAAGGTGTATGGGGGGCTAAAAATAGTTTAAAAGGTCATAGAACATGTTGGTAAATTTTTATCTGTCATTGTAATTTTGAATATATTTTCATTCGATATCAGTGATGAACAAACCAAAAATCTAATATTACATTCGATAAATGAACGAACGATGTTCGACAGCGGCATCGAACAAAAAATCGAATTCGCCGTTGATTGAAGAAAAAAATGTATATTTATAAATTCACCTTAAGCCACAGTCATTGAACCTCCCCCTCCTGTAGTGAAGGGGCAACTTTTATACATTTTGGCTGGCTACTCCCACATGGGCTGGCACATTACAAACTGAGAACATTCTAGAGGTTTTAGGCCAGACCTGTCAACCTTCCTGTTTTGGCCGGGAAAGTCACGTTTTTATGTGGCTTTCCCGGCCAAATCCCGATTTCAAGAAATCCCGGATTTTTCCCAGATTCTTGAAATCGTGTTGAACTAGCAGGGAGAGGGCATTACTCTCCCTGCTAATATCCCACCCCACACATTATCAGCACCAGTCAGCGACGTCACTTCTGGTACGTGGAACGCGGAAGAACAAAGATCCATATACCGGAAGCGACATCACTGACGTCACTTCCTGTACGTCCCCCGGTTTTTTCATTTCCAAACTTGACACGTATGTTCTAGGCTCTTCCTGACCTTTCAATAGTACAAAAAACTTTTAACTGTTAAAAATCCCCTTTTTTCTAAACCAACCTAAAAAAAATTGCTAGATGAAAAATAAATATGTTTTTGGCAGTCATACCAAGCATCTCAGAAAACTGTGCCCATTAGATAAAGTTTTAGAGTGCAGATCTTCCTTCGAGAACAAAACTGAGATCTCTGCCGAAAGTTGTGAATTCCCATTCACAGAAATGTAATAATAGCATGATATATACTAACAGATATGTTATTTAGTATTTGCATAATGCTATTTCTTGCGTGCACTTCTATACCAGGGGTAGGCCAACTTTTTGACTCATGGTCACAATGGCTTCTTAGATTTGATACTAGGGCCGGACCAAGAGCCTGTAATGGATGACCCGCCATAGCTGTGCCGATTAGATGAATGGCTATGATGTGTAATAAGCATGTGTGACAGGGACATTGTTATGTTAAATTTCCTGCAAATTGTTTGCAGATTCCTAGATATTGTTTGGACACCTCTAGTGCACTCATTGTAGAGAACAGGCGAAGTGGAGCATCTTTTCAACAAGGTGACAAAGGGGCCGGAAAAGAGAGCTAAACAGGCCAGATCCGGCCCTCGGTGCCTTACTTTGCCCACTCCTGTTCTATACAATGTGGACACCTCTTGTAATGAATTCTCACAAGATGTGAGGATTTCTTTTATATGGTTATTATTGTATTAATGGCTCATTCTTTTCAGTTACCGAAATAAACAAAACAGAACTAATATAACTTCTCATTTTATTAAGTCATTCAATACACCAAAAGTTTTATGTATATGGTACTAATCTGATTTGTCATCACTTCCTGAGTGACTATTTGTGAGTCAGTGATGCTTTAGAGAGAAGAAATAATCCACAACTTGTTTTCACTAGCGAGGGTAAGAGCCAGAACCTGGAATGATACATGTTTCTGGAAGTGTTAAGATTTCCTGTGCTCCATTTCAGTATTAACAATGCCTGCAATGTTGATACTGATATTTCATGTTTAGATATAAGACCAGACTGGCAATGTTGTGATCCGGGCATTAATTGGAAGGGCTGTGGCAACATAGGACCCAGGCTGTAACAAAGGTCAGAGTTTTAAAATGAAATTGAACATTTACTATTTTATGTTGGCACAAGACAATAGAACTCATTCTACGTGTAAAATGTTATAATGAAGTTAAAAAACAATGGCTTTATGTCCATTACCATTTGTGGATGTTCTAATGTAGAAATAACAATGCAGTCTGCTAGACCTTTCTACTTCAGACAGGCCAGGAGCTATGCAATGCAATGTAATAAAAGTAAGGCCTGAATGATAGGGGTGAGAAGGGGACTGTAATAATGGGTTAAGAATATGTTTTTTGGTGAATACAGTATCAGGGAGTGTTTGTTTTGACCCCTAGGATTGGTAGTTGGCTTTTGAATTAATTAATTAAATTAAAGCTTCAGAAGGTCAGATTGGGGGCAGTAGTAACCAGATCAGTTGCTGGTGGTCCAGTGAAGAAAGAAGTTTCCCACTCGCCCACCCGATGGAATAATATTGGATTAATTTCTGGTTAAATATAATATTTTGCATATTAATTCATAGTGCTGTGGGTTTTCATGCCTTTGAAAGTGGACAATGAAGTTGGAAAATATTGTTGGGGAGCCATTGGTATGGTGGTAGGGTAAGAACAAACTGACCAAGTGTGTGATCGCAGTGGGCCTGTGACAGCCTTAGTTGTCCTCAAGTCGGTGAGTGGCGTTTAGGGCCACATTCGCGGCAGGCACTGGTGATCTAAATTGAGATATTTATATATACAGTATATATATATAAAAGGATATATAAAGAAATGGTTGGTGATGGAACCTTCAGAGAACTGAAAATGTATTATTTGTTGGAGTCATATTATATAAGAGTATGGATTAAGGGGAGGGGGGTTTATAGTACAGGGTTGACTTCAAATGCTGAAACTTAACATGGCAGCTTCAAGAAAAAGAACATAAGTAAAACTACAAACGGGAAAAGCAACATAACGGAGCATAACTAGTGAAGGCTGATGCAAACAACGCTTTTTTTAATAGCGGGTTTATTTGAATACACTGTATATATACATTATATAAACTATATTTTTTACATATTACTGATCCAAATGTAATTGTTGAAATACAGATGCAGGTATGTTCTGACCCTTCAGATATGTAAAATTAAAGTGTGAGCTCTCAATAGAGATGGTTTAAAGTGTGAGTTGATTGCAAAGCCCCTGAACATGAAATCATCAACAACATTGCCTGGAGACTTAGAGAAGAGTTGTGGGAATACTTGAACAAAAAACATATTTTTACCAGGTATAGTTTTTGCATAAATTAAGTTCAAAGTCAAACTTGATGTTTCAGCTTGAGAAATTTTGATTTTAATTTGAACCTTATTTATGCAAAAACTCTTTGTGTTAGAACAATACTTTCTTTTTTGAAAATAGCCTTAACCCTTCTCTACATCTCCAGCAAGTGTGGCGATGATATCATGTTCAGGGGATTTGCAATATATTATAAATTTGACCAACTCTAGTTGTAAATTTGGCATTGTAGTCAAAGGATGAAATAGCATGTCCATTAACCAGTAGAGTCCATGAATTGTGTCAGCTTTTACTAAAGGCTGCCATACACGGCACGGATTCGTGCCGGATTCCGGCGCGATGGATTCCGGGCGCGTGCACGCGGATCCATCGTGCCGGAATCCCCTGCAGCCCACCTTGCCCGTCCGACCGCATCCGATGGATCAGGGGCACAGAATCGGATCCGAGGAAGAACCAACCTGTTGGTCTTTTCGGGTCCGATTCTGCTCTGATCAGGGGGCGTTGCGCTCAGGGAGGCGATCCATCGGACACGGATCCGGCCGTACAAGGTGGGCTGCCACGATCGGATTCCCTAATGGGCTGATCGTTCTCACCTGTGGATGCCAGCGGAATCGCCGGAATCCATCGGGTGCTGAATCGATCAGCCAGGGAATCCGTGCCGTGTATGGCTAGCTTAAGATAGTTCTGCCAGTACGACCTAAAATGCCTAGATAAGAAGAAGGAATATGTGAGATGTCTCATATTGTTCTTCTGCTGTATAAAGAATGGACATATAAAGCAAACAGTCATATTCTCAGAACTTGCTTGGTTTTTTTATGATGAACAGACCACAGACAATGTAGAGTTATCCAATCCTTTGCAGTACATTGAGGGCGGGGTGTTCTTTTACATAACCACAACTAACAAACGTCATTTTGAAACATAACCTCTATCTAAACTGCTGTTGAGTGCTGATAAAGCTCTAGCAGAGAAATTAGTTAAACATTTTTGGTTTATTGTAGAGATAATAACAGCTTCGACATTATAAGCACAATGCATTTTGCAGTCTTCTGTCTCTCTGAATGAACTATGTGCAAAGCTAAGAAAAATGTCAAAGAGCAAAACATTTAATTAATGGGTAAGAGACACAAAATGAAATGTTATAGTGCTGACATTTCATTCCAACTCTACATTATTATTAACTTCTTTTTACTGCACTGAATTTGCTTTTAATCTGTAAGAACACCATTTTTTTTTTAAATGTAGGTGTCAAAGTATGGTCACTCGTTGAAATACCAGTGTTCTTGTAGTAGCCAGGAAGAGGATGCCAAATTACACCTCCACCTACCTCCATTCTTTTTTTCCATCTTTTGACACAAATATTGCTTGTTTTACTCTTTCCACTTTATTCATTGATACAAGTGAAAAGTTCGCCCGGCAGACAGTTTGTGGCGAACATAGCCTGTTTGCAGTTCGCATTGCCGGTGAACATTATGGGTGTTCGTCCCGCCCACTATACCTTAACATGGAGATGAATTGCGACCCCTCACCCTATAGTCAGGTGGGACAGTACAGCCAATAACACATTTTTCGCTCATGG
>CM070035.1:80155424-80184964 GCA_036250615.1 Ptychadena robeensis | reverse complement strand
GAGGATGATGTGGTCAAAATACTCATTTGCCTAATAATTCTGCACTCCCTGTATTACATCTAGCACATTTCACAACAATAATACAACAGACCCCCACCAAAATGTTCATATGTAAGAATTAAATAAATAATTACATATTAAAAAAAGCATATTCCAGATAAAAAATAACAGCAATAAAACAGAACAGTGCCCCACAACACTTTTATATATCATTGAAATATATTTTGAAAATAAAAAATTAACTCCTCGGGTAACCTGGGTAAACGTGTAGTAATGTGGGAAAAATTCCCACACTACTATGCATGCACAAAAGGATAATCAATTATTTCATTGTTACATATAAAAGTTCATGGTGTCTGTTCTATTAATGTTGTGAAATGTGGCCAATGCGCTTTTACATGTTATTATTTTTTCAATTATATAAAAGTAAACATATAAAAATGTTGGGAGAGATTTTTAAAACTGTATTTATCAATTTGTGTATTGTTAGACATGTGCTTTTATATGTAATAATTTATATTAACCTCCCTAGCGGTTAAGACGAACCCTGTTCGTTCGGCGTTCAGTATCGCCCCCGGGTACACCCGATGCCTCCCTGTAGAGCTGCAGCGTTTGTCTTAATCTCTGCAGCATTTCCGGGGTTTCCATGTTAATGGAGGAGCGCCGGCTTTCCCGCCCACACAGCCGGCGTCAATAATGACACCGGCTGTGTGGAGAGGGGTGGAGGGAGGAAAGAAATGTACACTGCCTTGATTGCCCACAACGGCGCTATATGGGCAGTGCACTAGGGAGGTCAATATTATATATAAAAGTTTTGGGGTGATTTTTAAAAGTGTGTATTTGTAATTGCTGGGTTTTAACCCTTTGGTAATGAATATAGGGGTCAATATTGACTGGCGTGAAATTGATTACACTGTGGTAGTGCGCTTGACCCATCGAATCTAACATCAATCTAGCAAAAATTTATGTGTGTATGGCTACATTAGGAACATATTTGTCTTCAGGCCAGCTGTAGAATAGAGTAGAACTCCAGCAGTACTTAATGTAATCTAGTTATAAGGTAAATCTGAGGCCTAGCGGTACACTAAGCCTTGTATAAGATACAGAAAAAACAGAATGACACTAAAGTTAACAAACTTAAGGCAGGTTTGGTCACACAAAAGACACTCAAAGGTATAATAATTTGTTCATATAATTGTCTTAATACTGAATACCTTTTAATACAACTATAAGTGCAATAATACTCAGCTTTATCATTGTAGTAGAAAGACTGAATATGGGACAGCTACACTAATTGCCTGAGTGACGTGCTGACCTGTTTGTTTTATTCTTTTGACTCCCTTGGAACAGTACTGCAGACTTCTTATTGTTCTTAGACCTTTTTAATCTGCAAAATTGCTTTGCAATTCAGAAGTAGTAGTTTCTTAATTTCTCTTGACACATTCTTTTTTGTTTTTCTTTTATGAAAATATTACATTCACTTGTAACAAGCTATCATCACTGTCGCAATAGGAAAATGATAAACAAAAGTGAACTTTTGTAACTTGCAATTTATCACTAACACAGCAGTTTCCTTTCCGTGAAAATATTTGTTTCTCCATTCATGCTGCGGAGAGGAGTGGCTTTGGAGAAATGAAACAATTCTATACAATAAAGTGAGTCATGCTGAATGTTTTCAAAGCCGATCTGCAGGCACATACTAAATCCCAGACCTACCTCTCTCCAACCACATAACTATAAGCTATATAAAAGCTATATATAAAAGCTATATAACAGCCTACTCCAACAATTGTATGTCACTACTGTCCTTAATCTTCTCTCATCTTTTTCTTAACAAGAACTATCTTCTTGTGCATGATGTGGACAGTTTTCTATTGGATATCCAGCTTCCACATTCCTTGGCATCACAAATGTATGACTACCAGCTGTCACCGACACTCAGAGATTCCAGATCAATGGTTCCCTGTCCCAAAACTACACTACTGCTTATTTCTTCAATACACCCAGAAATAACACATACATTTCAATACAGTCTAAAAGTTTTTGTTTTGGCAAAAAAGATGAACAAATTCTAGTTTGTAATGAATATGAATTTATTTATGCCACCTAAAATCTGTTTTATTCTATGCATGAGAGTTCACAAGGTATTTCTGATGTCCAAAATCTTTAAGGTCCAGTTTCATACCACTTCTTTTTTAAACAACTCTTAGAGACGGCTTGGTATTTGGCACATCTATCTGTCTCTGTTCTTCATTGGTTATATCAGCAGGGCTCCACTGATATAAACAATGCAGTACTGGTGAAAGATCCAGCCTTGGGCAGGTCTAGGATTCTTCTTTACCTCATTAAGCATTCTGCTCTGTGCTCTTGTAGTCATCTTTACAGGACAAACATACCTAGGGAGAGTAGTAACAGTGCTAAACCTTTTCCATTTGTAGACTGCCTGTCTTACCTCGGACACATGAACAAGGCTTTTGGAGATACGTTATTACCCCTCTTCAGCTTCATGTCAGTCAATAATTCTTGATCATAGATCAGACAGTGCTTCTTGAAACCAGGAAACCCAGAAGTGGTGTGTTTTTAAGGGCAGGACAGCTTTCAGCAACACATCCAATATCATCACACTGATTGGACTCAAGGTTGACTCACTCCTGGCTCCAATTAGCTCTTGGAGATGTAATTAAGCTAGGGGTTCACATACTTTTTCCACTCTGCACTGTGAATGTTTACATGTAATGTTTAATAAAAACATGAAAACAAACATATAATGTTTGTGTAGTATTATTTTAAGTAGACTGTGTATACATATTATGACCAATTCATGCAAAACTCCACATAATCCCAAAGGATTCACATACTTTTTCTTGCAACTGTACATCAACCTTTCCTCTAAGGACCTACACTCCTTCCCTCAGTGCTGCTGGCTAGCTTACCTGCATACTGAGATGTCTGGTGGCTCAGGTGAGGTCTTTCTGGTCCCTCTTTTCTAGGTGTCTCTTCCACCAATACCTGTTTCCTTGGGTGAAGGTAGGGGCAGGTCTCTTAGCTGTGGTGACCAGCTGCTTCTGCTGCTAGCCATCTTGGGTGCTAGCATGCTCTATTATCTTTCATGCCTGTGCTCCTCCTTTCAGGGTGTATGCGCTGGTGGGAGGGAGGAGGCTTACTCAACAGCTAGGGAGCCACAACATGGAGGATAAAGGTGTGCATGCAGCTCGGAAGCCACGGGTTGTTGACCCCTAGTCTATAGTGTAGGGGAATTTTCTGTATTACAAGCTGGATCCACCATTACTGCCACTTTTCTTTCATCTTCATTCATGTTTTCTTTTAGTTTACATTGTCATAGCTAAATTACATATACTTATGGATAATGTTCAAATACTTTTATAAGGAATATTTGGATTTCCCTTCTTACATCTACTTTTAATTAGACTTTGTAAAAAGCCTGAAAATATTAGACCTCTGAAAAGAAGAAATGTAAGGCTCACATCCTGACAGGGAAACATTATTCTATTTTATGAGTTTGCTCTGCTATACAACACTTTCATGTGTGTTGTTTAGCTGTGTTAGTCGGAGCTCATGAACAGTAATTGTAAGTAATGACCTTCCTTGCTACCTTGCTACCCTTACAAAAAAAATCTTCTGTTCCAGGGTTGTTAAAGAATTACATTTGCCAGCTTGTACCAAGGCCCAGTACTGTCACATTGAAGAAAGCTTTGTTGACGTGATTGTGTTGTAATGTTTGTTTTATTTCATAACACACTTATACCTATTACAAATAACACATGTATCAACCGTAGCAAAACTACATGTTTTTAAGTTGCAATAGGAGTTGGGTTCAGGAGACTTAAAGTGTTAGGCAATTTCGCCCCAGTTTCCTCACGCAGTAGAGGAAACTGTACCCTCTCAATAGAAAATTGTAATTCTTTGCTTTTTGTAATTTTGCAAAACATATATGGCCTTTATCTTATGCAAATCATTAGAAATAGATGGGTTATTAGCTAAGGGCATAATCTGCCACATACTGCACGCTATCATATGGCAGGCAACTGTCAATCTAACAATGCGGGATCTGCTTTCAATGCAGGCCTAAAAGGAGCTCAGACAATGCAACCTTGCTTGATCTAGAATGGACACATAACAATTCATGATCAAATTGACAAATAATCAACTAATTTGACACACCATTATATTTTCTCAATCTAGTCACATTGTTTCTACATAAATGTGGATAACTCTATTCTTTAAACCCCATAGTCCTGTGGTGTAAGACAATATGGATACTGTGCATGTGTGTGTGTACTTAGCACTTTGTCTATGAAGAAGCAATTTTGTTGAACCAGTTAGAATGTGATCCAGTGGCTCATCATGAGATCTCACCTAATCGACCCCTATTGCCTGCTTCAAGCATCACCATCGTAGGTGGGTTCATAAATCAATAGCTCAGCTAAATTTGTCTTATATTAACTCTGGCAGAGAGAGGATGAAACCTACAGTGTACTCCTTTTATGGGGGAAAGTAAAGCATTCAGACAAGGTTTTCTTCCATGCCTGGTAATTTTTCTTGAAAAGTATCAACCAGCAATTTACAGAGATTGTCATCCAAACAGCATTTTTTTATGCTTTATGCTTTTATATCTCATTTAAATAGTCTAGAGCAAAGATAGCAACTTAAAGTCTTTCATCGTGGGCCGCAGTGCAGCTGTGGGGAAGAGCCCATTCAAATGCACGGACGTGATCGCTAAGCCACGATTAAAATCACGGACAATCGCCAAAGTGGGGACAAGCCCAAACACATGGCGACTGAGACCAAAATTCTCAAATTAGAACTCCTTAGGCCAAAATGCAGATTTCTACTAATCTGATGTGCAGTCCTTGTGTTTTTTGGCTCACACAATTCTCTTCTTTTTCTTGTCCATAAGTAATGGTTTGACAATGATGGCTGATCTAATGCAAACTCCTGTGCTAACAGTTGATGTTAATTTATGTCTGTTACTAAAACTCTATAAAGCTTTTCACATTTAATGTTAGGAGGTGTCAGTTTGTGGTTTGTGGCTCCGGCAACTAATTTATAAATTAAAAAATTTGTGATCTCCAGTCATTATTACCTTCATTACAAAAACGATTTTTGCAATAAAAAGTGCCGATGTTTGAATATTTTCACAATCAACACTACTGATGCAAAAGTCTTGAATATTGCCAATAATGAAGATATAACACTATATTTGAGATCTTCGCTTCGCATCGTCAGATGCTACTTTTAAGAAAAATAAAGAAAAATAAGTTACTTGATATCTTTAATATTAATATATGGTATAAAACGTATGGTATATGGTATAAAACATAATACAAACATTGAAAGAGGAGTGTGAAGGTTCAAAATTGGTAATTTACTTTGCCTGGAGATCTGAACGCGGACCTAGCACTTCTGCATCTACTTTCTATTATCAGCACTAGTGATGATCGCGAATATTTGGATTCCCAATATTAATCGCAAATATCGGCAATTCGGAAATTCGTGAAGATGGTGAATATATTGCCGAATATTCGCAATTCCGGATATTCTGTATTTTTTATCCATTACACACGCCTCTCAATGCAAGTGGACGAATGGGAAGGCTGCAACAAGAGCTTAGCAACACTACCAACAGTTTTTAATTGAATATTGGGGTGATGCGAATATTGCGAAAATCGTCACTTTTGAAAATTCGCACACAAATTCGCGCCATGTTAAACATATATTGCGCGCGCAAAATTTGCAATAAAAACTGCCGATATTCGCAATAAAAAAAACCCTGAATATTGCCGAATATTTTCAGAATGTTTTCCATAAAATTTGCGACATGCCGCGAATACTAATGTTGCCTATGCCGCTCATCACTAATCAGCACCAGAAGTAGAGGTATAGGGTAGATTGGAGTTTGAAAAACGATACTTAACCTGGGGAAAACTATTCAAATCCACTGCGTTGATGTTGGAGGGGAGAGCGTCACTAGATTGAAATCCGCATTGGCGAGCAGTGTAAGACCAAATAGTCTCGCTTCTCCATCTTACATGCTAAAGGACAGGACACTAAAAGTATGCCGGCACTGGAGCGAGGAAGAGGGAAATGTTGGTAGTTTGCCTGGTTAAAGACTACATAAAGGTAAGTAATGTGTATTTAAAACTGTTTAAAACTGCTTTCATTCACTCAACATATTAGCCAGAAAATTAAAACTCTTATTATACAGGTACATATAACCCAGAGTTCCCTTAGTAAATAGGTGCCCATTTTAATTAGTGTATTAACAGTTAATGAGGAAGTAAGTGGCCTAAGGATTTACAAATAGTTTAGCTTAGTCTTAAGAAAACATAAGTCTTGGCTGTGCCATAGTGCCATTGTGTGCTGCTGATTATGACATTTGGTGTTTAGTTCTTCTGAGCCCCAAAGTAAACACCCATAGCCTTATTAACTTGCATTAGACTCACTAGGTCAGTTTAAACAATGTCATAAGAAGACTGAAATATATCTTGCACAAGAACGCGGATGTTATCACACATTCATTTGCTTTAAATCTTAACAAATGGATGTCACGGACTTCATCAAGGTGTACTTACTTCGCTCTGATTTTGACGTTTATTTGCATTTAGTATTTGTTATAACAACTAATCCAACATAAAAAAAAGTTGTTTGCATAACTTCTGAACCTGGCTGCTGAAAAACAATATACAGTAAGATATGAATAGGTCATTATTGCCATATGTGGATGCTTGGAAATCTGCCAGCAGCGTCTAGAGCGATAATTTGGGGTTACAAAATGACTGTGAAACTCTATAGTCTATTAATGACTAATGTTAAACCTTCTCCACACAATAAGGCATAGAAGGGCACTTCATGATTGATGTACCAGCCCCATGTGTTTAAATAAGCCTTGGCTTTCTGTACTAAATGTCCATTACAGCAATAATTACAGAAAGTTGAAACGGATCAATTCATTTTGGTACATGACTTAACTTTGCAAAATGAACTTTTCTTGTAATAACACCATACATCCAAATTATAATGTGTCACCGTTGAGTAATCTGACAAAGAAGAGATCTTCCTGCCAAGTAAAAAGTATTTTTGGACCAATATAAGCTGACCCCAGTATAAGAGGTGCCTAATTTTATCTACAAAAACTGAAAATATATACTGACTCAAGTATAAGCAGAGGGTGGGAAATGAAAAGTCAGATAGTGTAGTTTTCTAGATGAGAAAATATAGAGAAAGCACCATTGTCCCTAGGAATGAATCAAATGGGTGAATCTTAGTGCCACAACCTTAATAAAGTTAAGAGAACACAGGTTTATTGTTATTACAAGATAGGTTTTAAAGGTGTTTCTTATGATTCAAACATGAAAATAAATTTCCATCTAAAAAGTTTTTTTAATTATTATTATTATTATGGGGACCAAAACATGGAATGGATACTTGTTTTCATTTTTGTATCATAAGTTGTGGAATGTTCTATTTAAATTTCTATTAAATTCCTTCTCCAGTAACAAGTAAGCCCCCCCATACACCTTTAGAGCACTCCATACAATTTCCTTTAAATCTACCAACAACTATGTAGTGCCAGGTCCTCCCTGATAGAATACATGATTGTGATTGGAAGGTTAAAAAAGGTCCTCATATTACATGGTTTTGGTAGAAAAAAAATTGATTGTACAGAAATTGTATGGTAAGATTGTATGGTGTATGGGGGTCATTAGTGACCAGCCACCAGATGGCAGTGTGCTGTCGTTTGTTTACATTTCATCAGATGATGTCGGAGAACACAAGGGGGCTCCACAGAGGCTGGCAGTGCCTGCAATTCAGCGACCTGGAAGAGGCAAGTGGACCCTGACTCTGACCCCTGACTCAAGTATACCCCCATTTTTGGGGCTGAAAAAAGTCAGCTTATACACAAGTATATACGATAAGTTAAAATTTTGTTCACAATTTTGACTTAAAAAATGTATTTATGCAAAAACTACATGTGCTTGAGCAATACTTAAACATTCTAAAACCCTTCCCTACATCTCTAACATTTTGTTTTGATGAGCATGATAGCATGTTCAGGGGCTTTGCAATTCTCATAGGTTAGTTAGTCAAAATTTCACAAAAATTTTGTGACTATGTCTAGTCTATACTAGAGTTTAAGTTGTTGCCATTTTTTCAATAAATTTTGGGTGCTAAAAAATTCAGCTTGTACTTGAGTATATAAGTATATATTTAAAGCTGAACTGTAGCCAATTTGTAAAGAATTTACTGAAATTGCTTAGTCTGGTTTACTACAGACAGAGAGTAAAGCCCCCCATACACCACATACAATTACCATGCAACTTCTGTACAACCAACTTTTCTTCTACCAAAACCATGTAATAGGAGGACCTTTCTACACCTTCCAATCACTATGTATTTTATCAGGGAGGCCCCTATACTACATAGTTGTTGGTAGGTCTCATGAAAGTTGTATGGAGGAATCTGAAGGTGTATGGGGGGCTTTAGGGTTTGTTCACAAGGGCCTGGTAAGCGTAGAATCAGCTCAAGTGACCAGCGGCGATATTGGGCATCCTCCAGTCGATTTTCCAGCTTTCATCTGGTAGACCTATCCTAGGGTCACTATGAAAACGACCCTCTAGCTCCTGCACTAGGGAAGCGACTGTGTAAATCTAGCCTTAGAGACATCCTAGTTTACTATTTGGTGAACTAACAATCTCATTTAGCCTCCCTCTCTAGTTTTGCTGTCTCTGGACCCTCGTTGGATTTCAGTCAAGTTCATGCTACCACAGCTTCCTGCTTTCATAAAGCCATGTACAGCACCCTGCTGGCATCCCCTACCAGCTATGATCTCCCCAAAGCACAAACACAGAAACAATGTCACTGTATAAGTCACAAAATAAGATAGTAGTGAAAAGTAGTGTGTTAACGAGGAAGAAACAAGGAATCACAGAAGGTAAACGTCTTTCAGAACAATATTCAGAAGTAAGGTAAAAATATGTACTTTTCAAAGTGCTGAAATATTTTTCAGCACTTAGCTCATTGTAGACATATTGCCCAAGTTTTGCAGAACTGTCAGTTATGTTATAGGTTTGCATGAATACATTTCTGGCGTTTCACAATTTACAGCAGTAGTATCCGTTTCTCTGCTTCAATAAACGTTTATTTCTTCACTACCATCATAACAATGTAAGACAAGCATAAAGAAAAACTAATAAGATAATGGATAAACAGTCCCCGACTCTTAAGTGTTATCTGCAATGTAGCAACAGTCATACCACACCAACAAAAGAGTATATTACTGTATTTTCAATTTAGGATATGAATTCAATGTGCTCCATGGCTTTTGCTTAAAAATAATAAAAATAAAAGTTTTTGAATAGGCTCTTCATGTTAAGTTTTGTTATATAGCTAACAGGGAGAGGTTAAACTTCAAGGCCCCAAATGCTGTGAAAGTTTGTCTTTTTGTTTGGCAGTCAATGTTATATGAACCAATGATGCAAGATTCCACTCCATTCAATGGCATAAGTGTCTTCAAGAGAGCTTCACAACTTGATTCTCCTCATTCACAATCACTTGCCGTTGCAATACATGAGTAAATAGCTAATGACTCTATATAGATCACACTACATTTCTACATTTAGGATCCGATTATTCCAAATTCATAAATTTGATCACATGTAAATTAAATACACACAGTTCAACTATTCAAAGGATGTCCTTTGAATATTTTTTAAGGCTTTAGAATAACTGGTCCAACTCTTGTAATGAATAAAGACCTTTTAACTGTATCCTATGGTCGGTTTTGATGTGTAAGAGTCAAGAAAACCCTGGAAGGGCGTGTTCTCAAAGGACATGCTTTGAATAGTTGTACTGTGTGTATATAAATATGGAGGGTGTGGCACATTAAACCAGGGGTAATAACCCCCATAGATTTACTGCATACAGCACATTTACATTAAGTATGATTATTTCAATCAATACCATCACAAATAATACAAATGCAGAAACATACCATCCTCAGGTTGTGGTAAAAAGTGCTACATGTATACTATTACTATCCCTTAACAGAAAAAAATGTAATCGTATGCACAAAGCATTTTTTTGGCCTAAATGAACCCAATTTTAACATGGACTAACCTCTCCTAAGGAAGCTCTATTGTATGCGTCAAGAGTGTCAAGAGAATTACTTGGACCTTTTTACTACTGCAGGCCATTGCATGCTCTGTATCCAATGTGATTTTCTACTTTCTTACTGCATAATGAAATTATGCATTGGTTTAGGACATGGACTATATTTTATGGTTTTTATAGAATAAAATAAACCATTTCCTAATCGACTTTTTTTGACCCAAACCATTATTTAATATTCTTTGCGGTGAAAGTCCTGGGTGCTTGCCACCTCATTCTGTTGATGTGGTCTACTGACACTCTTTTCTAGTGTTTATGTATATGTGGGATGTTGACAAAATCACGCGCTGAGGTTGCTTGATCAAATACTACTACTTAACTCCTCTCTATCTTTCCACCTCACAAAAAAAGTAGTTAAGGTGGCCATACACGGGTCGATACCCACGCAATCAATGACCACCAGCTCGAGCGCAGCGTGTAACATCAGTGTGACGTCACCATACTGCGCTCCAGAGCTCATCGATTGAACTGAAATATATATGCGCAATAGATGGATAAATGGAGATCAAACAGGAATTTACCAACATGTTGGTTCCCTGTTCGATTAAGCTTTCTCCGAACTAGATTTTTCCCACTTGAAGACAGGATGGCCACAATCGACCACCTGCTCACGATGTCATCAATCACGAAAGTCATAAATCACACAGGTATTGACCTGTTTATGGCCACCTTTAGTTTACATAGGGCTAGAATTACCATGCTACTTGCCTAGAGAGGCTATATTCATCATCAACAGATACAACAGGGCCCCTACTAAATAGGATGTGTTGCGCTTGCTGGACCATGCTGAATTGAGTGCTGAAAACAAATGCAGATACTACATCTGAAGACCGGTAAGCTGCAGTATTTAACAGAACTTTAAGTAAGAAAAAAACTTGAGCAAACTGTCAATAACAAAGCTCTTTCTTCTGGCTGACTACAAATAAAGTAGCGAGATGTCATTTTTAAAACACATGGTAATTTTTTAATTCAGAACAGGAAAGAAAGCTGGATTAGGAGGTAAAACGTACAACAAACAAATGCTGGGAGGATTTTAAATCCATAGGAAGTATGAATCAGTTGAGTTGTAAAGACGGATTGTCCAGGTAAACAAACAGCCTGAACTAAAGTAAAAAATCTCTTTCTGCAAGATTACACAGCCTTTCCTTTTTCCCCTTTTAGCAAAAACTGTATTTTTTGCTAAAGTAAAAGAAGCACTGCAATATAAGATGCACCCCTATGTGCAGCTGTATAAAAAGGTGCATGCTTTTTCGTCCATCCACATCTGACACACACACACAAATGAGCTGTTTATGTAAGCCACAGGTGGCTGGCTTTGATAGGACTATAGGAGGAAGTGATTGCTAAGCAGCCAACAAAGTTGGATGCTCAGCAACAGTGATGGCCGAACATCAGCTGTGGCTGTTCGCGAATTCTGCAAATACCCTCTGCGAACATGCGAACGGCGAACCTCTATTGACTTTAATGGAGGGCGAAATTCTCAAACTTACAGGTCATATTTGTAGCCAAAATATCAATAAAAAAAGTCAAAAGGGTGCAACTACCTGGCCAGTGTCATGCCAGAGGGGGATCAATGGCTAAACTTCTCCCCCAAAATATGGATTTTTCAAAATGCTGTTTTCTTCAGGTCTAATGGCCGGAAATCTCATGTAAATTATAGGTTTTACCACAAGTTGCCGGACAGTACATTCTGCAGTGCATCGCATCTAATCAGATCTCTCTGCAATGCATAATAAAGCATACCCCACCCCCATAGGAGACTTTTATGGCTCAGTAATGATGAACTACATGTAACAGAACACCTTAGCTATAGCTGCAAGTCACTGGATGGAGTGTAATAGTAAAGTAGCTAAGCCATCCCTCAATCAGCAGCAACTCTCCCTATCTACCTAGTACTGCAGACACAGGATAAATGTAAAATTGCCGCCGGGCTGCTTATTTTTATAGGGGGGGTGTCCTCCAGGAGGAAAAATGCGTTATTGGCTGTACTGTACCACCTGACTTTAGGATGAGGGGTCGCACTTTGTCTCCATGTTAAGGTATAGGGGGCGGGTAGAACACCCATAATGTTCGCCGGCATTGCGAACTGCGAATATGTTATGTTCGCCGCGAACTGTCCACCGGGCAAACTTTTTGGCCATCACTACTCAGCAATTACTTCCTACAAGTCTGGCCAGCAAAAGAGACACCCCAAAGTTAGGTTCTGGGAGGCAAAGAAGCAGAGGGAACCACCTGAGGGCGGATCTTCTGTCTGACAGCTTACCTGCCTCCTGGAACTCAAGCTCCATGCTACCAGCCAAGCATGAGTTACAGAAGACTAAAGCTCCCCATACACCTTACAATCTTACCATAATTTCTGTAAAAGCAACTTTCTTCTACCAAAATCATTTAATATGAGGATCTTTCTAAACCTTCCAATCACTATGTATTCTATCAGGGAGCACCCAGCATTAGATAGTTGTTGGTAGATCTAAAGGAAAATGTATGGAGTGATCTAAAGGTGTATGGGAGGTTTTAGAGGCAGACAATTTTTCCCTTAGGTAGCATTCCCGCTTCCACGGGCCAAGCTCAGTGCTCGGCTCGCTAGTGGATGGATTGTGAGGGCACGAACTGGTTGCGATCTTTAAGAAACACGGATAAAAAGAGTGTGTCTTATAGTAAATATTGTAGCCATTGTATTTGCCTCCTTGGGGCAACTAGGTAATTATAGGAAGATGGTTTTAAGAGATGTATCTGGGCTGCTACTACTACCATTGCAGACCTCCTGTTACACATACTAGCAGTATAATACCATGCATTGTAGTGCACATCATCCAATGTGCGTTGGGGTGACATTCGATGCCATCAGAATTCTCTTACGCTCCAATATAAAGCATGGTGCCACACAGAATACATGTGAGTATTTGTGGGGTTGTTGCTGTGATGAGATTTTGCATTAACTCAGACTATTTATTTTATGGAACCTTTTCAGAATAAGCATCTTCATTTTATGTGTGTTTTTTATTGCATAATGGTTGTGAAACCTGCTTTTTAGAAGCTTCTGTATCAGCAGTAAGAGTTTTGACTACTATTTAATTACAGTCACTCATAGCCAAAGCTTCAAAGTCAGGATACCAGCTTTACATCTGAACAATCATTATTGATATACTTGCTAAGAGCAGAAATGAGAGTTTGTTAGAAGCATGAATGACTCAGTCAAGGTTCTGTTTGCTTCAATAAGCCAACCTGCCAATCAAGGTCAGGCAGGAGTTAGCTTGCTTCAAATATCTAACCTAGCAAATAGAGAATAAAACTACTGAAAGTGTAAATGAATAAATGTGTATTTAGTGTTTAATTACGTGGGCAAAAGAAGTGATCGTCTTGAATAATGCAATACATTGACATTTGTAAAATACGAAAAGGCTAGTAAAATTATTAACAAACGTACATGTTATTGCAGAGCCTCAGAACCTCACAGCATTCTGTTCTCAGTTCTTCTTCGTCCATAAAGGATCCCAAATTGGGCAAATGAAAGTCCTAACCTTCATACAACTGAATTGTTGCGGAAAGACTAAAAGCAAGAAGTTAATGTTAGCTGTTCTGTTTAGGGATGGTTGAAAAATTAGCAATGCGAAATTTCGAAGGGGCTATTGTGACTTTTGATTAAAGAGTAGAAAATTTATCCCAAAATTCAACTGAATCAAAATTTTGATCTAACAATATGTAATATAGTGCTGATCATCACAATATTGCGAATATTGGTACTTTTTATTGCTAAAATCTTGAATATAGTGCTTTATCTTCATAAACGCAAATACTCGAGATTCTGGGGAAAGTACTATGCATTGCGTTCCCAATATGCGCATATAAATAATTACCTTCTTTGTGCAGAATCTCGAATATTTGTGATTATGAAGGGTGACAGGCCGTAAATGTGTCAGAGGGTGTATCCTGGAAGAAGTCCAGGATAGTATTTGATCGCTACTGTCCGTTACTGTGCAGTTTTTGTTTTGGGATCCTGGATTCTGATATGGGAGGGAAGGAAGGGACTGGGTGGGCCTTCCCATTGCATCCATGAATTTACACCTGATCCTGGATTCTGGGATGGGAGGGAAGGAACTGGGTGGGCCTTCCCATTGCATCCAGGAATTTACACCTGATGGGCATCAGGGAGGTAGCTGGGTGTGTCTCCACAAAAAGAGCTCAGACCATTGTGTGAGGGCTCTCAATGAGGTTGGAGACAGTGCTGCTGGGCACAGCAGATACAGGGCACACGGAGAGTGTATGGCCCCATGCTGGTGGCTGCTAGGAGGCAGGCCAATAAGGTTACCTAAAGGAAAGAACCTTTAGCTAGCCACACACGTGTCGATTCCCGAGCGATCGATCAACCATCCGATCGATTCCGGTGAAGCCACAGGCATTGATCGATCGACCATACAAGTCTGTGCCTACCACCTTAGGCCACCGATTCCTGGACGATAACATTACCAGTCAATCGATTCACAAATGTCAACACCCCTTGATGTGTGCTCAATCGATCAGAAAACACCAACTGGTTGGTTCTCTGGCCGATCCGATTTGGGGGCCATGTCGATCGGGCGGGGTCGATCAGTCAAGGTGGGCTGCACTCGATTCCTCACCAATCGATCGGTGTGCGCGCGCCTGGTGATCGATCGGCCAGGAATCGTGTGGGAAATCGACCTGTGTATGGCCACCTTTTGTTTGATCCGTGCAAAGCCAGGAGGCATGGCATTTTCAGGACTTTTGTTTGGCTAATATTTTACCCCTGTGAGGGTGACTTTCTGTTTGGACTGGTGCTGTTAATTAATGTTGGCAGGCACCCTAAAAAGAATCCTGTTCTTGTGGATATACCTCACTGAAAGCCCCATTTGCATCTGATCCCCGACAGAAGATAGCACTATATTCAACATTTTTTTAATCAAATTCAAGAAATTGTAACTATGCAATCCAATCAAAATTCGATCAGGAAAATTTAAGTTGAATCGAATAACTTTCATTTCCACATCTCTATTCTGTATGGAGAAATGGGTTAAATTCTTAATTAATCAACAACATGATTGATCAACAGTTACTGCAAATGTTAAGTTGCTGCACAAGGGGATCACAGCAAATAATGAGGGCATGAGTCAACTACTTTTGCCACATGCAGGTATTTACATTTTTTTGTTTTGTTTAAAACAGACCAATACTTAGAAAAACAAAACTAAAAAACACCTATGAAGTAATAAAAAACATAATTACTTGCTGGCTCTCTCATATATACAGGAAAACCTGTATAAATGAGTCTGTGAAGGTTCTCATTCATCCAGGTCAATGATATCTGTAGTGTTTAATTCAAATCAAAGCAAAAAGTCAAGTGCCGGCACATTGAATAAAAATTCCAGATTTTATGGAAGAAAAATCGACATCCACAACATTGATAACAGACCAACACCCTCACGGGGGTCCCCTCCCTCAATTCAAATCAACTGGACTTGCTGTGTTTATTTCTTGAAGACGTCTTGAATTAAACACTACAGATACTGTATATATGAGATGTCTAGCTGCTGGGATCAAATTCTGACATCACCCAGACTCTGTGCCTGGCAATGGCAATCATGGCTGGTGGGGCACACATAGAATGGGGGCAGTCATGGGTGAGTGACCTTTACACAAATAACAAGTCTGGTGCAGTTCCAGGGTGGCAGCAACCGTTATGTAACCATATGTATGTACCTAGCCTAACTTTACTTCTCTTTCCTGTAATGGGAAATGTAAAATGAAGGCTATATTGAAAACAAGGGGGATATGGACACCAGTTTAGTTCAGTACAGTAGTTAAATGGATCTGAAGATATATGGTACTAAGGTTATGACCCCTCTTACCTAATGGTCATTGGATATATGGGACCACCATTCCTGACATCCAGAAGTTCCTGGTCCTTCGGGGAACCCTCTTTCTTCTCTGGTACTTTCTATATCACCAACCAAGACAAATATACAGAACACAGAAGCCTTTATCTGCACACTGACTCAGTGTGAAATGTAGCTTCTGGGGGAATATTCCACTAAAACATGTGTAAACCTTAACAACAAACCTCTTTTATTAGCTGTGAAATATACTATTCAACACACATTGTTATATCTGTCTTATGAGTACATCTTGCCAGAAATTCACGCTGTCCCTTTCCGGTGTTATCTCAAAGAGTCTATTCAGCTCTCCCAGTTCTTATTTCAGGACATTGAGATAAAGACAGAGGGATGTAATAAGTAGTTTAGCAAAGGTTTGAGGGACTATAGGCTTACACCCACGTCAGATAATCATCTGTCGTGATCAAATTGGCTGAATATAAGATGTGAGTACAAGTGTCACTTGTACTTGTCACCAAGTCAGGACCAATATATCAACCAGCGTCCTGCTCAGCACCGGTAGTCTTAAGCTAGCCACACACGATAAAGTAACAGATTAGAGGAACATCTGGCGCTGTGCGCGCTCACAGCTCCCGATGTTCCTCTCATCTGTTTCTTCATCTGAGCCAACTCGATCAAACAGGTTTCCAAAATAATGGAAAGCCTTGGTCAAAATACATTACATTGAATGGGGACCGCGAATCGCCATCCAATGTAATGGATGGACTGACAGCTGAGCTGCACACACAGGCTGTGATCAGCTATGGCTATGTGTGAAAGGGGCATGGCCAGCACGTCTCTGCCAGGAGAGGGGAAGGGGGGGGGGTGCAGGCTGGCTGCTTCTCCAGCTGGGGAAAGGAGAAACCCATCGTACGGTAATTGATGTACCCATGTACCCATGTGGTGCACATTGATTGATTTGAATTGCTCTTTGAAAATATCAGCTATTCAAGAATTCGCAAATATGGCAGCGGATATTGGCAATTTCGAATATTCGAGATATTATGCACTGGCAAGCATATGGCCATGCATTGTGAATATATAATGGCGATGCGATAATAAATACCACATGTGACCATTCATTTTGAAGATAATCAAGGTGTGATTATAACTGCAATGCATAGCCATATGCGCACATTTTTTATTTCCGATTTTCAAATATCAGTAGACTTATTTGTGAAATATCTGGAATTCGAATATTGCCTATACTTCATTGAATATTGCTCATCACTAAACTGCTTCTGAAATATAAAATCACATATTCCAACCTTCCCCTCTTCACCTGTCGCCATACTTATTGGATCCAGTCCTCCAAGATGGTGAAGTGAGACTCTTCTGGTCTTGCTCACTCCATCAATCCAGATCTACAGAACACAACACTTGACCCCTCCAGTGTCACCGTAGCGGGATGCTGGGCACCAGGCCTGCCGTCAAGTGAGCACAGGGGCACTCCCGTCCTGAGCCTGACTATCTAGGGGGGCCTGGCAGACCATTTCCCAGTGCAACATAACTGGACAGCCGAAAATTCACCAGTTTAGGGGACTTTCCAGGTAAGTTTCTTTTTTTACCCTTACACGCATAGATTTCCACCCGATTTTTTGGGTGATCAACCATCTTGCGCGCTCACGGCCATGTCCGTATTTGTTAGATCAGTCTAATGCTTTTGACAGGGACAAATGTTCTACTCTTAAGTATGGGTATGTTTCTTCAGCTCCGTCTGAGATTCGTCGGGGCTGAGAACACAGAACCTGTCTGAAGCTGCCTCCTTCTCTCCCTCAGAAGCTGTGAGTGGGGAAGGGGAGGTGCTAGCAGCTCCTCCCTCTCCCTTCGTGCTAGGCTGCCAGCTCCTGACAGCGTCTTCTTACAGCCAGTGTCCCTAGATACTGTCGGCCAAGTCCCCTTAGCTGCTCAGGCACTGACGGCCCAAGCAGCTAGGGGGACCCGATGGACAGTGCTGGCACAAAAAGGGTGCCCGGCCGATTATGAACCAATGTTTCAGCCGATTGACCGGGCGCGATGACTAAACGTGTATGGGGGGCTTTATGATCGACTCTTATAATGCTTATAACCCGCTTCTTATTTCTTATTACTTCTAATGCTTATAACCAAAAGCAATACGCACAGTGTTCGTGCTGGCTAGCATCACAGAAAGAAGAAGAGAAGCTGTAAAGCTGGATCTTTGCAAATACTTTGAGAATACAGTGGAATCGAATTTCGAATGTTCCTTTATCTATTCGCAAATTATGCAGATTTGAATATGCCAGAACTAGTGATAACGTTGCAGTGTATCATGGTGCGTGGTTTGTATATCTTCCAGAATGAACTCTCCATATTATTTCTGGATGAGCAGACTGGAAGGCTTAGCACTCAGTTGGCGTGAATGGGAGCCCATGGCTGTCGCCCACCCCAGGCCATAGCTGAGATGAGTCACACTGAACTCCTAGCTTCGTACTCGTCTCGGCTTTGCAGAAACAGCCAGGCACTATTAAACGCTGCATATGTATGAGCGGAGTAGCATTTGCACAATGGGAAGGGAATGCCTCAGTCAATGTGAGAGCCATCACTTAACATACAGCTTTACCTCCAGCCTGAGAAGAGATCCCATAGTCCCATAGAGACCACTGCGCCTTTCATGCCCTCGCATGCTTTGTAAAGTGAGAGTTCATTCATTCCTAGAACGTCGTGTATTACCACAAACCCCCCTTCCATGGCGTGTGCACGCAGGCGGCCAGCAGGCGGCGCTCTTGTCACGCCGCACTACTATGAGGGGGCACTTGGCCAAATCTTATTTTTATGGCTTTAGCTGTGACTCATGCGAATAGGGTGGCAAATAATCATCCATAATTAATGACCCATGTTCGCCTTCCGGGATTACAGAGATAAGCAGCGAAGGAGCGCGCACCCCCTGCCAGCGACGCTGCCATCTGTGCCCGTGTTAGATAACCCTCATCCACTGACAGGACGCAGCAGCCCCCGGCTGGAACGCGCCTCATTCAGGGAGATCCTGGCCCCGCCCCTCCAGGGAGATTAGCTCTGCTTTGACGTCAGATACAAAAAGGCATGTGCGTAATGTGCTTGTGATTGGCCGAGCGGCGCTGTCACTCAGCTGTCCCGGAGCGCAGGTCTAGGTGGTGTGTGACTTATTCTGGGGGATTCTATGTATTGTTATAGCACGGGGTAGCGGTGCACGGCCCCAGTGTTCAGTCCTCAGTGACAGACTACCTCCACCCTCGGGTGACTCCCTGACCCCTCGGGACTTCTATCCACACGCAGAGTGTCAGAGGGAGATGTGCCCGGGCACATAGCTATGCTAATGAGGGGCGGCTGTGGGAGGAGCCCCATAGCCCGTATATAAAGTAGTCTGGGAAAAAAGCGCAAGCACATAGAGTAGAAAGCTCCAGAGACGAGTGTGTGACGGAGGCAGCTGACACCAGGTGATCAGTAGGGGCCAGCTGGGTGCACGTTGTCAGGGACAGGGGAGTGCTGGGCTTGTTTTCCCTCCTCTTAGTAGCGGATTATGTAAAGCTGCTGTGATCGCCTGTGCTGATCGCCTTCTGTGTGTCTTTTCAGGATCATCACCATCCTCCTCATCTTCTCCTCCGTGCTGGAAGACGGCATCTGACCATGGCAGACGAGGAGAACGCCAGCGCCGTCCATGGGATATGCTCAGGCTGCGACAACAGTAACTGCAATGTACTAAGTTGGGAACAGGTCCAGCGCCTGGACGCGATCCTCACCGAGACCATCCCCATCCATGGCCGCGGAAACTTCCCCACTCTGGAGATGAAGCCCAGGCAGATCGTGAAGGTGGTGAGGTCCAGGCTGGAGGAGAAGGACATCAAGGTCCGGGATGTCAGGCTCAATGGCTCTGCTGCCAGTCACATACTACACGAGGACAGTGGATTGGGCTACAAGGACTTGGATCTCATCTTCTGCGCAGATCTCAAAGGAGAGGCCGAGTTTCAGACTGTCAAAGACGTGGTCTTGGATTGCCTATTGGATTTCTTACCAGAAGGAGTTAATAAGGAGAAGATCAGCCCACTCACCCTTAAGGTAACATTCTAACCAACTTTCATTGCAGGAATGTGACCCCTAGACAGAGATGAGACCCCCTAGATAGAGATGTGACCCACTAAATCAGTGGTTCCCAAACTTTACTTTCTGGGCCCCCTTCTCTATGTAGGAACATTATCAAGCCCCCCTCCCCATTCAAACACAGGTTCAGAATGAGGGCCGTGCCCCCCCCCCTCCCCAATATATTTGCCCCCGGTGGTTTGGTTACCACTGCTGTAGATAGACATATGGCTCTAAAGCTGGCCATACACCTATAGATCTCTGTCAGATTTCCTTATGATCTACCAACAACTATGTAGTATAGGGTCCTCAGCAATTGAACACAGGTAGACTTGATTGTTTAGAAAGTCCGTCATATTACATGGTTTTGGTAAAACAAAAGGCGATCTGACAGAGAAATCTAACATTGTATAGGGACCTTTAGATTAGAAATGTGAACCCTTAGACACAGATGTGACCCTCTTAGACAGATGTGACCCAGGCAGCCTCCAACTTTTCATCACAAGTATAGACTAGAAGCTCTGTAACTTAGACTCAGTACACCTTAGAAGTGTGCCCCCACGTCCTAATCAGTGGTGTCCATGATAGTGTCAGTGCTGATCACCGCCTCCTTCGCTGGTTCTGTCTGTTTGGCAGCTGGGCTTGGAAACTGAGGGGGTTGGCTGCTTGTCACTATTCTGTCTTGTGATTGACTGCTTTGTGTTTGTGTTTCCCATTCCAGGAAGCTTATGTTCAGAAAATGGTAAAAGTCTGCAATGACTCAGATCGATGGAGTCTGATCTCATTATCCAATAACCATGGCAAAAATGTGGAACTCAAATTTATGGATTCCTTGAGGAGGCAGTTTGAATTCAGCGTAGATTCCTTTCAGATTAAGCTGGATTCCCTTTTGCTTTTCTATGAGTGCTCAGAGAACCCCATGACTGAAACTTTCCACCCTACAATTATCGGGGAGAGCGTGTATGGAGATTTTCAAGAAGCCTTTGATCACCTTTGTCACAAAATCATTGCCACCAGGAACCCTGAGGAGATCCGTGGAGGTGGCCTTCTCAAGTACTGCAACCTTTTGGTAAGAGGCTTCCAGGCAGCCTCCGAGACAGAAATGAAGTCTCTACAGAGGTACATGTGTTCTAGGTTTTTCATTGACTTTTCAGATATCGGAGAACAGCAAAGGAAGCTGGAGTCCTACTTGCAGAACCACTTTGTGGGCTTAGAAGACCGCAAGTACGATTATCTCATGACTCTACACGGTGTGGTCAATGAAAGCACAGTATGTCTCATGGGACATGAAAGAAGGCAGACTCTGAGCCTTATCACCATGCTAGCCATTCGAGTACTGGCAGAACAAAACATTATTCCCAATGTGGCTAATGTAACCTGTTACTATCAGCCAGCCCCATATGTAGCAGATGCCAACTTTAGCAACTATTACATTGCCCAAGTTCAACCTGTCTTTACATGCCAGCAACATACATACTCCACTTGGCTACCCTGTAATTAAGACTGACTGAACGATTTCTTAGTGGAAAATGTTCCCTAAGCATATAAACCAGGGGATTGCCCAATAATTTAATGGGGTGCGAGTTTGAGAAATGATGATCTGCTCAAGGTTTCAGTCTTTGTGAAGCTTGTGGTTCATTTAGAGAAATTCATGAGAGCACGATCCAAAAGATAAGCACCTAATTCATTGGGTTTCAACCCCAGAGCACAAAGCAGCCTGTCATTTTAAAGTAAAGAGAAGCAGTCAAGGAATGCTTCATGGAAGGACAGGTCGGCAGTTCCTGCTCACGTAACATTTGAATAGGAAGAAGTTGGCTAGTAAAAATGATTTTGAATATAGACTGAAATTTTCCTTCTGAATTTTAAATTATCTGTAGCAAAGTGTGAAGGGAAATGCATTGGATACATTAGAACGACCATATTTTTTGGTTTTTACAGAGTTTGATCTCGAGTTTAGAATGTATAAGCTGGCTGCTTGCATAGACCGCTTTTACCAGACTTAACTTCCTTCTAGTGAACTGCGGTAGGGTGGTACAGTTCTGAAAGATGCTAGGTGATCTTTTCACATGTTGCATCCATCACATTTTACAAATGTGGCAATGCATAGGAGAGCTAGTAGCAAATCTAATGCTTGAGGACCAAAGATTTTCCTAAACATACCCAAAACGAAAGAGTCGGAGAAGACATCCTATTTGTGTAACCTGTTTATTTACTGTATCAAAGTGCCTGTTGCCTTCAGAAAATTTAAGAGAACATATCTTTGTGATTAAACCGCACATTTTTCTTTTTTCAGGGATTCTAGCAGAAAAAAAATAAGTCTATATAAAGATCTTTATATATAAATATATATAACCCAAATCCTGAACTTGTGATGAACAGTGCAGCCAATGCCATATTTCCCCCTGGCAAACAGTTGTATAAACGTCATTATTTGTGAAAGGTCCGCAGATCCACACAGCGTTGTGTGTTTCCACATGCACAAAGATGTACTGAAATCTGCTTAGATAAATGTAGCACTTAGAAAATGTTTATATAAAGACCTGTGTGTTCACCGGTCTGACACAGGATTTACAATTGCAAAGCCTTGCAATGAGATTTAAGCCTGTACCTGGAAACTGTGAAATCAACACTTCTTCTGGGTGATATTTTTAATCTTCCTCTTTTTTTTTAAGAACAAAGATCCGTCTGAGGAATATAAAAATCATTAAGGATCTTCTTCTTAAAAAAAAAAATGACTGTACACCTTACCAGCTCAAAGTAGTGTCTATGTCTCTATATACACACACACTTCATTTTTTTGTGATATTAAGCACATTGATGTTGTGACCTCATCACATTGGGGATGCAACTCTACAAACTTTAAATAAAGCAAATATCTTCTTGCACACCGAATTCCAAGTGCTCCATAATGCTAGATTTGTTTTAAGGAATGCATTGATGCATAGTAGGACCACTAGAGGTGTTAAATGTGACATGAAGCTGAATTGCACGGTTACTTTTAGTTCAGTATTTTTGAAATACGGTACTTATACCAAATATTTTCAGTTGGTAATTCTGAGTTTACATACGTACTGTAACCTTATTTAAGAATTACAATCCAACATATTGTTCTGTTATCCTGAAATCCAGTTTAATAGCAAAACGTTGTTTGCTACCCTTGTAATAGGTCCCCCCCCCCTCCCTTGTCTTACCATGGGGTACATTTGGTACATAAATGGCTTCTAGACCCTAAAGGGGACCCCAGGTTGTGTTATTTTGTTTTTTGAATCTTGTATAGCAATACTACATTGATCTCTCTGTGACAAAGGTGGATATTTAAACTTGCATGACAAATCATGTCTAGTGCTGATCACACAATGGTGAGGTTACACCCCTTTGTTTACTCCTGTTTGATTAATTATCTGCAAAAGCCTTGCCCTGTGATTTGCTTTGCACAGTCTGCTGCGTCCATCTGATGTGTAGAGACTTGGCTGGAAGATTCACTATCTGGATTAATTTATTGTTTCACAGCTCACCAAATCATTGGATAGAATTAGGACAATGCGGACGCATTCCTGCTAGGACTTTAGAAAACTGTAGATCACTGTTGAACTATAGTTGCATAGGTAGACCTAATTAAGGTGTATTTAATTGCCTTTGTAGATGGACACAATTAAGGTGACCTGATTTATATATATATATTTAACCCCTCTGTGACATTCACTGAAATTTTAGATAGATCATGATAGTGACCTAACCATTTGTTATATAGTGCCAAATACTTTTGAATCGGTAGTGTGAAGTACTGATTGATTGGAACAGCATTCAGAAAGAATTCTGTCGTAGGGTTATGTTTAATCCTTGCACCAGAGGCCCTACAATAAAACTGTTGACAGCTCTGGCAGTTGAGTGGTTA
This sequence comes from Ptychadena robeensis, assembly GCA_036250615.1. Classification (NCBI taxonomy): domain Eukaryota; kingdom Metazoa; phylum Chordata; class Amphibia; order Anura; family Ptychadenidae; genus Ptychadena; species Ptychadena robeensis. The sequence goes on along the minus strand of CM070035.1, from coordinate 80,160,919 downwards.
AGTCTGACTCTGGCCCCCAAGGCTTCTTCCAGGCTATAGCTACCATTGAAATCCTATCATTGTTCAGTAACGTCTGCAAATTGCTAGATTTCAGTGAACGTCTCCTTTTTTTTTTTCTTTCCTATACGGTCTTAAAAGACATTTTTTTTTTTTAGCAGGAATCTGATTTGTTTACTGTAGCACCATTCCTGTGAATTTAGCAGGATCTGCTAAAGCTATTGCACTGCCACTGTCTGTTTACACGGAAATTTCTGGCCTTTTCTGTGACTGCTCCTGTCTGTTTTATGTTTGGTCAATGGAGAGCCTTCCTTGATTAATAGTGAAGAGAAAGGCTTCATTCCCTCAGACAGTAAATCAAAATTGAGATGTGCATGTCTACATCAGAACAGTATTCAAAGTGATATTCACATGGCTGAATTGAAGGGGGATGGCTGGGGGAAATAGGATCAGCTGGTGATGGGGTATGACTATTCTTACCACAACTGTTTGCATTGCTCAAATATCTCTACTCCAGGAAAGGTGTTGAAATATATTGTTTCGAGCACCACTGATGTTCTGAAATATCTTCATTAATCAGATACTGAGATGAAGCTGAATTTTATCCTTTAGGCACATCTACTTTAACATTTCATTTCGCTCTTTGTGATTGACAATTGGACTTCTACCTATAAACGACAACTCAAAACGTACAGGACTTCTTCTAGCCTAGTATTTTATTCACAACCAAATCCATTTATTTAATACAGTATTGTGTACAGCCATTTCTTGCAGCAATCAGTGGGAATGACTTGTCCCTCATCCAATTCGTTAGAACGGAGAATTTGCAAGAGAGACAAAGCCCCCTTTGAAATACATTCCTCCTTAAACACCAGCCATTGGACAGTTTGTATGGCGGATGGATTTATTGCTAATCTATGTAGAGATAAACCTGCTAATACAAATGTGATGAAACATCAGATCTCTTTCAAGCCAAACCATTGTATGTTGTTGCACAAAAAATGCACGGGTGTTGTGTCTATTGGGGAGGGAGGGCTGTTTTAAAATTTGTACTTTCTTAATATTTTGCTTTACACACTGATGCTTTTACATTACATACCTATATTTTATTCAGAGTTTTAAATGATGTAAATGCTTTGTACATGAACTTGTATTATGTTTGTTGGTTGATGACTTTGCCAATTAAAAAAAAAAGATAAAAAAGAAAAAAAAATCTATCGAGATAAAACCAAAACAAAAAACTATTTTGTTGGAATATTTCATTGTAGATCTCATGTCTTTCAATAATACTGCAAAAAAGGCAGAAAAAAAAATATATTTTGCATATCTATTACAGCATAAGTGTGGTTTTCTTTTTAAGTAGATTTGCACCATTGTAACATAAAGTTAGGCACAGGAGTGCTGGAAAAATAAGCAGCGTGACAAGACTGTTGGAGAAGTTGCAGCTTCTGCACATATTCTGCTCTCCTTCCTTCCTCTGTAATATGAATACTGCCTCTTCAGAGTTACCTGCACTATGCTTTGCTTCTTCTTTCCAATTCATTGACCGTAAATGAAGTTAGCAGACCAAATGAAAGCATGCAGGCTGTTGGTGTATGTACTTTAGGGAAAGGATTGTGAATTTTGTTTACAACATCCAATATTTGGATTTGTTTTGTAAATAAAAAGTTATTTTTTTCTATTGATCTTGGTGTCTGTTGTCTATGTATGGGAACCCAACATTATTTAGGCATCTGTGTCTTCATTGAACCCCATGAAGTTTGACCATACCAGGCCTTTCAAACCTGGTGTGGTCAGTTTGCATACCTGGGCAACATATTTGGGATTTAAAAGGCTGTGCCTGTATGTGCCAAGGTCAGTCTTGGTGCCTTCCCCACACATCCTGCCTTCTGGGTTGATGGACTGCAGCTGCAATCGGATATATGTCGCCACAAACAACGGTTATGTAGACAAGAGATGTAATCAAGTACGTCGCACCCTCGTCGCCAAGATTGAGTGGTGTTCATTACCAAAAAATACTAACACAAAAAAGATGTACGTGGGGAGATATTTGCTACATCAGGGTTAGGAATACATGCTCAACACATACTGTTAAAATAAACACAACAGGTTCACACACACTTTAAATATTGTATGAATGAGTGGTAATGAAATGACACACAAAATCATGACATTCAATCATTTGAGGAATGGTCTAGTTCATCAGCTTCCTGGTAAAAGCATAACATTTTAATCCTGTCTTTTTCAGCCGAATGTGTGCAGTCAACTAGGAAGGGACCTAAGTGAAACGTGCCAAAAATACTTGGCTCTGTACCCACTCAGCAACGTACATAGCCTAAAACAACATTTTTGTTTTCACACATAAAGGGAGCCATTTCACATCCACAATTCTATCTGTTCTGCTCTAAGAAGTCCTGTGTATATCTTACCCAACACATATAAAACTGAACCTTTTATTGGGGTGTAGCTCTGGCTAGTTATAGCGTAATGCAGCTTTCTAGGTAGATAATTTTAACCCTAATTTAATTTCATACAGTTAATTTATGCCTAGCCATATAGAGTATAAAAAAGGTCTATGGATAAGTAAAGAGGAAATGTACTTATCCTCACAAGTCAGGGCTATAGGCATTGATTGTAGGATATGTTGTCAGGAGGCAGCTGGTACAATATAGTGGATTCAAGAAAGCCCATGCAGAGGACCAGTATGCTAACAAAAGGTTCTAGTGGAATAAGGGAATTTGACCCTTTAACTCTTGGAGCACGAGCTACCCCAATTTAAAGGGTAGGTTTTCCTGGAATTGAGACTTAAAAAGTAATGGCAATTGGTAGGCCAGTCCTTTAAATCACTAGATAAGTGTGTTGTAGTGGCATTCTTGTATATTTTCCATAGCTATCTGCTAAAGTGGAAGGTTGTGGGCTAAAAGGATTTCTAAAAGACTTACATGTTTTATATGGTAAGTTATTGAAATGATACTATTTCATGGGCTGTATTTACTAAACAAATAAATAGATCCTGCAGCATGGTGAATGCTCTGTGAGCTTAGTATATATGATTAATGTGTCTTATCATCAACTAATCAACTGCAAATAAAGATAAATCCCACTCATGTGAAATCAAAGTTAATAAAGCCTTATTTTAATATTTACATTCAGTTTGCAAAGTCAGCACCGTGTGCTTTCTTACTAAATCTCCCCTATTCTGTTTCTATCTATCTACCCATAAAGTTTCCAGTAGGAATTTTGCATACTACCACAAGGTAATTATAAACATAGTAGAAATATGATTCTATGCAAACATTCAGTGGATGTCTGGAGACAACTATGCATGGAAATCAGGTATATCTGAATACTGGTAATTGTGGACAATGTGTTCACCTCACAAGTCATAACTTAAAGCGGACCTACCACGTTGTAGGTCACTTTGCACTATCGGCATCAGGCTGCCAATAGATAGGGCAATCACTGTCCAAAAAGAAAAAAAAAAAAATCTTAAAGCAGGAAAGACGAGTTTTTCCAAGGTAGCACCTCCCATGCTGTGACGTTGCGCCTAGGCGCCGAGGTCGCTTGTCAATGCTGAAAGGGCTGCCGGGAAAACATCAGCTGTGTGTGCAACCCCATAATGCACTGCTCTGCCTCTTCTCTGTGAAATCACAGCGATTCACTGTGCAGCCCTGTGTCCTGTGTGCTCTCTCCCCTCCCTCCCCCTCCCCTTCTCTGTCTCGGAGTTCATGATCTGGATGGATGAGAACTGTCCCTGTGTCCTGTGTGCTCTCTGTCAGCATACAATCCCCCCCTCCCTCCCCCTCCCCTTCTCTGTCTCGGAGACATGAAAGTGTCATCACCTTAGTAATGTTCAACAGAATGGGCGGAAGTTGTTTCAGGTGCCAAGGTTGGTTGTTTCAGATGGTTCCTTAGGGAATGAGGAAGTGAAGATTGTAAGTACCTTTTTTTTTCTTTGTGTAGCAGTTTTCACAGATGTATACTGCTGACAGGTGTGTAATATGTCCATGTAATGTATGTGGGGGATTTTTTTTTTGAGTTTACAACCGCTTTAATATTATAGAGGAAAACTGTACTTTATAACCCCTATGCTTCTAAGTAAATAACATTTGTAATTAATCAAGGTATTCAGAAAATCATTTGAAATAAATAAGTGAACCAGTTTAACATTAATACTAAAAAGAGCACTTTTCCAGTGTTATTCAAGATAAACCAGCCCCTTGTTTGTAAAGGTCTTTTATCATTTTACATAATTATTATTTTGAAGAAGTAAATTGCAAAATTAACTCAGTTAACTTTAATAAATGGAAAACAAACAATACAGTGCATTACTTAGTTTGAATTCTTACTCTATAATTTAAAAAATAATATACTGTATGTGCTAAGAATGAAGTCCTGCTTGAAGGATACAACAAAGCACACGTAACCTAACTGCCACGGGGCAGTGTGGATGCCCCCAGTATAGCTGTGCTAGTCTATACTGGCGTGTCATTACCTGCATCTGAGTATGTTGCGGGAGCCAGGTGTTGTGGGTCTGTTGGCAACATGCTGGTGCATGGTAGTCACATAATATTGATAAACAATGGCTGTGTTATGTGACAAGAACTAAATGCAATGCAAAACGCACCAGGCGCAGTGTGTTTAAAATAAAAAGAATGTAGTATTGCCGTCATGGCAAAACCTAAACTTGGCCAAACAGAATCCAAACTGCAGGCAGTCGCCATAGTGACATCACGCCAATGTTTCCATAATGCCATCCACTGTTTTAGTGTAGACCCACCCTAAAGGCTAAGGGCACTTTAACTTCCGGGGCGGTTTGTCCGTGGCTCACTTTTATAAACAGCACACCATGGGAAATCGTGGCAGGTTACAATACAAACTGCTACAATTATCTGCTCTCTTTTGGATCCTGAAGACATTCCCATTCACCATTGACACCGGAGATGTTCTCTAAAAAAGCGACACCACCTCCATTACATGGTGGTCAATGGCACGGCCTTCCCCACACCACTCAGGCGTCATAGGAAGTAATACAGAGGATCACCGGGGGCTTTCGGCGGACACGTGAGTATGCTCGAGGTTAGCTTGGGGTGAGTTTTGTTAGCAAGCAAACTCACCCTGAGTAAACTGCCCAGGAGATTAAATCAAAGTGCGCTTATCCTCTCTTCTTTAGTCATCTCTTCCTTGCACTACTCTTAAACAGTGAACACATGGCTCAATATTGGAGCAGTTCGAGGTTCCCTGCAGCAACGTGATGACATCATCGCGCTGCTGTCAGCTATCGGAGGAGCTGGAGACACAGCACTGCTGTCTCTCCAGCTCAGCCGATGCTTTGCAGGGATGCTTTGGAGGGGTTTACGGTCATGTCCGATATCCCTGGCCCATATAATATGCGGCCATCCCTGTTTTCAAGCGGGGCCAATCAATCCCGCTCAAAAACAGGGATTGTCGCATATGATATGATTGATGGCCGCTCGATGGCCGCACAGGGGGGGGGG
>CM070035.1:80137878-80153371 GCA_036250615.1 Ptychadena robeensis | reverse complement strand
TAATAAAATCTTCAAATGTTAAAAAAAAAAAAAAAAAAAAAAGAAAGTGAAAATTATCCATAACAATTATGAGGATAATGTACATTAGGCAAAATTGGGCAAATCTAGAAAACTTTGTAATACTGTATGCCTTCCACAATGGTGTGCCTAGTTCTTTAGAGTTTTTGTCCTAAAACATTTTTTAATCTATCATGTGGAATGAAGGCGATTAAGTGGTCCAGTGACTAAAGAGAAGGGGATAGGGGAATTGGAATAGTGCATTATGGTGAAAGCCGACACAGAACAATACAAATCTTACACTTATGCTGGCCATACACGATCGTTTGGGAATTGATGCCTGCCCACCTTGAGCAATCAACCGACATGGCGATATTATTCTGGCCGATCGTCGTTACTTTGGATGGAGATCAAAGTATCTGACAGGAATTGATTCCCCAAGGTGTTGTGCACTGCGATCATTGTCCGATAGTCAATTTTGCGATCATACAACAATCACACGGGGTATTGCAGCATGTATGGGTACCTTTAAACCATGTAATGGCATTTGGAATCTTTATGGACGCCTTAACTGTAAAGTGTCCATCTAAGGCAGTGGAAATATGTCCTCACACTTAACCATTCTCCTACCTCCTATACATTACCTGCAAGGATTGACTGTTCACATGCTGAACACTATATCCCACAAGATAATCAGTTATGTACTTCACCTGTCCTAGTTATTCTAGTTTTTGCAGACAGGAGAACAATGTTTTGGACCACCAATTACTAAAACCACCAATTACTTATGTATGCATGTGTATATAAATGCTGTACATATATACAGGAACACATTTGAAACAATGTAGCAAATCTAGCATATGTAGTTAAAAATGTTCACCAACCAGAATATGTTTAATAATTTAGATTTTTCAAAGTAGCCACCTATTGCTGTTATGATGGTTTATTTTTCACCAAATGTATGACATAGTCATCTGGAATAATAAATAAACAAACAAACAAACAAAAAGATTCAGTGTATTTTCAGTTAATTTGTGAAGTTTCTAGCCTTTCTTATGTGTTTGAGATCATTAGTTTTGTTATGTTTGCACACCATTGTATGCTCCAAATTATGGCATAAACTACTCAACAATAATGAGAAATGACAGTCAATCATCACTTTAAGACATGAAGTCTATATGGACAATAACAACAACATTTTAATGTATCCATAAGTGCAACTACACCTGCCAATACACGTTTTGATAAGTTGCCTCTCTCTTTGAACACTTCAGGTTGTTAAGGAACTAGTACTCTTCTACTGACGCACCAGTGCAAGCAGGAAGCTCAAGTTAAATACATTGTGTGACTCACTGCAATTTGCTATCAACAGTGGTGGCTAATGGGTGCTTTGCAGGAAGTCAATTTTCATTGTAAATGCTTGATAAGAGAATTGAAAATGTATAACACACAATAGAAAATGTGCAAAATTTTTGGAAATAAAAATGTTTCTTTAAGTGCAAAAACTGTGAAATAATATGATGTAACTTGTAGGGACCATCCAACCAAAAGAAGATGATGAAATCCATTGAATGATAAGGAATTCCATGTCTACTGTAGAATTAAGGTATACTTTATATACTAAAAATAAATAGATATTTGGTGCAAAATTAAGGCACATATTAGGTTGTAAAAATAAGTGATGTATTATCCTTGTCACTCCCAAATTTCTATTTGTGCACATCAATAATATGTTACTAATAGTGTAACGCCATTTATTACCAGGCTAAGAAATCCTATATTCAATTTTACACAGCCAATTAGCTTCACTTTTTGGATTCTGTCTGGTATAACATAATAAGATGTTCCTAATTTGTTAATTTGAGGCATAACATGTTGGCGGTTGAGTGGAGCTAGCATACAATAGCGTGAAATGATCTGGAACTGTTATTTAGTGGAGTTTCTTGCTACTTATAAATCAGCATTTTCAAAGCATTCTTTGGGGCTGTGTTGACAAAATGTATTTCATTAGACCGCAGTTCTTGTCAAAAGGAATTCAAATTTTAGGATATATTGTAGATTAGAGCCTCTAGTTCTATTGTTTCACCTGTCAGAACAGGAAGTGATAAATATACAGATATGCCAAAAACTGTTTATGCACTAACTGTACCCTAAAATAATAGAATACAAAGATATATTGTAATATTTTGGATACCTCTGATAGCCAATCCTAAGTATCACATAATATTCACCTAAAATTCATTAAGTGCAATGTATATGGAAACAATTCTGATGTAAAAAAATACTAAATCCAAAACCAAAAGTCAAAGCTCCCAGTAACTTGTGCAGTTGGCCTAGTAATATCTGCCGGAGCACTGCAAGTTCCTGTCATCTGTCCAAGAATTGATTCTGATTGATTACTTGGTCCAGCAAAATCACTAATCAGACACTGGGAACATGCCCATGACTAAAACATAAAACACAGAAAAGAAGAAGGAGCACAGCCCAGTGTGTCAAAGTCAACACGCACTTTAAATAGGTAATAACATGACGCTCACAGTGCACTCAATCTCTGTGGGCGAGTCCAGCTAGTTTCCTTTGGCCAGTAGGTATGCTGTTGGTATAGTATTTGGCATTAGCACTGGTTTCATGACTTTGACTTCCACCATATGAAGTATGAACCTTGACCAGAGTGCTATCTGCAAAGGGTTTGTAAGTAGTAGCCATGTTTGTGCGTGTTCACTGCAGTTTACACTCAAAAACAAATACTGGTGGTTCAACTGACTTAGTCTTAATGGGATATTAGTCCTGGCCATTCATAACTATGGAATCTAAAACAAGCTTATAGGTAGACTTTAAAGGCACCCAAAACTCTAAAGAAAAACAAAAAACTGTGTGTGACTGTCTCCTAAGAGATCATTAAAATATCATACATCGCAATAATAAAACATATAAAAAATACAAGCCAGTGTCCTGCTTTTAACTGTAACCAACGCGCTTCTCCCACTTAGGGCTTCATCAGGATTTTGTTTAAGATGTAGACACTGAAAAGAGACAACATGTGTAAGTACAACAATTACATTGTATATTAAAATATTTTACATATTTCTGTGTATGGGTAGCAACACCTCTAATTGGACAAAGTTAATAGTGAAGTACAGTGACCCCCAGGTCCGGGGTAGAAGTTAGTATTCTGAGTCCCGTCTGCTGTTACCTGCTGAGCAGGTAAGTGAATGTGCTCCGTCGGGACATCCCGCCAAGTAATATGCTTAGCGGAGGGGTCCCGACAGATGTGGAAATCTGCCCTTAGACACCAGCAAAGTTTATGATGTCAACTTGGAATAATTTATATATTTTCTATTAGTATATATTTTGATTGTCATTGTGCTAGGTTTTGTTGCTTTTACAGAGCAAAATACATCCCAGTAGAAGTGTTGAGCTAGAATATTTGAAATGAATATATTTGACGAATATTTGACATTCGAGAATTCGCAATATTTCACGAATGTGCGTTCGGATATTCACAATGGCGGATATTTGTCATATAATGCTTCAACATTGTTTACCGGCATACATTGTGCATATTTGTGTGCATTGCGCATGGATACCCGCAATACGCACAGTGCTCGTACTGATCACAGAATGAAGAAGAGAAGCTGTAAAGCTGTAAAGCTGCATTGCAAATCTTTGTGAATCTTTGCGCACGGGCATGCACAATGGAAGGCAATAGAACACAGTCAAATCGAATTTGACTAATTTAGAATATTCCTTTGTATATTCGCGAAATTACGCAAATTCGAATATACCATATGCCGCTCAACACTACCCAGTGGTTATGGTATGAAAGGCCCCTTTACGGATCTGATCCATCTGTGTAGGAATTTTCAGCAAGCTGGAAAGTATCTCTGCACCGCCAACTGCTAGTAGATAGGTTTATTTGTGGCTCAATTAATGCAAGATATAATTTACTGCAACAGTATTGTTTGCTGTTGCTGGACTTTTTATGGCGGCTCTAAAGACTATTGTACATACACAAGAGTTTGAAATGCTTTTGAGATGGATTTACAACACATTTACTATGGCTTTTCATCTGCTTCCCATATGCTTGCTGTGCACTGACATTCATTTGTATGAAGGAGCAATGCAAAACTGTTTGATATTAGAAGCTCCTGTACTCTATGCCTGCTCTGTTGGCCATTGTTCTTACTAATCAAAGTGCCAGCATTTGAGAGTTGTCACTAGAACTGAAGTTAGGAGCAAATTTTCAAATGGCAACTTGTTCTGGTGACAACTGTGTAACGGGTCAGGGCCAAGTTGGGAAAAAAGCAGGTGTCTGCTTGCCATCCTTATAGGATTCCAGCCCATAGACCGCATCTCTTCAGTAATCTCCCCTTCCTGGGACCACACAAGCATCTCTTTCTCTGGCCCTGTCACCAACCCCAGGTTATTTCCTGTAGATTCCTTCTTCCAATCAAGGATTTAAATGTCCACAACAAGAGTTCTTTGCAAAAAAATGGAGTTCTTTATTTGTACAGACTTCACTGCAGCCAACCCTGACTGCAGGGTACAGTCTTGGGGATTAGTTCCAAGCAAAGTAACTCACTGTACCATGGGTGTGGAAGTGTTCTGCTATATAAAATATTTTTTGTTTTTGTTTTTAGAGGGTGGATTGGCAGTTAGAATGGAGAATATGGTCACTTGACTATCTATTTCCCAAACAATTATAGCCCAGACATGCATCAGGAACTGTTTCTCTAACTTGCTTATCTGACCAGTAACTTTGTCCTCCAAGCATTTACCTTCATATCAGAGAGATGCTACTTACCATCAGCATGTTATCAAAATTCTGTGCACTGCCTTATTAACTTCCTGGGTGTTGTGCAAGTGGTGCGCTTTTTTTAAACTCCACTGCAATTTCCTGCCCTCCTCTAGACCTGGAACATGTGCCCGGTGTCCCAGTTGACTCTGGAGGTGTTCTCCAAAAAAAGTGATGCCTCCTCCCTTACATCTAGGCAAATGGGGCCGCCTGCCCCGCCCCTTTGGCATCATATATGACGTAATTGTGGTGAACCCGGAAGGATACAGGGAATCCCTGAGGGATTTTGGCAGACAGGTGAGTTTGCTCGCAGTAAGCTCAGGGGGAGTTTTAGGAGCAAAGAAACTCACCCGAGATAACTCGGGCTAAACATCCAGGAGGTTAATGAACCCAAAATATTACAGAAGGCCAGAATAGAAATACAGGAATGGGTTTTGTGCAATGAAGACCTTCACCATTAAACTGCATCTTAAATGGCACCTGCAGATAATATTTACCACAAGTCTGTTCTATCAAAGAATAATGCTGTAACTTGCTCATCAAAGAGCATTGTGTGGGAGGAAATACCTTTTTATACATTTCTATAGTTCATTTGTTTGACATTAACCTGCGCACATGCATTATACGTAAATGTATTTTTAACATAAAATAAAATATGTTTAAGTTTATACAGTTGCAAGAAAAAGTATGTAAACCCCTTGGGATTAAGTGGCGTTTTGCATGAATTGGTCATAAAATGTGCTCTGATCTTCATCTAAGTCAAACCAATAGAAAAACACAGTCTGCTTCAAATCATACTAGACAAAATTATATGTTTTCATGTTTTTATTGAACATTACATGTAAACATTCACAGTGCAGGGTGGAAAAAGTATGTGAACCTTTGGACTTAATAACTGGTTGACCCTCCTTTGGCAGCAATAACCTTATTTAAACGTTTGCAGATCAGACCTGCACAACAATCTGGAGTAATTGTAGACCACTCCTTTTCACAAAACTGTTTCAATGTAGCAATATTCTTGGGATGTCTTGTGTTAATGTGTGATGTCTTGTCATTCTCTTAAGGTCATGCCACAGCATTTAAGTCAAGTTGAGGTCAGGACTCTGACTAAGCCACTCCAGAAGGCATATTTTGTTCTGTTGAAGGCATTCTTTTGTTGAATGACTTGGATGTTTTGAGCCATTGCCCTGTTGCATCACCCATCCTCAGCGGAGCCTCAGTTGACGTTGGCAAATGGTCTTATGTTTTACTGCAATGTTACAACGCTGCTTGTGCTCCCAGGCAAAATGAATGGGTATCGCAGGACTCACCACCAACACAGAGATTCCCACGGTATTCTTTGAATGGGTATCGAAGGATGGAGTGAACACCCAATTGAATAAAATCTAGTGCATGAGTGGATATCATGCTTGGGCACTGGCTGAATCCTCTTCTTCGTGATGTGTATTGTATAAACTTGTAGATACAGGTGCACCTGTTCAATATCTAATCTGCCAATCACATGGACACATTTAGGTTTTGAGTCATTTGGACCTGATAAAGTCCAAGAAGAGGATATATATATGTATATCTTTAGGATATACAGAAAGAAGTCTGAAAAGGAAAAAATATCTGTTGAGCAGCATGGATGTGCAGTATATGTCCAATATCTGCATTAACAGCATAATTCTGCTATCTCAACATGGATTCCCTGACGAATGTTTGATGTTGAATTTATGCCACAGAAAATGATGGCAGTTCTGGAGAAAAGAGTATCTAAAATGTGTATATAATTTGTACATATGTGTATATTAGAGTTATGGGACCTACTGCTTGGGCAGGGCAAAGGAAGAATTGTTCTTTCAGTACCCAATTTCAGAATACAATACTTCAGGTTTCAAAGGCCACTTACTATTAATTTTCTTCTTCTTTCATCTTTACAAGTGCAATTTTACAATACCACAATCCAGAGATTTTTAATCTGAACTTAGAGTATATAGTTTTGCATTAAATGTTACATAAAGTAGACCTTTCAGTTAAAATCAGAACATGGTAAATTTGTATTGGCTTGAGTAAAACTACATTTCAACACGAAGACTGCACTGTATTCTATCCATTTTGCAGAGGAACGAGCTGCGTTTTAATAGATAATTGTACTGCCATCATAACATGTAATTTAGTTGATTAATTGTAGATGTATGCATAACAGTACCTCAAAACAGTATTACTCATTGTTACTTTTTGTTGCATAATCTCTTTTATAGTTTTTTACTGTCAAATAAAGTAGTGTGAGCTATCATTTTGCAATATTAATATGAGTGTAGCAAAGCACTAATACAAAGCTGTCACAACACCTTTTGAGTTGTTTGGGGCATCTTACAATATGTGCATTCTCTAAGGTTTCAAAATGTAATTAAAATGTAATGACTATTTTATTTATTTTTAACTCTTTCCATGATTAGTGGGACACAGTTTAAAAAGTTTTTTGAAGTATTTAAGTCAACTGTACAAGAGCAACAAGTTAAAACAAAGTGTCATTCTAAAAAAAGAGCCGAGCTCTACCTCCTACACCAGTGCAATACCAGACACTCGGTACATGGTAGAGGACCTTTCAGTAACAATGGGCATTCATCACTTATATCCAGTGATCTAGGGGGGTCCTTGGGTACCTGCAAATATGGCCTTACTCAATACATTACCAGTCGATTATTCAACAAGTAAATTTTGGAGTCGACCTCTCCTGAACTAACTAGCCAACTAGTCTCCTCTTTGTGTTCTTGCCGGTCAGTGCACAGACAGAGAGAGAGACGTACTAGGCCTTCTAGACCTTTTTATTTTCATAAAGCTATGTACCATACCCTGCCAACTGCCTGGCTGGAAGACCACATATTGCAAACTGGTCAGCAGCCCTGACTGAGTGGCCTTAACTCTTTTTGTAAAGACATACCCAGCTACCTTGCTAAGGTCCCACAGGTGTACCTGAGTTGAATGGGAATGTACATTCAGTTCCTTCCCTCCCAACCCAGAGTTCAGGACCCTGTAACCAAAACTAAAAACATTCAGCAACCTGCAGATGCCATTCAGCATCCTGGACTTCAAGGACATGCCTAGTGAGACCCTTTCACTGCTGGACATGGCGCATTTGCACAGTGACAGATGATGTCTGCCACAAATGTTACTGTAAGGGCGAAAGAACCAGAGAGAACTAAATGTTAGGGGACTTAACTTGGGCTTCAAAAATTTTGTAATCTTGTTCCCATCCATTGCCACCCATAGATTGCTTTAGGGATAGCTGAGTGACACATTATTGGACTACACATGATTATATATTCTCTACTCCTGTGTAGTGAACATTGATGGGAAAGTAGATTATTAACTATTGTCACGGCACCTCTGGCTGTTCTATTTGCGTGAGAAGAATAGACATGTCTGGACAAAAGGATGGCAAAGATTGATATGATTAAGTATTACTAGCAGCCACAGTGGTGAGTGAAGGATTTACTGTAACCATGTCAATCAGTCAGACTATGCTGCAAGGATTTTGGATGCTCCTAAGTTCATTTTACTTTACTAGTAAAATGTTATGTCTGTTGGTAAGAGCTGTTTATCCAGCACTGCCAATTAAGATAGACATGTGGGCAAAGATCGTATTTTGTTCTATTATTATTAATCTAGAAAGCTTGACTTAGAAGATAGCATAGAATAGCTTTCTTAATAAATATTCTGTCAGCATCATTTATATGTATGGGACACTAAAGAAAGTAAGAATATAGGCAGATAGTCTCAAAGCAGGGTTATTTAGGGTTATCTAGTCTCACAGCAGCGCATTATCATGTCATGACAGTGAGAGATGGTAGAAAGAATATTTGACTGCACCTTTAGGCTATGTTCCCACATAGGCGATTAATCGCATCATGCTTGCGATTTTAATCACGTGCATAATCCTGGGCGGCGAACTTCACCCACAATTGAAAAAAAATCGTCCCCATTATAAAAAAAGAGAGAATAATTGAATGCAAGTTTTAGATATGTCTATGGACAGAAAAAAAAATTGTCACGGCCATCAGTTGAGTGGGGCGATCAACGACAATTACCATGCGCAATTAAAATCGCAAGTACGAGGTGACACAATTTTGTCTGTCCATTCGATTCCATTTTATTGGAATGTTAGAATATGGATTTTTCTTCTGAATTAAATGAACGCCCTTGAAATTTAGCATTTAATCAATTTTAGTTGACTATACAAGTATCTGAAGTTTTTTTCATAGGTGTTTAAATTATATTGTATGCAATCATATAATGGAGCATGCACACACACCTTTCTTTATAGCTGTAAAGGAATTGAATTTAAGGAAACAGTCGTGCAGGATGAAGTCTCTACATAGAATATAGAGGGATGGACAACAGTCAAAAGTCATCATAATACAGCACAACCTCTTGACAACATAACCAAGATGGGTGCAGTCCGAGATCCTTAAAGGTGAGTTTTGTCAATGGTCATTCATCCTGCAAGTTTAGCCCCTGAAGAAGCGATTGTCCGTGAAACACGTGGGGACTGTGCAATGTTATGTAGTTGTAATACCTCATGTATGGATGTTTAAAATCTGCTACTTTTTCAACTTGTATATGGTGAAGCCCGGTAGCAGCTTGGGCGGCTCAGAAATTCCTTTCTTTGGACCTTTATAATGTAAGGAAACTTATAGGTCTGCGTTGTACACATAAGGGTACTCTCACTATTGTTAGTTGGAAGGCTTTGATAAAATCTTCCCTCCTGCTGTATCAAGCAACTAATGCTGGTAGGGGTCAACTGACTAAATTGTAAAGGTGGAGATTGGATTCAAGACTCTGCATCTGCTTAGGTGATTGGGCCCCCTTGTCTACTTGTTTCAACTTCAAATTAATGGTTCATATGATATTTCATATTTGTACCTGTTGTCTTAATTGTTTTAATTTAATTTTGTATTTGGTTAACATTGTTCTTTTCCTTTTTGTCCTTCCATTGTCATGGTGGCGCTGAAACCACGTTGGATCCATCCAGACATGGTTGCAGTGCGGCTTGGCACATTTGGAACAATGGGAACTGCTCCCAAACTGCCCCAGTGAAGCTTCAGTCTCAATTCAATAACAAATTAATCATCCATGTGTTTGGCTACCATGGCTGGCCATGGCTTCAGAAAATTTAAAAGAATTGAGATAGCTGAGTGTGGAGGAGGTGGAAAATACTGTTTTTTGAAACAATAGTTGCTCATACAGCAACCATATTTGCGAGATCAATAGACTGTTCTTTTAATAAGGCAACAATCTAGTTATGCCGTTTTTCTGCCGTAGTCATTGTAGTAGTTAACTTCTGTGTTGTAGCCGAGAGTGGCAATAGGGAGCACCACACTATTGCCTCTTTAGCATGCATTTTAAGAGGCAATGAAGCCCCGCTCCAGTTCCTGATGCCCAGCATACTCCAACTGCAATTTTGGGTAATATGATATGATCTATGTATATGTCCTTTAAACCAGGCTGACCAAAAGAATAAAAAAGAGAAACAATTTATTTGTATACTTTATTTTTAGATTGTATGAATTTTTTGCCATTACAGCTAATAAAGTATCCTGGGAGTAAGTAAAACGAGGAAGAAATTCTGACTGCGGGACATGGCAGTCTTCTTTGCCTGGGAAAGGAACAGTTGAGCTCTGTTCTCTTTGCCGACTTTTTTTTTGTGAATGTGGGGTTGCGGGGTGTTAAATACTGGCTCAGTCAAACATATGGCACAGTCACAGCATGCATATGAATCCTATCACAGTTCTCTTGCATAAATGTATGAGGTCCTCTTGCACACTTCAGCCATGTGTGCACTTGCCTTGAACTCACACCTCCCTGAAGAAAGGACAGGATGCAGATGTGCCTAGCTTCAAAAGCACATTCACATTACAATATGCATCATTATTTCGCTGCACTTGTCACTAACACATAAAGCTTGGTTACATAGAAACTCTACCCTAATTGCAGCTAGACATTAGAAATTAGTATTAAAGACTTAGCTAATCGGAAAAAAATAAATGACTAAGGAACATCTATTAAATGAAAATGGCATGGAGGGACTAGGAATACATATACTCGCTCAGTTCAGCTCAGAATATTTTATATATAATAAAGTATAAAGATCACACTGCAATAGACTAAGTGCACAAATATGTATTTCTAGGTCCCAGCAATACATCTATCTATCTTTCTTAAATATTTGTTAATAACTGACATGTTGTAGAACATTCTTATTGTTCACAAAAATTAACCTTCATGGAGCCAGATTAAAATTGACACCATGCATGCTTTAGATGTGTAGATAGGCTTATTCAAATCTAGTGATGAGCAGCATAGGCAATGTTCTTATTTGCAAAATATCGCAAATTGTTCGCTTAATGTTCGCAACAACTTAGTAAATTCAAGAATTCCTGATCTTCAGTCATTATTTACTTCATTGTGGAAAAAATTTTGCAATAAAAAGTGCTGATATTCGCAACCAACATTCCTGATGTAAAAATCTATATGCAGATATTTGAAATATAATTTGCGATTCGAATATTCGTGATCAACACTATCATCATCCAACAGATATGGTTCTACAGGCAACTACATCATAGTTTTACGTGTCCATGAGGGCCAATTGGGGGAGCAGGTGTCCTTTTTCCATTGTTTAGGGTTGGTTAGTTCCGGGGTTATTGTAACACAGAGATAATGAGTTCTCTTTAAACCTATGGACATGACACATACAATACAGGCCCAAAAATCAAGGTGCTGTGTAGACAGCATGTTGTAGCCCAATGTGAACTATGAGCCATGTCTTCCTAGCATTGCATCGTGGAGATTTCCATAGCTTATTGCGCTATTACATCTTAAAGCTGCTGAAGCATCAAGCACTGACTAAGAAGGTGAGTTCATAGAGAGTGGTGACCAACCTTAAACAGACCACACCAATTGTCTTCTGTTTGTGACTACGCCTATCATTATTATTAGTATCCAAACTTGGTGTGCAATTTGTCGATTTTCTCCTGATCTGTGATCCAGCATGTAACTTTAACCCTATGAAGTAGCTACTAAAGACCAATCAATGCTATTCTCTAATATTTAAAGTCACATGATTTAGGATAAATGTACTTATGCTTGTGTAAAGCTTTCTGAATTGAGACTTGTCTAACTATTGTGATGTTTAATGATTGTTGTTACATCATTGTATAAAGCTTGTTAGAAAGAAATCACTGCAATACTTCTACATAGGGGTTGGAAGCATTCTTTGATATTGTAAATATTTTTACGAATTTTTCAACAACAGGATGTGCGGTAATAAAGAGAACGTCAAGATATGCAAATATGTTCATTTGTTTCTTCCTCTTTGGGTATAACAAATTGGTTGCCAAGTAAGTCGTAGATAATAAAAATCATTTATTGTAATAATTGCCTCCTACACTGTAAAAACAAAACGTGTTGACCATTTTTATCCCAGGTGCCCAACCTGCAGCCCTTTGGGTGTTTTTCAGCTGTTCCCCTCAACCCTCCACTTGCGGCCCCTGAAACCTAACTGTAAATGTATAGGGCATAGGAACTCCTATATCCACTGATCACTAGCTGTCTCGCTGATTGGCTTTATGTACCGATTTATGTGTGGTACCACACTACTACACATTTTGTTATTTAAAAATTTAAAAATAATGTCTTCTAGATATGCATTGTTATTTTCATAGATTTAAAATGTTATATGTGGCCCTTTAGTAATGCAGAGGGCCGCACTTGTGGCCTTCCATATCAACTCAGTTGCCCACCACTGATTTATATTGTTAAAAATATTCCACCAGCCATAAAAAATTATTATTATTATTATTATAAATATTATTATCATCTGTATTATTGTAGATTTTCTGCACAATTTTGGTGGAGATATTTAAATGTGTTACTATAGATTGAGTCATAGCATTAAGTAATGAGAAAAGAAAGGCAACATTTAGAAGTTCCATAGCAAATTTCATGTTAGGGCATGCTGCTTTCACATTTTCAACCAGATGTTAAATGCATATATTTAGAATTTGTAATTAATTGCATCATACATTTTTGCTTTATACATTGTATATTGGAAAGGCATACAAAAGCAGCAATGTAGGCAGAAAAAGCCACAAAAAAGAATGTTTGCTTCAGGGATAACATTTCTAACAATGTTTTTGCTGATGTCTATGTCTACCTTTTTGACTCACACTCATACTCAACAGGCATAGTCTTAAATCAACCCTACTCTATCCAGAATAGATAGATTTGGGCATTAACAAGCTTTAAGCCCTACCCTACAAGATTCGATTTTTATGAAAGATTGACAATAGTGTCTAAAAATAGCTAGTCTTTTAGAGCTGCCATCCACGGGTCGGTGCCCGTGAGATAGATCAGCCTTCGAGCTCAGCGCAATGATGTCATCGCACTGAGCCCGATATCGAAGGAGCTGGAGGTGCAGCACTACTACGTCACCCAGCTCAGCCGATGCTTTGCATGTGGATCCGCAGTTCCCATCCAAGGCAATGGACATCGATCGGGATTTACGGTCATGTCCGGTAACCCCATTTCAAGCTGAATATGATTAGATCTGCGCTAGATAGATAGCCGTGAGCGCACACGGCCCCTGAAACGGCCATCGATCTAGCGCATATCTATGCCTGTATGGGCACCTTAAGTTTTCAGACAGTTAACCTGGCTTGTAAAGTGCACCTGTTCATACTATAATCTACTAATGAGAAATGTAATATTTCAAAGAATTGTTCTTGTCTGTCATGTAGTGAAACCTGATTATGCCATCTACTAAAACTTCCTTGATTAAAGTTTCACATTTTGTTTTTATATTCTATAATTGGGTGATTAATGTAAAGTCAAACACTCATCAAAGATCAACCTTTTCTCCAAGACTATCCTTTCTACTATGTTTGAAGTGATGAAAGTGACAGCAATATAAGGTTTGATGTGCCATGATTTTCTGCAAGAGCATGTGTGGAATTTAAAGCAAACATTGAAACATGTAACCTCTATCTTGGCAACACAGGGCCTTTTAGATGGATGGAATGACTTCATATGGACTTACACCTTCAGATTTCTCTGTCAGATTTCCTTCAGATCAGATTTTGTTTTACCAAAACCATGTAATATGAGGACCTTTCTACACCTTCCAATCACTATGTATTCTATCAGGGAGGACACTATACTACATGGTTGTTGGTAGATCTGATCTGAAGGAAATCTGACAGAGAAATCTGAAGGTGTATGGCCAGCTTAAGACTAGATTTTGCAGGAGTTGTAACTGTTACCAATCAGATATGACTAACATGTCTATTATCTCTGTGTAAAAGAACTTGGGGTTGCAGTTCTATGCAGTGATTCAATTCCAGCAGATTTTCCAAGGAGTGAAACATTAAAATATCTTATCTGGTAACCATGTGTGCTCTGGTGTTCGAATTGACCTTCTTGTACTTGGTCCTGACAGCCCATGCCTAGGTCTGTGTTTTGCTTCACCTGACCTCGGCCCCTACTCAATTCAAGGATTTTATACTTTGTGTCATGCACCAACATCAATTGTCACTACGGGTTTGCCACTTTTTGTCCTGGTGATAATTTTGACCAAAATTAACAGGGTAAATGGGAGGTGTATGTCATAAAAGCAACCACGTCACTGGTTGATATGACTATTGCAATTTTGTAACCACTACCTACTTGTAACTTGCAAACATGCACACAGAAAACTATAAAAGCTACCATTGTTGACCTCCACTTGAAAATATTAGTTTCCAATTTTTTTCACAAATTAATAATGTGCTGACCCAGCAGATGTATGCAGCATACAATGTTAATTAACCTTCTGATTGGAGACTCAGAAAATACTGGAAACATTGTATCAGCACGATAGCAGGTAAATAATTGCTTTCAGAATTAGAATTATTAATGACTAATTATCTCTCTCAAAGTCTTCTATGAAGTTTAGATTTACTGGTTATTTTAGATTACAGCACAGAATTCTTCTTTTCGTTGTGTGACCATTATACTTGGCCTATTGGATTTATGCCAACCGATCTTCTAATTATTAGATATGAATATTTAAAATGATGGTGCCAGTGGTTTACACATAAATCAATTTAGGGATGCCTTTGCTGGCAATATAAAGAGGGGTGTACAGATTTTATCATCTTGCCTATTCTTTCGGCCTGTCCAATTCCTTTCTCTTCTCCCATATAGACTAAACAGTGCTTCTTTAAAGATGTCCCATCTCTGGTTAGCCCAGTGAAGTACTGTGGCATCTGTAGGGGGCTGAGGCATGTCTATGTCTTCAGTAAGTTGCTTGAATAACACAGAGTAGGACTACATGGCTTACTTTATTGGAAATGGAAAAATACAACTTTAATTGCTTTATAATCATGTTTTTCTATGGTAATAAAAAAACAAAAGTTAAATAGCGAAGGGGAAAAAACATTAATTTTGCCAATCTCTACAGAAAACCGAATACATGACCATGTAATATTTATTTGTGTTTGTGGCTAACCATACTTTATGGTGGTTTTTCGTCCAGTATAAATGCTCAGATAATTTTTTCATTAGTACACTTTAAGAATGTATTAGATTTCAATTATTTAACTTTCTCGTTACACTTGTCTATTAACCTCCCTAGCACACTGCTGAGGTCCAGATTTCTGTACCAAAAGTGCACCATAG
>CM070035.1:80114652-80126294 GCA_036250615.1 Ptychadena robeensis | reverse complement strand
ACTTCTAGTGCCATTCATGAAAACATAGATTCCTGGTGGTAGGTCCGCTTTAAGTACAGCCAAGATATCAAAATAGTAGCTTCAGGACAACTCTGTAAGTGTCCTTGAGTGACCCAGCCAGAGCACAGACTTGAAATTGATTCAACATCTCCAGAGAGATCTTAACATGGCTGTGCACCAACGCTTTCCATCCAACCTGATGGAGCTTGAGAGGTGATGCAAACAGGAATGGGTGAAACTGGCCAAGGATAGGTACCAACCCATTAGCATTATATTCAAAAAGACTTGAGGTTGTAATTGCTGCCAAATGTGCATCAACAAAGTATTGAAGACAGATTGGGACAGAGTAGGAATTATAGGAATGTAGCTTTTGAAGATAGACAGGTTAGCCTGTGGCAGAAGCTGTGGGGGCTCTAGACATTGATGAAGATATTTAACCACACCAAACTCTAGAGATTTTTATTGTTGTATTAAATAAGCATATCACATATAAAATAGCTGTACTATTATTATCCATTTTCTTTTACATATGCAGAACATTCCAAACCTCAATAATTTTCATATACTCCATGTAATTTAATGTACTATTTCATCATAATAAATTTCTTTTTGTAAACTGATTTGTTTCATAAACAAAACCTACTTCATCCCATGCAGGAAAGGCACCATGTTTTGTGATCTTTAAGAATAGAAAATTTGGATCAATATCAATTCAGCGAGACAAGCTTTAGGAAATCTAAACCCTGCCAGGCAAATATCATCATTTTAGCTTTGTGTATTGTTATACATTTGAAGATTGCTTTTCTACAACCCATCAATCCACTGCCACCCAGAACAGACTCTTTTGTGTCAGCGCTGTCCAGACCTGGCTCTGTTTGAATGTGCAGCTCTATGTCAGATGACTGCTCTGTTGAGTCATGTAAATTTACTGAATGTTCTTTGCTGTATATGTGCTCAAACATGGGATTTTCATCAAGGTAAGTCCTTTATTTGCTGGAATTCATGTAGCTTCTAATACTGTAATACAATAACGAACAAACAGGGTCACAACAGAAGCATAGCAAAAAAATGGTCATTCGGCTCCCATATTGTGCGTGTAGATGTACAAACATACATGAGACACATACACACATGTAATATAAAGATGACAGTGAGGATTCAGACTTGTAGCTGTAGAGTTGACTCAAAATTCTTAGGAGTATATTCATAAGGCAATGAATGCGACATTTGTAGAAATTTCAAGCCTTTTATTTTATTCAGCATACTAATTTGTTACTTAAATTCTGTTCTTGAAGCTTATTTTTATAACATACAAGAGCATAACTATATATTTTACTACACTTGCTGGCTATTCCTATCTGCCAAACCTGGCAGTGGGAGTTTCTGTGTAATTACTTCAAGAAGAAGCTACTCCTGTCAAAACATAGACTGAATCTGTGGTTATAAAACTACCTGTATTAAGATGCAATAAAGAGACACAAAGGTAATTCTGTTAATATAGTATTTGCTATAATTATTCACCTTCAGATGACTCATGCCTTTGAGCTGAAGATAAATAAAACAGATGTGTGATGTTAAAGCAACCCGAGAAATAAACCTTTTTGGTTTTATTTTTCAACTATTCATAAGTGATGTTAAAACATGGTTTTGTGTGAGTTACGCTATGTTTCCACTGCGTTATGGGCTCCATTGACACCCCCCGCACTAAGGGCAATCCTTGACGGGGCCCATCCAGATACATGCCTACTGCACCGGTTGTCATCTGATGGACTCTTAAGCTAGCCATACACATGTCGGATTCCATGGCCAGTTGATCACCCATCCGATCGATTCCGGCGATTCTGCCGGGAATCGCAGGTGTGATCAATCGGCCAATTAAGAGTATCCGTCGCTGCATACCACCTTGTCCAACGGATTCCGGGACGATTCCGTGTCCGATTGTCCACCTCACAAATGGCAACTCCCCCTGATCTGTGCAGAATCGGATCAGAAAGACCAACATGTTGGTTCTCTGTCGGATCCGATTCTGGGTCCCTGAACGATCGGACCTGATCGATTGGACAAGGTGGGCTGCATGCGATTCCGGCACGATCGTTTCGCGTGCACGCGCCCGGAATCGATCGTGCCGGAATCCGGTGGGTATCCGACACGTGTATGGGGACCTTTAGACGGTAAGAAACGAAATGATCTGGTCTGATAAGACAAAGATTTCACTCTTTTGTGAGAATGTCAGGAGTCACATTTGGAGGAAACCAGGCACCGCTCATAACCAGGGTAATCACCACAGCATAGAGCTGGTCGGCCGGAGGAGGTTGTCATACAGCACTACATTAACCTTCACACAGTAGAGACAGCCAGTGCGGTAGGCGGGTATCTGGATGGGCTCCATTGGCATCCCCTTCAAGGAATGTGTCAACGGAGCCATCCATGCCGTGGAAACATATCCTTACTTAAAAAACTTATTTTTTTCATTCTAAAATGTTTTCATTGTGGGTGCTGCTGTATGTAAACCAAGTTTATTGTAAAATAAGAAAATCAGTTGAACCACTTAGTTAGGGTGTCAGTGATTATTGACAAAAATCGCACAGCCCTAATACATACATTCTTGAGGCATGTTGTTTGAAGTGTTTGTACATTTTTGAGTGTTAAACTCATATTTGAAGGCCCTCTTGTTACTGTAAAGAAACCTCTCAAAGCAGATGATTGAGGTCTGTATTATACAGTAGCAAATTCCACATTAATATAAAAACTTTGACTTAACATATGCTACATATCGATCACTTGCTTGCTTAAGAAGCACAGCATGAAATATAATAGGGTTTTAAAAATAGAGAACAAGGCCACCACTTACCTCATACATCTGCTTTTTTTAAACTTTAGACAGATTGGGGAAAGGAAAGAACCTATTTTAGATTTTTGAGGGTTGTGCCCCTCTAGAGATATTACTACTCACTCATTGCCTGGAAACAGAAGAAGAAATGGGAAACCTTTTTAGTTGCTATAAATGGTGATTGACAGGTGGGTTAATGGTACATACAGTGGCTTGCAACATGAATCAATTTTATTGGAATTCCATGTGAAAGACCAATACAAAATGGTGTACACATGAGAAGTGGAACGAATGTCAGTTGCCCATGGACATTGCCTGATGAGTGCTAATGACTAAATAGAGTGCACCTGTGTGTAATCTAATGCCAGTACAAATCCAGCTGCTCTGTGACAGCCTCAGAGGTTGTCTAAAAGAATATTGGAAGCAACAACACCATGAAGTCCAAAGAACACACCAGGCAGGTCAGGGATAAATCATTGAGAAATGTAAAGCAGGCTTAGGCTACAAAAAGATTTCCAAAGCCTTGAACATCCCACGGAGGACTGTTCAAGCGATCATTCAGAAATGGAAGGAGTATGGCGCAACTGTATACCTACCAAGACGAGGCCGTCCACCTAAACTCACAGGCCGAACAAGGAGAGCGCTGATCAGAAATGCAGTCAAGAGGCCCATGGTGACTCTGGATGAGCTGCAGAGATCTACAGCTCAGGTGGGGGAATCTGTCCATAGGACAACTATTAGTCGTGCACTGCACAAAGTTGGCCTTTATGAAAGAGTGGCAAGAAGAAAGCCATTGTTAACGGAAAAGCATAAGAAATCCCGTTTGCAGTTTGCCACAAGCCATGTGGGGGACACAGCAAACATGTGGAAGAAGGTGCTCTGGTCAGATAAGACCAAAATGGAACATTTTGGCCAAAATGCAAAATGCTTTGTGTGGCAGAAAATTAACACTGCACATCACTCTGAACACACCATCACCACTGTGAAATATGGTGGTTGCAGCATCATGCTCTGGGGGTGCTTCTCTTCAGCAGGGACAGGGAAGCTGTCAGAGTTGATGAAAGATGGATGGAGCCATATACAGGGCAATCTTGGAAGAAAACCTCTTGGAGTCTGCAAAAGACTTGAGACTGGGGTGGAGGTTCACCTTCCAGCAGGAAAACGACCCTAAACATAAAGCCAGGAATAAAGCCAGGCAACAATGGAATGGTTTAAAACAAAACATATCCATGTGTTAGAATGGCCCAGCCAAAGTCCTGATCTAAATCCAATCTAGAATCTGTGGCAAGATCTGAAAACTGCTGTTCACAAACGCTGTCCATCTAATCTGACTGAGCTGGAACTGTTTTGTAAAGAAGAATGGGCAAGGATTTCAGTCTCTAGATGTGCAAAGCTGGTAGAGACATACCCTAAATGACTGACAGCTGGAATTGCAGCAAAAGGTGCTTCTACAAAGTATTGACTCAGGGGGCTGAATAATTACGCACACCCCACTTTATTTGTAAAAAATGTTTGGAATCATGTATAATTTTCGTTACATGTCTCACGTGTACACCACTTTGTATTGGTCTTTCACGTGGAATTCCAATAAAATTGATTCATGTTTGTGGCTGTTATGGGACAAAATGTGGAAAAGTTCACTGTAAAGCCACTTGTTGGCTTGTCAATATATACAGGGGGTGAATATGGGACAGGTTCTCTTTTCATGTGAGTTCTGTAGTGCAGGGGGTTGCAGTAGGCTTTTTTTCTCCTTGTATAGAAAGTTTGGAGTCCAAATGATCCCCTTTATTGGCTAACTGAAGTCATTAAAGAAACAAGTATTCAGGATGTCTCAAATCTCTTCTTTAAGCTTAGATATTTTAAAGAATATGTAATTAATTCATAACTTGATTAAACAGAATTTGTGAATAATCACAATTATAAATCAAAACTATTTGATATTTCTGATCATGAGACAGAACTATGCCTAGCCAGGAGCACATAGTAAGTTTACACATCAAACAAGGGAATTCTGATGAGGTGAAGTTGCTCAGCAAAAGATGTTATCCTTCTCAGGTCTAATTTATTAAAGTAAAAAATGTGAGCGCTAACATTAAAGTATACTTTCTCAATGCTGGCCTGACTAACTGTAGACATAGGATAACCACCATAACTGCACATGTATATCTATCTGTGTGTTTTCGGGCTTAAAAATATCAACATCATGAAATCGACTTAAATATCATAAAACCAATCAGACATGGAATATTTGACTTACCTGGTGAGCTGGTATGATGGTGGCTTTGTGCTCCACAATCCTAAGAAACTATACTGATCTGCTGTTCCCTGAAATCATATGAGACATTCCATATTAATTTGCCAGGCTTCCAGGGGTTAACTCAGGGTGCAATATAGCGAGTGGCCACTGGGGGCATTTGCAATGGTTTTCTATGGAAAATTAGGGAGTTACCTGGCTGTCACTGCACTCAGTGATGTTGGTGCGCATCATCAGAGCCAAGATGAAAGGAAGGGCTGCGAGGGATTCCTTATGAATTCCTCCCTATTATCTGCACTGCTAGTGCCATTCATATAAACTTGAGTTTCTGGTGGTTGCTCTGCCTTAAGTAGCTGTATACAACAAGGGTTTTTGAAGGCAGGAAATGTTATGTTTACCATTACAAAAAAGACACAAAATACAAAGACTGCCTTCCCTGGCTTTTGTTTCTGATGATCCTAGTTGTCTGGCTGTCACTGTGATCCAGTGGCTTCAGAATAGTATGCAAGAAGCCATCAAAAAACTTTTATTCTAGGGAGCCCTGTACAGATTTCCTGTGATCTTGACTACTAATAGTTTCTCACGGTCTTATTTTTGTGTAGTTCACCATAGTGTTGACTAATTTTATGTAATCAAATAATAATCAGCATTGCAATGTTTGCTCCTGGTTTCTTAGCTTCCTTTCCCCTCCCCGATCTGGTACATTTTGCATTGCAGCAGTTTTCAGAGCTCTGCACTTTAATTGGATGCATCATTTCATAATACAGATTTCTCAAGAAGCAGCGTGTTGACCACAAGTCTAAACTGCCAAGTAGAATGACAGAAGTTGATGAGCTGAGTGTTAAATAACAAAAACTTGTTAGTCCTGCACAAATCACCCCTTTTATTAAGATTTGGATATAGTGAGGAATAGAACTTATCGTATCTAGGACTCCATTAACCTCCCTAGCACTCTGCTGAGGTCCAGATTTCTGTACCAAAAGCCCACCAAAGACTTCAATGAATTTTTTTATGTTGTAGGCCTGGAACTTCCCAAAATATGTCCATACAAGGGTCTAGTAAAAATTAGATTAAAAAAATAAGATAAAAATAATAAAAGGTAAATGATAAAATCTCTAAAATACTTATTTTGTATGATAGATTTCAAAACAGTATTTATTTATATTCATGTTTCATTTACCATAAAATTTTAATTTAATTGGAAATGTTATTTTTATTTTGAATTGTATTGGAAACAGTTATCACTGTATGCAGAACAATTCCCTTTGGCACCCTCTCTCCTCTGGTGTGATGGACCTGGTGACATCATACTAGGGAAGCGAGGGTTAACTTCAAAGGGACACATCTGGGGAATCACACTGAAAACTGTTTTCTCCGTAGAAAACAGTTTTTGGGCAATTATTTTTGAATCTCTCACCGCCGCCCCGTTGTGACATCATCCTGGGGGGATCAGCTTCCGTGCAGAAGCCAGTTCAGATGATTGGAGTCACTGGAACAGCACCTATCCACCTACCATCTATGTTTTACTAGGCAGGGAAGCAGGGTACAGACCTACAGATATGGGCCGGATCGATGGCTGCTTCGAGCGCCGTGCACACTCACAGCCATCTATCTGGCCCATATCATATGCCTCTATCGCTGTTCTAGAGCGGGATAAATCAATCGGACATGACCATAAATACAGCCGATGTCCGTTGCTTTGCCTAGAGACCGCGGGTCTCCAGGCAATGCATCGGCTGAGCTGGGGAGAGCAGAGCTTTCTCCCCAGCCCCGCTGATATCTGACAGCAGTGTGATAACGTCATCACGCTGCTGCATGAAACATTGGACGACTCAAATATCGAGCCGTCTGTACCCTGCTAAACTCTACAACAGCAACACAAACAAATATAGAAAATTTTAATTTGTGAAAGAGGGAATGGTTTGAACAACTGTTCTGTCTATTTCCACCAGCAGAAACACATGTAGAAGATAATAAATCAGGGGCATTGAGGGAAAGGCCTTACACTGGAACAAGATCCATCTCTAATACATTGAAGTTTAGAATGAATACATAATAAGAGATTCGCAGAAGGTGTTGGGTACTGTCAATGCAATTGCCGCATTTGTTTTTTGTGAAGAGGGGGCTTCTAGGTTACCAGAACACATATGAAGCAGTTTGGTTTATACTAAATACACTGAAAAAATATGCATTATCTGTAAATGACTTGCTCATTCAATGTTTACTGTCCAGTCAATGCCTAAAAGGATACTTGTATACAAAAATATACAAAGGAGAAATTTTGGCCATAGCTCAATGACAAAAATGCATTTCTTGCCATAAGATTAGGTCATTTCTGTAGAATTTTGGGCCAAAAGTAATGACATCCCTAGGCCACCCAAAGCCTCACATACCGAGCCAAGGTATAGGGCTTTATTTTTTAGGAAGATCTATTTGTCTATAGATGGCTTTTTAGGACATTTGTATTAAATGACCAGGGAGCTTCTTGAAAAGCAAAAAGATTTCATACTAATTGATGAAAAAAATAAGAAAAACCAAATCGGATACTTGACTGATAATTTCCAGTCTGACTGATCTCTGCTCTTTTTGACTGTATGCTCCATTTCCATTCCTTTTGGTTTACTTCCTTTCAACCCATGTATGATCAGATTAATACTTATCATATAGCGGAAATACTGTGATCTAGACTACCTTGTTTTCCCGATGATAAGACACTGTCTAATATTTTTTAAAAGCCAAAATATGCAACAGGTCTTATTTTTGGGGGATGTCTTATTCTGCTCACTTAGTGAAGGGGAAGGGGACAATGAATGGCACAGACTCACTTTTTTGGGGGTTCTACTGGCCAAGTAACAGACTCCGTTACTGTAAGGCAGGGATCAGCAGCTTGTCCTCCCTAGCGCGGAGGCGCTTGCGCGTGCGCGGGCCTTTTGCAGTCACTTCCTGCTCCGCTTTGCACTCCAGCCAGCCCTGAGACACACAGTTACCGAATGGGAGATTTAGGCACAAATCAGTGGGTGTCTTATTCGCGGTAAGTGGCTTATTTGTCAGGGGATGTCTTATTATCAGGGAAACACGGTAGAGATGGTCAAATTTTTCGACTAGCTGACCATGTGAGCTGATTGCAAAGCCTCTGAAAATATTATGAATATCATCACCACAATGTGCTGGAGCTGTAGAAAAGGGTTGTAGGAACGTTTGAAGAAAAAAAAAAATTTGTTTCTAACACATGTAGTTTTTACATAAATTAAGTTCAACATCAAAGTTGAAATTTATGCAAAAAACTACATGGGCTAGAGAAAAACATTTTTTTTTTGTAGTTAATCCCTAACCCTTCTCTATGTCTCCTGCAAGTTTGGTGATGATACCATGCTTTGCAATTAACTCAAAATCAAAGTTGAAATGGTCGAATTTTGGAAAAAAATATTCAACCATCTCTAGTCATCACTAGAGAGGTAGCCATCGAGATCAGCCTCTCAGCATCACTGACAGTTAATTCTACTATTAGTGATGGTCAACTTTTGTCCATTCTGTCCCCGAGCGGGTGGAAAAGACTTTAAAGAAGTCCTACATCCACCTGTCCGCGGGCAGATTCAAATTCCCCACCTCTCGCCGGGGTATTTGAATCGGAAAAAACGACATCACATCCGGTACCTGGAACGCATAGTTCCTGGTTCTGATTGCCGGATGTGACGTCACTGATGTCACTGATGTCACTTCCGGTTATTAGAGCCGGCTTTTCACTAGAAGAACAGCGTCTCTACCGGTCTTCTAGTGAAAAGATTCTTCGTCCGGCGGGATCTTACTGCCTTCTCGCCAGCGAACGGGTCGAACACCCGTACTGCTCGCCGGCTATCTACAGAGGACACAGAGGGGGGAGGCCGATCTCAACAGCAGAGGCAGAGGTGGGGAAGAAGTGAGGGAAGATCTGCCCACTGTTTTTTCCCCTGCCTTTGCTTCCCCACCCCCTGGAACTCCTGCTTGGCCGGTCGCATTGCCAGCCAAACTTGAGTTTTGGTTTTGTATTATTGTATATGGTATAATATTTTTACAGAGTTACTCTGCTTTATTTGTACATTGAATTTGTATATAAGACAAATATAACTTATATTTAGTATTTGTATATATTTTGTGTTTATTTATATTTTTTATGTTACAACACATTTACCTTTAAACTATACTGGTTGGAGAACCTTTATTTCATATTCCTTTATGGAGCTATGTAAATATTAGCGCTAATGTAAGGACTGGATGGGTTGAAATGCAATTGTTTTTTAAGGTAGAATACATTATTTGTTTCTATTTGGTCTTATTTTCACTTTAAATATAATATTATATTACCCTACAGTCATGGAAACGTTTAGGACTAGAATAGGTCTTATGTAACAAATAAACACAATCAATGACAATCCCCTGGTGGACTCCCCACCCTCCTCCTGTGTCTAAACATGAACATTCTTTTAAATGAAGATGAAACTTTACAACAAAAGCTGGTGCCTGTGTCTTCTAGATACCATTGTATGCGGTACATACTGTACTCCACTATCCATGCTGCATTTTCTGACACATTTGTAACTATTTTTGAACTAAATTCCATCAGATAGCAGTAGTTGCTTATGTGACGCTCTTTTATAACCAATTTATTTTTCTAGGAACTGGAACAGAAAGTACATGATTTCATTGTCTTTCATTGTAAATCCATGTACAAATTATCTTTAGGGGCCTTTAAAAACAAAAATTATATAACAACTTTCCCAGACCTTTGGGATATTGGTTGTGCTTTTTGTATCATATGTTACACTCATGTTTTCTTTAACTTAAAAGGATGGACCAGCAGCAAATATCTGCCTTGCATCTGGATTTTATTTAGGTAGCAGATGCATCCGTTACAAAGGAACATACTTTTTTAACGTGCTGTGCTGTAGAGATGAACTTAGCATATCACATTAAACACTTTTATGAAAACCTCATGTTCGGTACATATCAACTTATGAGTTTAAAAGTAATAAACTGACAGTAAGATCTATGGTTATTGATATAAGTCATATACTATTATGTCATCAAGGAGTCAATGCATGAAATTTTCTTGATATAAAGCGACTTGTGGTTTGTGGCTTCATCAGTTTGGAAATGAGGTAGGTACATAAAGGTAAAGTAGGCAGTGTATTAAGACTCCCAGGATTTACAATCATTGCATTTAAATGTATTTTTATTTCTGAATATGTTAGTTGGAATTAATTCTGTAACTAGCTGACCAATTTTATACCCTTTCAAAATAAGTCTAGACAGAAGAGCACTGCGGGAGCTATTTTAAAGTTTTGTTATATTACTGACATTCTGCAATGCAATATGATGAGGCAGCAGGACTCAATATGCTGAATTTGTATGTGACAACATCTCACTGTGGCATTATTTTGATGTTATTCTTGAACAACTTTGCTTTGTACAATGTTTGAGAATGTATTATTTTCCATAGCTAAGGTTATTTCAAATTGTTAGATGCAGACATTATAATTCATTAATATTATCTCCGTTTTTTGTTGGCTGTAAAATGGGCCTCAATAAAAAATGCACCTCTAATTACAGCTCTATACTGAAGTTCATGCTTTGTCTAGCGTTAAATACTGTGTCAAAGCAGGATGGCCAACTTTGACTACTATAGAAGAAACTACTTTAGAAGAAACTATTGGCTGCTCCGCAATCACTTCCCTCAAATCTGGCTGGCAATGTGACCATCCAAGCTTGAGTTCCACGATGTGGAATTGATAGCTCCTCCACCCCCTGTAACTCAAGTTCAGCCAACGACTGGTAGCTCCATGCTACCAGTCACCAGCCAAGCTTGAGTTCCAGGAAGCAGAGAGGGAAGATGTTCAGGATAGTTCTTCCCTCTGACAGCTTCTGCGCCAGCTAAGCACAGTATATATATATACCCTCTTTTTAAAATATTAACTATATAAATATATTATTTTTAACTGTATACAATGGTGCTATTACTACAGATGAATTGCATTCTGAAAAGGGATTAGGTTGCACCTGATATAAGCTGGTTTCCAACTCAAAACTAGTCCACCTGCCATCACAAACAGTATGCATTGCTGAGATTACTTAATGCACACAGTGTGAAAGAGCCCTCACATAATATTATTAATTAAAGGCAACAATCAATTAACAATCAACTTTTGTTCTACCAACACCATGTAATATGAGGACCTTACTAAACCTTCCAATCACTGTGTATTCTATTAGGGAGGACATTATATTTTTGGTAGATCTAAAGGAAATTGTATGGGGTGATTTCATGGTGTATTAACATAGAGTCTGTTCCTTCCTAACGTAAAAAGTATTTCTCCTAAGGATACACTTTAACCCAAGATTCTGCTTGCTCCCTTGTGCAATGTTGGGTCCCACTCTTTTTTCAATCCTGTCAAAGGTTAAAGTGGTAAAGTAATTTCCTAGGATGCGCACTGTGGCTGCTAAGCCTAGCTGAAACCAAATGATTTAGGCTTTGTTTCCACTTGTGTGGAAGCCGGCGGCACGATTGCCGCCGCTAAGAACCGC
>CM070035.1:80102090-80112215 GCA_036250615.1 Ptychadena robeensis | reverse complement strand
AAGAGGATGATGTGGTCAAAATACTCATTTGCCTAATAATTCTGCAATCCCTGTATAAATCGTAATAATTTGATTATGTAGTTATTGAAAGGTGAACTCCAGAAAACAACCCAGAGTTCTTCCCTGTTTGCAACAAGCTCCATGCACCATCTTTAAGTTGTTTGGTCCATTTCTTTTCACTGGTTCATAAAAATTCCCTCAATCACATCTATGGGGTGCAGAGCTGGAAAATTATTAAGGAGCAGTACTAAAATTTGGAAAACAATTTAGATTACATATTACTTGTATGTGATTGGATAGGTGAAGTCTGCAGTACTTCACCTCATTTAACCTCCTGAGTGCACCGCCCGTATCGCGCCGTTGATACGGGAGATCGAGGCAGTGTACAGAGTACACTGCCTGTCATTTCCGGCATCTTGCCAGAGCTCTACACGCAGCTGTTGTGACAACAGCTGTGTGAGAGAGAAAGCCAGCGCTCCCCCATTAACATGGAGGTCTATGGCGCCGCCCCCCCGCCCCCTTTCGCGTCACGCGATCGGGGCGGTGCCGCCAACCCGGAAATGCTGCAGCGATGTAGACAATCACTGCAGCTTTCCGGGGAGGCATAGGGTCTCCCTGCCGCCGGCTTCCCCTGCGGTTGAGAGGACCCTGTTCACCGAACGAACAGGGTTCGTCTCAACCGCTAGGGAGGTTAATAGGTTTCCGTCAAAGTGATAATTTACTTTACAAAGTTAACAATCTGCACTTAAAGCATGACCCTTCTAACTATGACTTAAGGTAGCCATACACGTATCGATTTTTCTGTTCGATCGTCCAGAAATTGATTGATCAGGAACTGATCCCTGCCCACCTAGTGCGATCGATCAACAAAAATAGAAATCGTAGGAGATATCGACTGGACATGATGTTTTTCTTGGTCAATCTTTTAATTATGTGACAGTTTGTTCCAGTTGATGGCACTATTGAGCATGCGCACAGCAATTAATTCACAATCATTTGGTTAGGAATCGATGACACTGTGTGGCAAGCGAGCGCTGTTCAACTTGCCATTGTTTTGGAATCACAAACAAATGCATTGGCAAACAAATTGAAAAATAAATTACACGTCTATGTGTACCTTTAGAGTTATAACCTTATAACTTTAGCGGAAGTAAGATCAGTAAGAAGCAACCTGTGATGTGTAACATAACCATACAGTGATGGGCTTAATAGAATGGAGAAAATGGGGCTATTGTGGGCAAAAAGATGACTTGATTACCTTCTGGGCGGTTAGTTCAAGTTAATTCGGAGTGAGCTTCTTTACTAACAATACTTACCCCCAAATTTCCTTGGGCATAGAAAAAATGGGAGGGGTCCCAGTAGAGAGAGTGGGAATTCTTACTCCTATCACCCCAAAGGGGGGACAGTGCCAGTGGTGGGGAGGTTACCAGCACTCCAGCCTACCCTTCCACACATTGGGTGAATGGAAGTCCACCATCTATACTACCTAGTTCTACCACTTTTAATTGGACTCTACCTAATACCATGCTATCCTCCCTCCGTGGACTACAGATCTTGGATGCCTAAGGATCCTGAACCTAGACTACCTCATTACCACTTATACCAGCCGCTATATTGTTTATGCTGGGGTGGTCCTACTTGATGGCTCTCCGTCCTTAATATCCAAACAGCAGGCTATGACTAACAAGAATTAATGGCATTTACTTGGACCACCTGATGAAGGGATGAAACATATGTCGGAGCCCAACCACACCATCTGTCTTATGGATCCGCCCACTCCCTTACCCATAGCCTTGCCCTAACGGAGAAAGGACAGTTCAGCATCTGTTGTACATCCTTATGGACATTAAGTCGAAGAGACTTTGATCTATGTTTTGAGAACTTTCACTGACGGTTATGTATACTGTATGTATACTGTCCTAATACTATTTGTGTTACATTCATTGTTTGAATATATTTCAAGATCCTTGGGATATGTGTTAGGCTGGCCACTAAAGTCCCCTGGTCCCTATTCTGATAGGGAAAAGTCCCTCTTTGGGGTGATAGGAGTGAGAATTCCCACTCTCTCTTCTGTGACCCCTCCCAATTTTCTATGGTATTTGGGATGTTGGCCAGTCAATAATAAGGGATACCTCTGATTGCCCTCTTCAAAAATTACCTTGGGCATACTCATCTGTCCAGAGGGAGCATGCAGCATTCCTCTGTATCAGCAGACTTGGAGCCTTTCCTTTTGAAGTGGTGTCTCTTTTTTTCAGCACATCCCCAGCGCCATCAATGATATGAAAGGGGGGAAGAGGGAGCACAGGGAATCTTGGTGAATTACATTGTAATCTGCTGCTATTCTCCATGGCACGCCCAGAGGGTTACAACAGCTAACATAAATGGGTTACTACCATCTAACTACTGTCAAACAGTTGTTTTCAAGGGAACAAAATATGTCCTCCTTATCAGGCATGTAGGGATGTTGTCTACAAGCTTATTTTTCCAACATAAACTTGAAATATCAATAGCATATTATAATACCCACACATCTCATCATAATTGGCAAACCAGTTTAGCATACAGCTCCATACAATACTGATATAGTTTAGAAATGTTCCAATCATTGCATGGGTGGAATTCACTAAACAATTGTCTATATTCAATATTCTAATATTTTTTTTTTTTTATAGCAAAACCATTTGTAAATTTTGTTTGTAAAATGCTGCATACATATGGTTTGTCCATGTGGTGGGTCGCAATGCACACACATGTAAATCGGGGTTGCTTAATTTATACATAGTATATAATAGGACAATACTATTCAGTATAAGGAATCTGCGATATCCCGAAATCTTGCTTCTCTAATGACTTCAGTTAGCCAATAAATGGTATCACTTGAACTCCAAACTTGCTGTATTTATTGATGGCTAATACGGTACAACACTCTACTATTCAGTATAATATGAAATGCAAAAAACTATTAACATTGCTTAGGAGCATTCTTTATTGTATGCTTATCATTTAACATAATCATTTGCTACAGCTGAGTTATGGTAATATAAGCAAATTTGCAGATGTCATGGGAAACTAACAGTCATAAATTTTCAGCCCCAGTCTTTTGACATTTTTATTACTTTTAAAGTTTCTAAGGCCAATGTTATTTAAATGAGAAATAAACCTTATATAAATGTTTGTGATGTAAGATTGGCATTCCAAAAATAACATTTGCTTGAAAATTTTAAAAAAGTAAATAGTCTAAGTGGAATACATTGCAACATTATATCTACAGGAACTTAATAGATACTTCAAAAACTTCATAAAGCTTGCTTACGTTTGTAAATATAATCTTATCTGTTATAATGGAGAATAACAATTACAGTATCAATTAACAGGGGTGTTTTAATATACTTACTGTATAAACTTGTGTATAATCCAACCCGAACATAAGCCAAGGTATTTAATTTAACATAAGAAACCTGAAAAAGCTGATTTATTCAAGGATAGGCCGAGAGTGGGAATTCATGGAAGTAGGAGATCAGCTTTAAGCACTGCATTGGAGTATAAAATGCTTTTACGGCACATTTTGGGTGCTGAAAAACTTGGCCTATACCATGGTTTCCAAATTTTCCCTGCAGGGCCCTCCTTTTGTATTCAAACACAGGTTAAAAATGAGGGCCTGCGACCACCTGGAATACCTTCGCGCCCCCCCAGTTAGGAAACCACTGTCTTATACTTAAGTATATATATTGTAAATGTATATAATCCTGTCTTTAACCTCTTTGGAGGACCAGGTTAAACTTTAATCTGATTAGATGTAACTAAATTTGGATCAATCCATGGATCTGTCCCACTGATCACTTGTTATTAAATATATTCATACCTTATCTCTATTGAATTTGATAAGTGTCACCTGGCTGTCTCCTGTTACTAACTTAGGAACAATGTTGAACTGGCCTGCTGGGTTCCCTGTTGCCCCCTCATCAGTGGGTTGCCGCATGGGGTGCCGCACATGTGCCCCTTTTACCTCTGTTTTCCTGTTTGGCATGGGTCTCCCTGGACTTGTCGGCCCCGCTATTAGCCTCTAGTCTGGCTCAGCTGCTTCATCCTGATACCTGGCCTGCCTATTTCCCTCCCAGAACAGAGTTTACCATTTGTTTGACTATCCTGTATTATTCCCTCCCTGAAAAAGCCCAGACACTGGGCAAACACGTTGGAGTTGGATGATCCATTTGTGTCCTCCCTGCAATGTCTTTTGACTTACTTATAGCTGCCATCAGGTAATCCAATGGTACACTCTGATTATATAGTAATGTAACATGTATATTATTTTAATTAATTACTATATATCGTTTACCTTACATGAATTGTGATTTATGTGCCTTAAAAGTTTTTCAGTTTTGATGTTTTAAAACTGATGGCTAACACCAAGCAGATTTACTGGTTTTATTATTTTTGTGAGTAGAAGGGAGTAAATGAATATGATCACCCATTTCTTGGTTCTACCCTCTGAGCTTCTATACTGTTTGTAAAACTTTACACTTGACAACCTCCCCAACCATACCCCAACAACAATGGTAAATCAGTAACTTCATATAGATCATGTAACATGACTTTAGAGGCAATATTGGTGACTAGTTTGCAGGGTTCAATTCCTCTTTAAGTGGTTGTTTTTGATTTTGTATACTCAGATGGAGAGTAGCTCCTGCCGTACAGTATTTCTCTATTGTTGCTTTATGATATAACCATAATTACAAGGTTTAAATTAGATCATTTAACAAATATGTGCTTGAGCTATCTTTACCATCTGACTATAAACATGAGTCACATGCAAAATACTGGACAATTAATTACTACTTGGTGTCTTGTATTTCCGTGATCTCATAGTCAAATAAATATACACTGAGCAAATCAAATGAATACAATGTTGATGGCAGTTTCAAACCCATTATGGTTTTTTCTTAAAGGAGAGCACCAATGCTATAATCAAAACCTGCTGTTCCAGATTACTGAATACTAATCACAAATTCAAATTTCATGTTAGTTTGCATTATTATCTTCATAGTAATTACCATTTTTGACATATTTGGTTTTTACTTTGAATGAAGAGGACGTACACATTGTAGGCCATTAGATGTTTAGTTGCACAAATTACCCGGCTGAAAATATGAGTAAAACCTTTGTTAGGTATCTGCCGAAAACATATTTTTGGCCTATGGCAGATCTTCTACCCATACCAGCTGCACTCACCGTCCCTCTTTTCTCCCACTCTGGTATTAGAGAACTGGTTGCTGTGTTCCAGTGATGTCTCTGAGTATACCAGGATACCTGAGTTGGAGGACAGAGGCATGGTGAGTCCAGTTGTAGGGGTCCTGCAGGGAAAACAGAGCATTGGAGAGGGAACAAGGATGGCTCTAGGAGAAGGCAAAGTACAAAAATTTTGAAGTAATTTCAGAATATGGATGTACACTTAATAATACACATAAAAATTATTAAAAAATGTTGAAACAGGAAAAGTGGATTGATTTAAGGTTAAGGGATTAGGGTAAGACTCCACTATAGGAGGACAGAAAAACATGCGGAAAGCATAATTATGTAGATTATGATTTACTGTGCATTACATCCCTGCAAAAACTTTCACACTATATGCATTTTTTAAAGCCATGCATTTATGCATATATACAAAAATGCATACGTTTTGCACGTCTGTGTTTGAGTTTTTAAACAAAGCAATGAAAAATGCATAAAGATGCATGCAGAAAGGCTGTGTTTTTAAAAAGGCATGCAGTGTGAATGGTTACATTGGTTTTCTATGAGAAAACACAGAACTGTAGAAAAAAAAAAAAGCAAAACGCGTATAGTATGAAAGGTCCCTTAGAATAGGAAATTTACATGCTTTCTCAGATTTCATTGTTTTAAGAATTTTTTATCTGAAAACTGTCATGCTGTAATGGAGGTCTGTTTGATATATGTACGTATGTAATATGTTAAAATGTGGCATTAAACATAATTCTGCTTGCACACTTTATTCTTAGTATACTATACTATTCTTACTATACCACATAGTAAAATAGTTCAAGTTAGTAGCCTTAACTCTGAAATCCAAATAAGCTCACTCAAGAATGGAGATATGTGGAAATCCTAAATTATTCTCCATTTGTCTTTGATTGTGTGATAAAGCTCCAGTAATGTAGGTTTTCACCATATCACAGTTGAAGTTTCTACATAAAAGCCATGCCAATTGCTGCCTCATCTCAATACTGAAAACGGATCCTATGAAAAACTAATCAAAAACATAGAGTTTGCAAGAATTCTATGAAAAAGAGATAAAGCCTGTGGTAATAAATAGTTTTAATCTCATTTTAAAGTCTTTAGATAGTGTTAGCTTCCGTTAACTGAACTAAAGCTGGCTTACACGGCGCTCGGTTGTCCTCTAATCTTTTAAAAATATGAGCCACCCAAAGCTTCTTCTATTGATCCCACTCGGCCGAATAGGGTTCCAGCATGTTGGAAAACCGTGTTCAATTACCTTTACTTTAAATGGGAACTGAGGGTCCCCATTCAAAGTAGCCACTGGGCTTCCTGCTGGCTGCTGATATTGGGCCGCTCGGCAGCAATCGCAATGATGTCATAGTGCTGCAGCCGGGCTTGCTCGAGCAGTGTTAGCTTGGTTTATGACAAGAATATGCACCTCTATTTAATCTGCTTATATTGAAATCTAAGCATGGATATTCAGATTTCTACGTATGTCATACCACACATGGATATTGCCTTACCCTACGCTTACAAGTTTTCATTCAGAATGGATTAAATTTTGTTTTTACTAATGTGATTGACAAATCAAACAATGGGAAATGTATGCAATGATCTACTATGATTATTAATCTTTTAGGCAGTCAATTACTGAAGGGTAATTTTTGATGACAAATGATTCATTTACTTTTCTATGAAAAATGTCAGACCACAGAGAAGGGTTCATATTTGCCCTG
This sequence comes from Ptychadena robeensis, assembly GCA_036250615.1. Lineage (NCBI taxonomy): Eukaryota > Metazoa > Chordata > Amphibia > Anura > Ptychadenidae > Ptychadena > Ptychadena robeensis. Next base: position 80,105,247 of record CM070035.1, on the reverse strand, counting down.
AGGTGTTGCATAGTTTAAAATACCTCAAGGTTTCCTATACAGAAGACGTCAATGATTATAGCAGGTGGGACAAGAGATTACACTGATACAAAGATTTCAAAGCAAAAAAAATAAATTTAATAAACACTGGTGCCAACTGCCAGAAACTGATACCATTTGAAAACTAACCATTTATTCCATTAATTGGGGGGTATGGTGTAGGTGTTAACAACTTTCTGCTTTGCAAAATCACCATCCCTCAAATAATTATATGAATAAGGTGAAGCCAATAAGGTGAAGCCAAACACAGCTGACATTTGTCCACTGTATTTTTGATGCAGTCTTTAGGTAGAGAAATGGCTTTAGTTTAGGGTGAAGGAGAGTAACCAATAAACAGAATATATCTAAGCTACACAAATTTGCCTGAAGACTATAAAACAGGGGTATCCAACAGGTGTATGATGGTCTACAAGTACCTCACAAAGGCAACAAGAGTAGATGATGGAGCCCTGCCTTTTATTTTATTGTCTTTATTAACGAAAGACCAAGATGGCCAAAAAAGTCACAGTTGTATTGTGCCATACATACTCATGCTGTTATGCAAGGTAAACAATATACATTTTAAATAGAAAGCATACTCAGAAAAAAAATATATATATATATATATATATAGTGCATCCGGAAAGTAATGACAGCGCATCACTTTTTCCACATTTTGTACAGCCTTATTCCAAAATGGATTGAATAATTTTTTTCCCTACACACAACACCTCATAATGACAATGTAAAAAAGTTTACTTGAGATTTTACAGTTGAGAGTTCATGTCAAAGCACAAACCAAGCCAGAAGTCAAAGGAATTGTCTGTAGACCTCCGAGATAGGATTGGCTCAAGGAACAAATCTGGGGAAGTTTAGCAAGAAATTTCTGCTGCTTTAAAGGTCCCATTGAGCACAACTGAGTGATTGGGGATGAAGGGCCTTACTATTATCTTGTATTTATATAGCACCAACACATTACTCAGCAGATATAGTCAGACCACTAACTGTCTCACAATCTAATGTTCCTATTGTAGTCATGTGTATGTAACTAGCATGTTACGTGTAACAAACATAGGAGAATTTTTAGGGGGGAAGCCAATTGACCTATCAGCATGTTTTTGGAGTGTGGGAGGAAACTAGAGCACCCAGAGAAAACCCAGGCAGACACAGAAAGAACATGCAAACCCTGTGCCAAGGCCAGGACTTGAACCTAGGACTCTAGCACTGCTTGGCCAGACTGCTTACGACCCGAGCCACCATAGCCTGCCTTAGGTCCTCTCCTGTGAACTTTTACATTGAATACAAAGAACACATTACTATCTAGAAAAAAACTGATTCATAATCTGTGTTAACCTTAAATAGTATGAAGATGTTAACAGGTAAGTCATGTAAAGAAAAAGATAATCGTGAAACCAGTCTGTAACCTTCTTTTGCATTGGCATAAAACAGGAGTAAAGCTACGGTGACCAGTTAAGGTGAAGAAGGGCCAAGTTGTCCATGGAGTAATCCTATTATTGTAATAATGTCATGCACTGCTATGATGAAATGAAATGACATTACTGAGATACACACAGAACTTTGTGCATCATTCATTATCTTTATAATTATCATAATGAATAGACTTTGTTATATAAGAGGGAATTATAATAGCTGACATTTTATGTAACATGCCTTCCCAGATTGTTAATCATAATTAGAACTATAGTCAGATTTAAGTGAAAGCTGAGGTCTGGTTCATGTTTCAACTTGAATTATGCTGCAGACACTGAATCTGAAAATAGTAATTTCTGCTAACATTGTGGAAAGTCTGCAGTCTACCTAAAGGTATTAAAAGTGACAAGAAACGGGAGCCTAAAAAGTGCTAAAAACTCTCTTATTACTCTATTCTGCAAAAAAAAAAAAAAAAAACCCTGATACTGAGAATTCTTATTTCAAATAATTACAGTATAAGAGCAAATGACATGTCACCTAAACATTTACCAGAGGTACCAGAAAAAGTGCATCATGTGCTGAACAGAATTCAGCTAGTGTTAGCTAATGTGCGTACCATGCTATACAGAAAAATATTATAGCAGAAAAAACAAAAGTATATATCATTTGACATTAGACTGCAATATACTATTAACAATAGAAGAAGTTAAATGAACTTTCTTGCTGTTCATTCCCCATGCCTTCCTCTAGACCAAATTCCTGAAATCTGATGACACAGATCTGCCCTTGTAATATATATCATGTTTACTGACATCACCACAGAGAGTTAAAAAGTACAGTAATGATGGAAAATAACATTTATAGCCTGATGTCAGGGGACAGGAAGTAAGAATGAACAAAAGAGGATCCAAAAAAGAGTAACAATACTTACAGGTAAGGAATTTCAATATCGGACTTAAAGAGTTTTCTGATCGGACAATGCATTTACAGTGAGGGAAATAAGTATCTTTAATCCCCTAATTATTTTGTATGCTTTCCCTCTGGCAAAGAAATGACCAGTCTATAATTGTTGTGGGAGGTTTATTGTAGCTGCAAAAGACATGTTAACAACCAAAAAAACCCTCAAACGAAATACTTCTTTCAAAAAGTGCGAAGCCAACATCCCAAAAATAAACTACAGAAAAGAGATTCTTTAGGGTGTAGAGAAACATTGTCACCCCCGGAATTGATTTCCCCTGAAATACCAGAGGGGACTTCAAAGGCTTTGGATGTGAGTCACAAGTATATGCGAAACATTGTCAATAAATTGAAATAATTTATAAATGTCCATGTCCATATAAAACGGCAAATTCAAAACATGGTACAGTACAAAAAAGTTGACACGGTGCTTTTAAATCAATTTACACGGAATCCCCATATGGATAGACAAACGATGGTAGGTATCTTCAACAGATTATTATCAAGCCAAAAAAACCTCACAAATCCAATGCACAAACGTCAGAGATTAATGTTAACTGCAATGAGGTAAATAAGTATTTGATTTCCTATCAACCAGCAAGATTTCAGGCTTGATGATGTTAGCCTATGTTCCCATATTAGCAATTCTTATTGTGGCGTGGAGCTGCGGGAGATCGCTAGCACCCAGCAGTCTCCTGCGATTAGAATCGCGGCTGTGAGATTGCAGCCAGGAAGTGTGTGTGGGGGGGGG
>CM070035.1:80070151-80084475 GCA_036250615.1 Ptychadena robeensis | reverse complement strand
CCCCCCCCCCCCCATTAGCTCTGACAGTCTAAAGGTGGGTTTACACATGAAGAGTTTTTCTTTAATCAACTGCCAATTCGATTTTTTGTTCGATTTCCTTTTTCGAACATTGTTCGTCCATTTATCGAATGTAACAGTAGATATTTTGTTCGTTCATCACCGAAATCGAATGAAAATACATTTGAAATTACAACAGATAAAAATTTACCAACATGTTCAATAACCTTTCAAACTAATTGGCCATTCTAGATTGAGTGATACCATTGTGCTCTGCCTGGTGCTGCGTTGGGCAAACAGACAGAGACTGGCCTAATTTTAATTAATACTAAGAAAAATGATGCTGATTATCCTACACCAATAGTTCATCATACACCAGCCCCTGTCTTGCCCACTACTAAGGAAAGCAGACAAGGTACTGGTACAGCACAGTCTGTCTCTGCACAAGAAATTTCAGCTTGTAGTCTGGAAGGGGGTAAAATGGCCACTATCTGGACAGATAATTTATAAGTTTTTGGTGTAGAACATGAGTACCTCCAAAGTTAGAAGGCCAGGAACTTTTGACATCTGCAGGTGAGCCAATCAGGAACTCTAGAGTGGCAAGTGAGCTGTATTCAGCACTCCAACTCACTGCTGAGGTAGCCATTGTAAAGGTAAAGGCTCATACTTGACGAAGGACACTAGAGGCTTTGGGGAATGCTCGGGCAGTTGTCTATGTGACAAATCCGCCCATTTTACCTGAGCACAGGTCAATCAATGCTCAGATCCTGGTAAAACAGCAACAAGCTTCTCCTCAGGAAAAGCATATGTGGTCTGCTTGGGAGCACAAGAGAGTGATGGAGATGGTATGTGGCACAACGGGTTAATACATTGTCTGCCAAGGTCTCTGGCTGATGGACTAACTCAACACCGTGGAGACAGCTGGTACGGTAGGCGAGTATATGGATCAGTTTCATCAACATCCTTGTAAAGGAATGCTCTTAACTCAGGGGGGTGTCGACGGAGCCCTCTACGTTGTGGAAACATACCCTAAGTGAACTTCTCTCCCTTATACCTGCTTTCAGGTGTGATTTTTTATATTGCCCACAACTGTTACTTGCCCCAGTTGAGTTTAAAGGAGCATCACATCAACAATCTTTTGTGTGACATATGTTGCTTTTTTCCTTCCTTTTTTGTTTTTTTTCCAATACACACAAAGGGAATAAAAATGTGTATAGCAAAACATGTGTTACTGCAATACCTGAGAAATTCATGATTTTCTGGAAACATGTCTGGGGTGCCAACAATTTAGGCCATGACTGTAGGAACTATCTAAAACCAAGTTGTTACAATTCTTATTGGCAGAGCAAGTTTTTGGGGACATGTGTCTTTATTAAAATACCCTAATCAAATGAGTTTTCTCGAGACTTTTAAATTCTTTTAACTGTTATAATAATGTTAATTATGGAAATATATTCATCCATGTATGCTTTTATGTGGGAAAATCACATCCAGTTGTATAAAAAAAACACAGAACCCTGGAGAATGTGAGTCATATTTTTTGTTCTGTAAGCTAGGAATTTTGATGAAACCACTGGAAACAGATAAAAGACCAAATAAAAATGTTTGGAAAAAAATTGTGACTTGACTGTACTGGAAAAAGGGACATCGACATGCTATATTGACTGTCAGAAAGTTTAAAACAAGCCCCCATTTTTAATTAATACATTTTCAAATATAAAAAAATAGATCAGAATATTAAGGATGAAAGGTAGTTAGTCATACTTTAACTGTTTTTTATTATCTTTAAGCATTTTTATGACTTTATACTTGCGGCCAGATAAATGTTTTCAAATGGCTGTTTCTCATGTGCTTCTGGTTATTTTAAAAAAAGCTACGCATCAGATGTTTGTTGAATGGATGATTTTGTGATGAATGCTAGGATTTGAAATGAAGGCTTCCAATGTGTAACTATATAATTAGTCAATCGGTCATTAGAAATAGTAAACTAAGGCGGAATTAGTGTTTTGCAACCATTGACCCATAAAGAAGCCAGTTACAGAGGTACGTGGGCTGCTGTCCTTCAACAATTTGTCATATACTACCATAGCTGTCAATTTCGCTAGCCGGGAATATGGGATGTGACGCCACTTCCGGTTTCGGGAGATTAAAGTCCCCTTCCTCCTATTTGCAGTGGGTACAGAAAGTATTCAGACCCCCTTAAAATTTTTACTCTTTTTTTTATATTGCAGCCATTTGCTAAAACCTTTTAAGTTCTTTTTTTTTTCTCATTAATATACACACAGCACCCCATACTAACAGAAAAACACAGGATTGCTGAAATTTTTGTAGATTTATTGAAAAAGGAAAAATGAAATATCACATGGCCCTAAGTATTCAGACCCTTTGCTCAATATTTAGTATTTTGATCTAATATAGCCATCGGGCTTTTTGGGAAAGAAGCAACAAGTTTTGGGGATTTGGGGATCCCTGTCATTCCTCCTTGCAGATCCTCTCCAGTTCTGTCAGGTTGGATATTAAACGTTGGTGGACAGCCATTTTAGGTCTCTCCAGAGATGCTCAAATGGATTTAAGTCAGGGCTCTGGCTGGGCCAATCAAGAACAGTGATGGAGTTGTTGTGAATTCACTCCTTCGTTATTTTAGCTGTGTGCTTAGGGTCATTGTCTTGTTGGAAGGTAAACCTTCGGCCCAGTATGAGGTCCTGAGCACTCTGGAGAAGGTTGTTATCCAGGATATCCCTGCACTTGACTGCATTCATCTTTCTGATATGCTGGCCATTCCATGTTTTCGAACTTACCAAAATTTTTGATTCATCAGTCCATTAAGCTATGTTTAAAGCCATGGACCTTTGAGCCACATCTAATGCAAGCTGTTGACTCTTAGGAACTTTCACCTAGAGTTTCACCTAAATTCAAAGTAGGAAAGGCCTATGCTTTCAAGATGTCCTGCCTCACCATTTTTATAACAACCCACTACTTATAATATTGTTAAAAAATACTCACTTCCGGCATGGTACTACAGTGTGTTTTAACACTACTTTTATGCAGACATGAGGACTCCTGTAGGGATTGTTGGTACCAACTTTGAAGGCTTGCAAAATCTCCAAGTTATTAACCAATTTCTTGTTCCTTGAAAAACCCTTTTTGTTATTCATAAAATGAACATAATTTTATAGGCTTTTTTCTAAGCTTTGGCATTTCATCGTTTACTTTTGTATAATTTCAAGTTATTCATTGGACTTGAACTGCTTACAAAAAAAATGAAAAATTGGGATATTCAAAAACCCTTTCCTGCAGTGTATATAGAGTTTACTGTAATTATAGAATGAGACAACCAAAAATTCTGAAGTTCATCTATAAATCATCCACTAGCTAATGTTCTAATTAATCTATTTTCCTTTATTTACTTTGTGTTTAGGGAATATATTTTCCATCTTTGACAAAGAAAAACGCAGGTTTAGTATTGTGTACTTGGCAAAATAATTTTATCTGCAAAAATGAAACTTCTTTAAAAAAAATAACAGTTAACATACATTAGTTACAGCCAGGCTAAGCTACGACAACTTATTGTAATTCGCCATGCAAATATTTATTTCCAAATGTAAGGAAATCTAATTTTATATAAAACACAATAAGGAAAATTACCACAGGGTAGCCATAAGAAGGCAAATATATTCAATGAGGAACATAAGTGGTAGAATTTATCTTCTTTCCTTAAATTAAATAATAATAAATAATGTTGTGCATTGTTTTACTGAAACTTAAAAAAAAATGTGAAATTCAAAAATTATATAATCAGTTCTTTCTGAATGGGGGTAGAGTTTAAAAAGTAAAAGTTATCAAAGTCTTGATGTTTTCTTTAAGGCTCAAAGTTCAGACTTGGCGGTACATGGCGCCTGTCTTATGCTGGATTCCGCTACATCTGTGCATCCACCTTATTTCACAGTCTTGCTAAGAACAGAAGACTATTGGTACATGTGCTGCAATGCATAAAACATTCTGGTTGGAAGAGACATCAAGTAGCAGAGGGATGAGCTTTTCCTTTCAATGTCACATGGTGTGACAGAGATGTGTAAACCTTGTAAACCTCAAAAGTGAATAGACAGAACTTTTCCATTAAGACCAAGTAGGATTCATCCCTCCCACCAGGCTCTAGACAACACTATAAAGGTCATTCACCTTCTGCACATCATGCACCAACGTTATAATGAGAGGCTTCCTCTTATCATTGGACATACACAAGCCCTTTGACTCCCTTTCGTGGGACTTTCTCTACTGCATCCGTGAAAAATGGGGCTTTCCCACACACTTTCTTGGTTGGATCAAGGAGCTTTTTTCAGAGCCCCTCTGCTCGTGTTAAATACCTCAACTTCTCCTTAGACCCAATTCCAATCATCAGGGGCACCCACTAGAGTTGGCCACTGTTCCCTCTCCTGTTTGTTCTAGCACCCCTTGCTCACCTTCTTCATTCTGACTGGAATATCCATGCCATCATTTAGCCTTGAACATTAGCCAAAATCCACAGTGGCCTCTCTTTGCCCTCACTTCAACTTCTGCTGGTCCTCCACTTTGATATACTGCCTGGGCATAAAACTCACTTCCACTTATCCCTCCCTCTATTGTACTAACTTTTTACCTCCTATCCTGCCCCTTAAGGACCTGGTCCCACTTGGTCCATCTGGTCCCACTTGCGCCTTTCCTGGTTAGGCAAGGTCAACTCATCAAGATGACAATACTTCCAAAATTACTATAGCTGTTACGGGCCTTGCCCATCCATGTCCCGACCGTTGCCATCCGCTCTTTCCAAAACCATGTGGTCTACTGTCGGGACCTGTGTCAAGAGAACCACTATGTACTTTCACAAAAAGCAGGGCGGTCTGGGGTTTCCAAATTTGTGAAATATTACTATGCTGCTCAAATTGCCTGATTCACTTAATTTAATTGGGCTTTTCTGGCCCCATTGTGGGTCTCCTTTGAGCAATCACTGTGCCTCCCTGGTAACTTAATACTGTGGCTTTCACGTCACTCACCTCCCCCACCATTAGACCCTGTGACGCCTCAAGCTCTCAAAACATGGGACTTGTCATGTCAAAATGTTTGCCGACAGCCAGCTCCTCTCATGGGACTCCCTGATGTAAAAATACCAGATACTCTCGCCTGAACTGTTTGTTTTCTACAACTTAATCATTAGCTCTCATCATTGCCCCCTAGACCTGGTCTTCTCGATTTTTGAACAAATATTTGAACATATTCGTTACTATACCCCCATACTACCGAAGTTGATAATTTTACTCTGATCAGAATATGGTTTCCTCCCCTTCGGCACATATGTGCAAAAGTGGGAGGCGGAATTACGCTCCTCAAAGTCTGTGGAGGATTGGCAACAGATTTGGGCCACTAACGATTGCTGCTCCCTGAACTTCCTCACGGTTGAATCAGCCTATAAAGTGATGTCCCACTGGTATATGGTCCTGACCAGACTTTTCCATATCTACCCCCATACATCTGGTCTTTGCTTTCGTGGCTGTAATAACTCAGGTGATGTTATGCACACTTGGTGGTCATGTACCCTTCTGTCCCGATTTTGGTCTTGTGTCTACTAACTGCTTGAATCAATTATTTCGCTCCACATATATATATAATTCCGCCTCCTACTTCGGCACATATGTATGTGACGAAAGGGAGGATATCTTTTTCTGGTGAGCCTAAACTATCAACTTGGGTTGTATGGGAGTATAGTAACAAATATGTTCAAAATATTTGTTCAAAAAATTGTGCACTTTTACACCTGGAAACAACCTAATTAACTAAACTCCAGCAGAAATTAGTGGTCTTTCTTTTTTTGTGCCGGTAAAGCGAACCATAGCTAAAGCCTGCAAGAGCCAAATAGTCCCATTTTCTCAGGTTAAGCAGCGCCTAGATAATTTTTTAATCAACAATAAATTGTCCAGCCTCCTGATCAACCGCCACAAAAAATTCCTTGCAGTTTGGTCCCCGTGGAGTCCAATAGAACTTAACATTTATAAGTCTCACAGTTCTTAACCAACCAGTAATACATGACTCTGTGACTTGTTCACTTAGCTGGGCTCACTTCTTTGAAGGTCTATCTTTTCTCTCCGCTCAGGTCGATACCCCCCCTCCCCCCCCATACGCCAGGGGTGACATTTTCATCATTCAAAGTGAAAATTTTGTTGTGCCATGTGCACTAAATAGACAAAAATACAAATCCTCTAGCATAGAGGTGGTTAAACTTTGGGCCAGACCAAAAGCCTGTAATGGTAACTGACCATAGGTGTCCAAAGTCCTTGCATTCCTGCTATCATTGATGATGTTGGATACATGCATCAGGGGCTAGATTGTGTAAAAAGTTCAAACAGATTTTAGAAATTTAGACAGAGGGTAGAGGGTATCTGTATAGCAGATAACATAACCTCTTTTCTAAATGTGTGTATGTTATTAACTATTTGGTTAAAGTTTATATTTTTTACAAGACCTTCAATGGAATTGACCATTAAAATTCTGCATTCTTTACCAGACAATACCTGACCAAATTACGGTACCCATCATCATTCCCGCTTCATCAGGGACTGGAGCAGTAATCTGTGACACATTCATTTATACACCTTCATCATAGCCTGTATGGAGCATAATGCTAAAGCATCAAAGTAAAACATCAAATGAGTTCAAATTCATCATAGAAACACATTTGGCTTTGTCATGCTAATAATATAATTCTGATGTCTCATTACTTAACATCATTTTATCCATTCTTTTCTCTATGGAAAAAATACAGCCCATACCAAAACAAACAAAAGAGTTGTTAGAACTATGGTATTATAATTTTTTACTTCAATATCAGTTGCTTACAGACATTACTCATGGTATTAACCAGTTCATAGATATCTCCTCTGTGCATTTAGTTCTAATGCATTTAGTTCTAATGCACTGTGGTCCATATGGGCACTGTCCAGGAGTCCAGTCATAGCTAATACCTCATGATAGCTTTTATTTCAGAAAGAAGTAGCTGGGCTTGAGTCCTGTCACCTGGCATTGGACCCTCAACCATTTAACACAACATGCGGGCAACTGGAGAGCAGAATCACTTTTAGTTTCACTGAAAGAGAGAGCTACAGTAAGTTTCATGCCATGAAGTGCTGTCCCTGTCTATCATCCCAGTGAGGTAGCATTTCCTGCATAGGCCATGGATCCAGTTGTCCCTGGCCCTAGTTAGGACTTTTACAATTAGCTTCTGGACTTATGTATCCTGTTTAGCCATATAGGTCCACCCTATTGTCCACTTTATATAAACTTCCTTTGGTTGTATTGATTCAATTTACTTTCTTTACCTTAATTACATACATAAATCTGTTCATATTAATAAAATAAATGCTTTTGATTGTTATATCAATTACACTAGTAACCAGGATGCAATGCTGAAAGTTTCCAGATATTAATGCCTGACATATTATAACATAATCCCCTTCTGAATTCACACAAATATACTTGATCTGCCTAATCTGATAAATCCATAATAAAAGTAGGTTTCCAAATGTTTTAACAATCACAATAAACTTGACTTTCATCGTCTTTTTTCTTCCCCTAATCAATAAAAGCCTTCTTGTCAGATACTTCTATTGGTTTTACCTCCTTTTGTAAATGTGGTTTGTTTTAACTCTGTAGAAATGACTCAACAAATCCACCCGCAGTATATAATAATTTATCAAATCACAATTGCTCCTCAAGCAAATAACTATCCTTTGTAGATATTAGAAATGAATGGAGGATGGTAAGAACTATATTGAGCTTTATCCATTGCTGCCTGAAATTAAAATATGCTTCTAAAAACATATTTCCCTGTATAGTATGTAGGTAAAGCTATAGTTAACCTACATACCATGTATGAATGAGACTGGTGCAACCAGTCAAAGGGGTTGCAGATCAGGTATAATTACATAACCTTAAAAATATTCTTATTGCAATTTTTTTCTAGTTTAAAAATCAAACATTACACCTTTAACAATAATTCCTTTTTCCAAATATGTCTTTATCATATGACATTATGCTATAGTGTTATTTATGGTTTGAACCTACACATAATTTTTACTATTAAATATTATTTTGGCCCTTTAGTTCTGCCATCTTATGTGTCCCTTAATAAAAGAATATTCCTTGTGCCACTCCACATACTTCATGACAATGTCTTCTGCAAGTGCTACACTTGCTACACTTGAGTCCCTTCATCTTTTTCCCTGTGTTAGACATGCAACATCCCATTCGATTGAATAGGCCAGTGTCCACTTTGCGCAGCGTAAAGATCAATGGGCGTGTCAGCGGGACGCAGAAGAGTCATGTCTGAACAGCCATATGTGCGGCTTTTCTGTGTCTATGTAAGGCAAATAAATAGGAAGCCTTGATGCAGTGTACACATGGCCTATGAATGCCACTCTTTTTCCAGGTTGCATCCTGGCTTCACACTGTCCTCACCCAATTAGCCCAGGTTGGCATGGGTTTATCCCTTTGGGGTGCATCATGACACATGACACTTGGGTGCAATATTCAATTCTGAATATAATTTTTTATTGCGTATAGATTTTGGTCAAAAAATTTTTTTGCAGTAATGTCCAATCCTAAATAAGCTATCCATTCTGCTACCATTGGCATTGCTCTATATTTCAAACATAGGTATTGTATTTATTGTGAAATGTTTTATGTTCAGGTAATTGGAATGTACCTAGACATCACAGCTTTGTATCTATGAAGCACAATATTCTTATATATGGAAGAAATGGATATATATATATATATATATATATATATATATATATATATATATATATATATATATATATATATATATATATATATATATATATATATATATATTAATAAAGTATATACAATGTCTTCTTTTTTATTATTGACACATTTATAACAAGATCATACTCCAAAATCAGACAATAATGTATGACTATTAACTATTGGAGAGTTTTTAGAAAGGATAAATTACTAGGTGGTAATCTGTCTATGTATCCAGCTGGAGGGGACCCAGTTTCAAAGATATCCTGACTAAGTGTCATTGACATGCCAAGAGGGTTATTTAATATGAAAGCACTGTATTCTGTCAATATGCACATGTGGATTCCAGAAAAAAAGAACCACATGGAAACTCAGACTAAATTAAGGAAACAATGTTAATAGAATGTTAGAAAAGGATTGAAAGTACCCAGTGTTCCTATGCATTTTTAAGCAACATATTTGTAATTCCAGATTACTTTTTCTGCTGCATTACCCAAAATGTGAGGGGGAATAAAGGTAAAAGACAACCTTTTACTCGATTGAACAAATTAGATTTATATTACAAATATGATGAGTGCCAAAGGGTTCAATTATGAGACACATTTTAATTGCTTCATTGTAGTGCTTGTGTAAGCTTTAATTGATCATGTACATTTAGGTGGTTGTAGTTAGGTTTAGAAGTTTTTGTATCATCACTTTTATTTTATCAAATTTATTTAAACATTTTTCATATAGGAAGATTGCTTTTGGTACCCATACAACCATGGAAAAATATCTGGTCGATTAATAACTTTCACTTACCCATGCTCAATGGACTACCGGCTTACCCTTTGTTGGCAAATAAATAACCTTTAGAACATGATACACGGAAGACTTTCTGTAATCGGCTTGGACAATAGACCCACCCTTCGGATGACGCCCCCCCCCCCCCCCTTTCTTAAACTCAGGCACACCGAACACTGATCAGCGTGCATCATGGCGGCGATCAGGCATTGATCACGGCACCCTGCTGGATATGGTAGGTTTTCCTTCAACCCATCTCTTACCCACGGTTTTTGATTTAACTGTCAGTCCGATGATCTTCTCCACTCTTGATCTTTCAGTATCAGGACATGTGATATGAAGATTCCTTCATTGGATCGGCGTCTCTAGGTCTCTGGCTGAATATCCCACACCTGGTAGGCATCTGGCCATGATTATCCTACACTTATATGTAGACTTCCAAACATTTGTTTTTATTAATTTAGATACCCAGGCAATTTTTTGATAATACTCCCAGGAGAGTCATAGAGATTGTATGCTTACCCAGGGCGTCTTTTAGAAGTTTTGTTGGCTTCTTTTTCTGTTTAAATTTGCTTTACAATAGTTGCCACCAGTCCAGTTAACAACTCAAGTTCTTGATTGAATAATTCATTGATTATGATGATTATTTATAAAGAATGTCCCCTCTTTAGTATACATGGAAAGTTTACAACCCATTGTAAAAGGCAAAGTAAGTGACACAGGAAACCCTTTTGAAGTTTTTGGCAAGATCCTGGAAATATGCAGTAATCTAGGATTTCACATATTTATGCAAGTAGAATCTCTAGATGCTAGAGATGGACTTCAAAGGGATTTTGGGGTATAAAAAACAGACCAGGCCAGACAGTCAGGGGGCAGTCCAGAGAGAAGACCAGAGAAGGCCAACCAGAGCACGAACAGCCTATGCCAACCAATCAGGAGGAAGGGCCTGAGATAGAGAGAGCTGGCAGAAGCTTCCATGACAGCGAGAAGACTGACAGCCCAGGTCATTCTAGGGGACAGCCAGACTTTGACCCTTGGTAATGTATACCGTATGATGGTTAGGGGTGTGTAGAGGTATATGGGGTGTGTTAATGTGGTGTGATTGATTTATTATTGCCACTGATGTAATGTATTATGTTGGGCTTTTGATGTAATCCTTGATGTGTCACATAAGTGTATAATATATCTTTTTGTTGGTTTACCTACAACGATGTGTTTTGTTTTGCCATCAAATCGCCTAAAAGAACCGAGGTGGGAAAAAGAGTTGCTAGGGAATATTTTCATATTTTATGAATTATCATTCACAGGAGGCATATTTCTTACAGTATAGTCCGAAGACTGAAGACTATCAATTTGGTCAGTATAGCCCCACTTAGGTAATTCAAGGGCACGCTTCTCTTCTTATTCTATGTATATTAAGGGTGGGCCTTTTTTACTAACTTCCTGGATCAACACCCTTTAGAGTGTATTGTGATATCTTACCTCAATGAGTCATAGACCCCATGTTGATTTTCAGATTATGTGAATTGGAACTATAACCCAGAGTATATTTTTCCAGTAATATTGTGTACACAATCACTCTGAATTGAGAAAACCTAATGACTAGCGAAACGTTTTCCAGAAACAAACACCAGTTGATTTCAATTAAACAATACAGATATACAATGAACTGAATGAATGAGAACCTTCACAGACACTGTCATTGTTTTATGTCACATCTGATTACCAATACACATAACACCAAGCACTAATCACAAGACAGGACAGAGATTGATGCCTTGAACTATATTGCCACACACAAGATGGAACCATTCTTACATATAGAGGCCATGTCAACATGCTGATACAGCCAACGCCAGTATGGCAAGTGACATGCCAATGTAAGCATATAAATATTTAAAGTCATTTATGACTTGGTGAGATATTTTTTTTCTATTGCTGCATCTAACATGCAAGTACAGATATGTTGAGATATAATAATCAATATTATATCATTATAATCATTTAAATAAACCATGCTTATATAATTTTCTGATGCTGTCCAATTAGTCGGTTTAATACTCTGCATTTCATTGCAAATAGCTTTTCCGACCAAAGCTTTCTTGACAAGCCATTTGGTCTGCAGTGATCTGGAACTCTTGAATATGAAATATAGAGTTTCCTTCTTTATGATTGCGATCAAGAAGGATATATTTTACCATTACTCTGTTGGAAATAAAAAACGATATAGATGTGTATTTTTAATTGAAAAAAATAACGTGTGAATGACAAAAACAGTCCAAAATATTGTTACGTTTAATAACCTAGTTACAGTTGGCTGAGTCTTGCTAGTGATGAAAAACATATTTAGGTTTGGCTAGCCTGAGCATATTTAAGGTGATCCGACTCTAAGGCATAAATATCACTCCAAAACACACAAGCTAGTCTATTGAAGGGATGACAGACCTCATTATTTCCTATGCATCAAGATGTACATTTTAAAAGCAGCCTAAAAATATATAGTTGAATATGACATTATAAAATTATGATTGCAGTATGTATTCATTTTTCTGGAAGACTTTGGCCAAATTCCGTTTGCCAGGGTCAGTCGGTGCCAATGCACATGTTGCAAGTAAATATTCATTATGCTGGAAGAGCAGCCCACTTTGAGGAAATGAAAGCTGTTTATCCTGCATGCGTGCTAGCTAAGTAACTGTCAAGTGAGCTGAAAGCCTCTGCCTTTTAATGACAGCTTTTCTCTTGGAAGTTGACATTTTTTCTTTTTCAGAGTTTATAATGTGACTGTTGCAGTGTCTGAAAAGTATCCAAATCAAAGGAGAGTGGAAAGAAATCTAGATCTGGAGATAAATGGTACAAATAGCTTCAAGAGCTGGCTGGCTTCCCTTTGAGTCTTGGCCATAAAAAATGTCTGGGAATAGCAAAAGGCTCCTTTCGTATGCAGCTATTGCCAGGACCTATGGCAGCAAGTTAAAATTTCCAGCTCTGAATTGAATAAAGGTTGATTTGGAAGTTCAGTACTTTTAATGGAAGGGGATTTGAGAGAACTAAAAAAACCACCAAGCAAAAAGAACCAAATTACCTATACTTACAACATACTTCGGGGCTGATACATTAGACTAAAGAAAATAAAGTGAGTGCAAAAGTAGTTGCCAAGAATTTTAATTATTGTGTAATCTTTACATAAGCTGAACAGTAAGCCTGACTAGTTTCTACTGGCAACAGCTCCACTTCAGTAATAATTTTAATGAATAAGCTCCTTTTTTTTATCGTTTTGTTTCTTAAGGCTTGAATACACAGCTCTATATTTGAGCCGACAGACAGATCTCCCGCTACTGCCCGGCTTCCCCGATATTGGGAGCCAGCTGTAAGCCCGTCTACACTTGGGGATGGGGAACCGTGGGTCCCTTTTCAAAGTTTAGGATATCGAACAATGTTTGCCAACATGTTGGTAACCTGTTCGGCCGAGTGAGATCTATTGATCTCGCTCGTAAAACGGCATACAGAGGGGGATTTTTCCCAGATTTCTGCACAGCTCAGTGGCGTTAACGTGCACAGCGCTCGTCAGAAATCTGGGAACAATCGACCCGTGTATTGCTACCTTTATGCCCTGCTTAAGGGACAAAAACTTTGTTTGAAACTTTACAGAGCCCCATATTGATAGTGCCATTAACCAGCAATGTCAGGGATGTGTTTTTATAGTCTCAGCCTACCATTAATCTCCATAGCTATCATGACAAGCCCAGTTCGTCCGGAGTTTGTATCCCCAGAAATCTGCGGTTATTTTCTATGCAGCCGCAGCATTTCCAGGGTTCTGGGACTGGTAATGGAGGGGCGTCGGTTTCCCAGCCCACATCGCGGTAGGGACTGTTGCTGCAGGGACTGAATGCTAGTGTGAGAATGGTGGTTTTATGATATTTTGCAACTGACCATAAGTGCTAAGGAGGGAAATGTTATTGTTACAGCCAGACAGTGACCAGTGTTGAATTATTTGGTGATCAAAAAAAATAACACAAAAACCACAATGTTTTAACAACATATACTCCCATACAATATAATAAGCAAAACTATTTTTTTACATAATTTTTATTCAAAAATTTGACAACAACAAAAAGGAAAGATATAAAAGTACAGAGGGTGATATGTGGCACAGCCGAATAATACACTCCAAATCCTTTGCATAAGCATCTGGATAAGATAGAATAATGCCCCGGAGGGGTATCTGACAGAGATCAGGTGTAGCAACATTAGTCAAACAGGTCAATAAATCATCAGAACATTATAATAAACAAAAACAACAGAAAACTAAATTAACAAACTCTTCTCAGGGCTCCCAGAAGCAGCAAATACCGTTTTACTCTACCAAAAAAAAGTTAGTTAATTTGGTAAAGAACAGAGGTGCCCATGCAATCGACTACATTCTCCCAGTAGATTGCAATGGCATCGGGAGAATTCACAAAACTTGTCCTGGTGTAGAATGTAAACACAAATTTTTATAATTTATCAGAATGTATTAGCAAATATATCTATAATGACTGATACCGCATGTTAAAAGCTAGCTATATTTAAGGTACCAATTTATAAAAACATTGCATGTGGCCCCTCCTGATGTAAGGAACATTTTTTTTGAGCAGTAATTGCCTAATTATCAGCAGTGCTGCTGCTTATAGTGTAAAGTGCCCAGTGAGGTGGTGTCAGCCTCCTGGGTCCCCTGGGGGGAATGCGGCGCCATCGGGGTCCCCTGTTTGGTT
>CM070035.1:80041706-80054154 GCA_036250615.1 Ptychadena robeensis | reverse complement strand
GTCTATGGTGTGGTTTTGGTACAGAAATCTGGACCTCAGCAGTGCGCTAGGGAGGTTAAATAAGCCCTTTTTTAATGGTAATGCTAATAAGTGTATCTACCATGCCTTCTGACACAGTTATCGAAAAACATAGCAACCATTTAAGTAGGAATTACTGCACAAATTCTAACTGAATCACTTTGTTTTTCTCTCATTTCAAGAAAAGATCATCCACAGAAAATTTTAAGCACAAAGCAAATATTTTCTAGTCTAGTCAGCCACGAGTAATTACTTTACCATTACACACTTTTGCAAATATGCAAAGAAAGTAAAGATCAACCATTGGCATTTATTTGAAAATGTGTGTTTAGCTCCTTGCTTGTACTTTTCATACTACGTTCTGAAATACATCACCTAATTGTTGCAGCAATTTAAGAGAATATACACAGTTATTATTAACGTGTTTTGTTTGTTTTTGTTCGAAAAACACTGCCATGTGTCCTGAAACAGAGACAACAATATTTAATACAGAAAATCTGTGTAATTCAGCACTCATTTGGGGAAAAAAACACACTCTTGTAACAAAACACATTTTCATTCATTTCATATAGTATTAATTAGCGGTTCTTTGAGCTCCAAACCTTTTAGAAAAAAGTGTTTCTTTAATTGGATTTCTTCAGATATTGTTAGGGGTTTCCAGAGTAGCTTGGTCTCCTGCCTAACTACTCCTGCATAAATGTGGCAACAAAATGACTGTGCGGAGCTTATGGCAAAAGACCAGTTAGCAATGATCAGACACTCAGAAATGCCAAGGGACCTGAAAGCAATTTAGATGTTGTAATGTTAAGATGATATTTCAGAAGTGATGTTTAGATTTAACAAATGTTGATGTGATTAGAAAAAATTATGGAAAAAATTAAACATTCCCCTAAAACAAGCCCTAACACATCTTTTGGAGCAAAAGATTCACATAAACAGGGGGGCACACGGCTAGATGAAGAATGCAAATCGAGGAAGCCTGCCCGCAGCACGATGCCATCATTGCGATGCAGACATGCTGGCCTGATATCGAGCCACAGCACTTCTGCGGCTGGCAGCCCGTCAACTACTGGGGACTCGTGGTCCCCATTCAAAGTAATGGAATTCAATCAAGGTTTTCCAACATGTTGGAAACCTGTTCGACCAAGCTCCTTCGAGCTTCCTGCTCGAAGGAAGCCTGGATGGCTCAAATTTTGTACATGGCGTCTGATGCTGCTCTATTCTGTTACTACATCGAGCAGTGTATGCCCAGCTCTAGAGACAAGACAGTCCATTTTCTTCTGATCATAAATCATGATCTTTTCCTCTGATTAGCAGTGAATAGAAATAACAATTACTATTCTTTCATCACAATGGTGAAGCCAGCATCCCGAAATCATATAGATACAAAAAATATCACTAGGGAATCAAACATTCCCCCTGAGGGTTCAGGAGTGAGGGGTCTTTAAGGGCTTCACGTTTATTATCTTGTACTACCTTAAGCCCCCCATACACTTTCCGATTATTCTCCCGACCGATTTTTCGTCCGATTCTGTCACCCGATTTTCACCTAAAATGTTATGGTCGGTCGGCTGGCAAGAAAAATCGGAATTCGAATTATCACCGATTGATCAGCCTGACACTATTTATTAACAGCAGATCGGACAAAATTTACGGACAGGTCCGAAGCGGACCCCACTGATTTTGAGAAATCTGGATCGGGTACATAATTCCGCATCCGATTAATCTCCTGATCAATTAATCTCCCGACCACGTTGGTCGGTCGGGCAAAATTCGTACGAAAAATCGGAACGTGTATGGGGGGCTTTAGGTTTACTCTTATTAACATTCTTTATTACTTCTATCACGTCACCCTACACCCCTTTTGCACTTCTTTGGTTTCTTTTAATATATACATTCGTTTGAACTATTTTTGAGTAGCTTTGGCTTGCTTTTGACACATCTATGGTTGTGAAGCTAAACTATGGACTAGCCTTTGTAGTCCATTGGACCCCCAACTCACCAACTTGGGATTGTTTCCCATCTTAGCACTTTTACATGCACCTCTTGTGAGCCCTCTTTCACCTATGATTTTTTACATATCATTCATTCTAAATACCATTCCATTATTACTAGATAAACCAGGCCTTGCTCAAACTGATGTAGCCTGGCTCCCCGTTCCTTGGATTTCCCGACCCAGGTGGTCGCTATTTGGTGGTCTTCTGTGTTTGGACCATCACTCTGTGGGCCATGTAAGTAATCTTGGTACTATTTACCCAATATTCTGTTTAATGCACCAGGTCGAACTAATGGCGTGCTGTTCTGTTGTTGTCTTATTAGAATTTGGCTCCGCAAAAATCCTTTTTGTTTAATCCCTTAAAGAAGTTCCAAATCGAAGCGTACGTCGGGGTTATATCTTCCGTTTTATCAATGGACTTCCACCATTGTTTTTAATTAGTTGTGCATTGTATTTGAGGCTGGGTTACTTTGTATATATATTTGGCCTTTGTGCCAAGATATTTTTTACTGTTTGTAAATAATAAAAAACCTTTTGATAATACCGCTTCCATATATTTTGATATAGCATAAGCCTCTGAAGCCCTTAAAGTCCCCTCACTCCTGAACCCTCAGGGGGAACTTTTGATCTGGGTTAGTGGGCCTCGGCTCACTTCCCCTGTGATATATTTTCCTCTGATTAGCAGTGCAAAAAATACTTTGTAAAAAAAATACTTCTCCCACTAAACCACCAAAGTATTTTTTTGAACCATTAGCTCTCTTGTATAGCATCCACCCTACAGAGCGGAGCGTCTGATGGTCCAAAAAATACTTTGCTTTTTCCCACTCTGCTGGCTGAGGGACCATTAAAGTAGGTATCATTGCACACATTCTAACTGAATCCCTTTGTTTTTCCCTCAGATCAAGAAAAGATCATCCAAAGAATCCATCCATCAGAGTGGGGAGAAACCAGAAGAGTAGCAAAATCTACTATTCTTTGTCTTCTTTTTAAAGCCGGTAAAATATGTCATGATTTTTGCCATTCAAGTTCATGTTAAGTAAAAACATTTTGTCACCCAAAAACAAAAAGTTATGAATGAAAGCTTACATATGAAAGTGTCAGTGTAAATGAGAATAGGTCACCTGTCTACAATTAAACTGTAATTTATGGAAAATCAACATGCTTTTTTTTCAGTTTTAGTCCCCACTGCAAACCCCAACTGCCTAACCTCCCCCACTCCCTGCACTTGCAATGAGGATGACATTTTCAGGCGCTTTGTATTTAACTCAAAAAGTCAGCAGATGATTATAAAGAAATCTTTTTCCCAACTCAAATTGACCTTAATTTATGGAAAAAGCTAATGCTTTAGCATAATTGTTTCAAATGTCACATGTTCCTACAGGTGATGACATCATGTTTAGTCTCAAAAAGCTGGTGGGAAGCAGTGATAAAAATAATTTTTGCTTAAAGAAAATTCCAAATTCGACAATTCGTGATCTCTGGTAATTATTACCTTTATTGCAAAAATCTGCACTTGTACATATGTATATATTGCAAATTTAATGTGTGTTGTCACAATGAAATCTAGTGGAAGAATGTGAAATAGCAGCTCATAGAAGTAAAATAGGTACTTGTTCATGTGCATATTACGAACGCCATGCAGGGTACTTTCCCCAGAATCTCAAATAATTAAGACTACAAAGCTACAGCACTATATTAGAGATCTTCATAAATACTTGAAGTGCTGATATTCTTGATAGCATTTCGAATATTTGCAATCAACACTACTGCTGTTTATATTTGCACATGGGCTGGAGCTAACACTGAATGAACACCACACAGCTTTTATGAGTATAACAAAATTACTCATATGTGATTTAATTTCCTTTTAGAAATTGGCAAGGGGTACTCATGGTAGGTGCTGAATATCTGGGGTCTGTTTTTTAAGGGACACTTCCAGTTTCCTTACAAGGCTCCCTGGTGACTTGCCAACAAATGTGCAAGGTTGTGGAGAAAACACCCTCTACCCTAATCAAGGATCTATACCATATTTAAGGTAAAGCATATGTATGGGGGGGGGGGGGTCAGTATATGTTCCCTGTACTTCCTTTTTGTGGACAACCAGGATTATACTAAGTTTACAAAACAGTTACAAGTAATTTTCCTTTACTGATATTTATAATGGCACATCCCATTTAAGTTTTCTGTTGAACAAGGATGCTAGGGAAGGAGTTTCTTTTATGGGTAGCAAATAAATTAATCTGGCAGAGCCAATTGTGGCGACAGAATTTGTCAGGATAGGAAAATTACGGTAAGTAGGATATCAATTTTTCTTCCCCCCAAATTATTTATTATAGTTTAATATTTTATTCTGTAGCATAAACATTTATCTCTTTATCTATTTTTAAGGAAGAGACAGTTCAGATTCCCCCATTCCACATTCAACATGAAAAGATTTTAATGGCCTGAGTTGCCTTAGACCGCTATTTGATTGACTACATCAATATGTTTTTTAGTTATATTTGTTATGCTAGCAGTATATTACCCTGTTTTTTTTGCTTTTAGACAGTTAACAGCAGTTTGGATAGATAGTAGTATACCCCACAGGAATCCAGACATGCACAGTATGTAAAGCTGTTCCACTTCAACTGCTCGTAAATTTATTTTCGTTTATTTTTTGTCCACAATAAGATCCCGACTTTAATTGCTGAGACAGAAAGAATCATAGCGCGTCATCAACTTACGGGCTTCAGCCAAAAAGTTTTCACATGAGTCTGAACAAATGTTCATACTGTGTAAACTACTAAGTAGTTTATAAAGTGTTGTTTATCCTAAAATATTTCTGTTAGAGTTCCTTTAGAAATCAGTTCTGTATTTAGCTAGTACATTTTTGGAAAAGTATAAAACAGCTACATAGTATTTTGTAATTTTCAAGAACATAGGCCAGAGCCAGAGAAGCTGGAGAGGAATAGATGATGTTGGGTATTCTGCAGGATATAAGACAGGGTCTTTCTAACACTTCATAGACATCATCATTCATCATACAGCCAAACTGGACAACGACAGTATATACAGTAAAGCAAAAACCTTTCAATTATATATATGAAGCTATTCATCATAACCCACAATTTGCTCATTGTGTTATAATCACAAGTGACTTCAAAAATTCTTCCTGTTATATTATTCTTTCAACTGGAGATCCCATGTAATAAATGATGGTGTGGTTCCCTTAAGCCACATACTTGATAAAGTAATATTTTGACTCCACTATTGGCTTATGCAACTCTAAGGCTGCGTCTACACTATGGAATTCTGCACGGTTTTCCATGTATAGACCGCATGGAGAATGGCACGTCAGCGGATTCACAATGCCCGCCCAGGCGTTGGGGATCCGGGGGTGTCCTGGAGACATGTCCTTTGTTTACCGTTGTTGTGATGCAAACCGCGCGTACTTTGTCTCTGGGCACAGTTTGCTAATAGAAATGTATAGGACGCGGTATTGCCGATGCTGCGAATACCGCGTCCTAAACAGCACCCAAACAGCGGGCGGGCACTATGGACACACACACGCCAACATGCCGTAAATGCCCCCCGTGGTTGCTGGGCCAAGTGTAGACCCAGCCTTAGATGCAGCCAATTATCTGATCCTAATGTGCTGCACTTTGAGGACCAAAAAACTTTGGTTAGAGGTCTGTCCGAACTGGTCCAAAATGTCTTGTTTCTGAATTCAAACTCCATTGATGTATATAGCCCCCAACGTTTTAACTTCATTCAAAGGTACATAGCCATTCACATATGAAGTGAACATTCTGCATGTTCAAACATTTTAGGTAGGACTGGACCATGCAGTATTCAAGGGTAAATTGTTAGTGCTAGATTGTAAAATGTGACTCTCCATAAGTTGCTCAGTGGATTCAGAGAATATGTAGTTTAAATGAATATACACATATTAAAGGTTTAGCCCTGCTCTCTAAGCTAAAACTAAAACATCCCTCTTGCCAGTGGTCTTTTGGCTTGGCTGGAGAGAAGTGAACAAATCCCAGCCTCCCGTGATGCAGAGCTATTGCTCCTAGAACGTTTGGAATTTTAAAAAATACGGTAATGTGTACAATAAAATTGACAGCCTATTTCCTACATTTATATAATAATTACACTCTGTACAGTATCAGTTCATGTTTTGATGTCATCAGATGCAAAGAGCCTAAACAAATCTAGTGCTCATACACAATGTGACAATTTATCAATGTCAAAAACCTGCACTAAAGCAAACCATTGTGAATAATACAAAAGCCCTGTACAGCAAACTTTACCATCCTCTACTTACTCACCTATTCCAATTAAAATTTTCATATTCTTTGATGTCACTCTCTTTGACCTACTGTATATTATTGCTTTTCTAATCACACCCCACAGTGTGCAATGTTATATATGTTTCAGAGTAAACAGCCATTACAAGTCAACCTTTCTGTTAGCTATGATGATAAGGACAACATGCTTATTGAGCCCTAAATATGAACATTGCACTAGCATTAATTAACTTGTTTTTTTATTATTGTTTGTAGTAAATACACAGCCTAGAAGGACTAGCCCTGAATTATAAGGTTTAAATGCAAATTAGCAGACTCATCACTCACTTTTGCACTTGTGATGATCAGCACCACAGGCGCCGATTATTGGGCAGAATGCAGCTTAAAAAAAATCCAAACCTTACCTGTAATGAGTAAATTGTGTTGTCCCTCGTGGTCCCTCCTCTTTCCTTCTGTGAGCTGCGGCACACAAGACATCTCTAAGAGCAGTGACATACATCCTTACACTGTCTAATGACAGTGAAAATTAACAAGGACATCTACTCCATTGAATTAACTCAAAAGCTGCTTTTTGGCCCATTAGTGTTGCAATTTATTTATGTATCACTACCAAATAGAGATGGTCGAATTTTTTGACTTGCTAACTTTGTGAGCTGATTGCAAAGCACCTGAACAAGGTATCATCACCAAAAGATGCTGGAGATGTAAAGAAGGGTTGTGGGAACATTTGAAAAAAAAAAGTTTAGCTCTAACACAGTTTTTGCATAAATTAAGTTAAAAAATGGAGTCAAATTTCCGATTTATGAAATTTTGACTTGACTTTGAACCTTGAACCTGCAAAAACTCTTTGTGTTAGAGACATACTTTCTTTTTTGGAGTATACCCCCAATCCTTCTCTACATCTCCAGCAAGTTTGGCGTTGATACCATGTTCAGGGTTTTTGCAATTAACTCGAAATAGTCGAAATGGTCATCTCTACTACCAAGCTAGGATACTTTTTTACATTTTAGTATTCCAGTATCTACTCTTATTTAGCTACTTTTAGGCTCTATATTATTTATTTGTTGAATGATTAAGAAAATAAATATCTGCTGTTACCTATGTTATAGATACTAGGACAGAATGTTGCAATAGTTTAATAAATGGAAAAAAAAATTTGAACAAACTAAAGCGACTGCATCATCTAAGCACTTTTAACAGTAGTATGTACAGCTTATAGTAACATTTTCCAATCCATAGGCCAATAATGGTTTCAGATCTGTTCATATGATACAAACATTTCTTCTCTGTTGGCTAGTCCTTTAAAGAAACTCTCTAATTTTAACCAAGGGGGTTAGAGGAACAAACATTGGTATAATGAAGTTTACTAAGAATGACAAGAATGCTGCAAAGGTAGTTGTGTATGTACTGTGTTATAATTCCATGGCCTATTACTTTTAATTAGATTTGACAGTTACAATGCATATAGTATGAATAAAAGTTTAATAGGCACACCTGTGTTCCATATATAATTGACTCCTCCAACAGCCAGCATCATATAGCCAAAGCTTTTATAAGCAACAAGATAGACATTAACAAAGTTTGTCAGCAGGAAAATGGTGAAGACAGACAGCTTATTTGAAATAACGGAATACCAGATGTGGCAGGATGAGTGTTGCAGAAATAGCAACTGTGTTTGTATGTCCACAAACATAAGTATACACACATATAAGTAATGGAATATCATGCTGTCCTGTGTTAATTATGTCAAGATGGGCTGAGCTGTGCTCTGTGAGAAACAGATACTCACTCCCCTCAACTTTATTGCATGGTTTATGTCTTAAGTAATGTATGCTGTGAGAATGCTTGGAGCTGGATTAAAAGCAGTTCTGGTGCTAGTCGCCTTTGCATCTATACTTTCCATTATGTACTTCCAAAAATGTTATTTATTGTCCATTTTCAACATAATGTTGAAATCACAACTCCACTTTATCGTTTTATGACAATAACATGAGAGATGTCTATTTGTGTCAAACATTAAAGATGAACACCGGGGTAAGCATAACTTTCATCTTGCAGTGGGGCTAGAGACTTGAATTGCAAGGGTTAAATGCTCATTTATTGATAGGGAGGATGTAAATAGGGTATTTCTCAAATCTAAAAAGTGATCATCAAACTTCCAGATGATCGTTTCCCTAAATTTGGAAGCAGGAATATAAGAGTTACATTAGTATGCAATATAAATCATGCCTTTAAAGCGGTTTTAAACTCTACATAAAAAAAACCCTAACAAAAAAAAAACATACTTACCTACATGGGTCTTGATCCAGGCAAAGCGATCCCTGTAAATAAAAGTCTTATATTTACCTTCCCCTGTTTCTCTCTCCAGCAGCACCATATCTAGAGTGTCTGATCCTCCAGCATCTAAGATGGTGGAGCGAGATTCTTCCGGTCTCCCTCTCTCCACCAATCCGGATCTGAATGTGGCGATGCTCCGCCCCTCCACCATCACTGTGGCTGCCAGGCACACCGGGATTATGGGAGGCAGACGTCAGAAATTATGTCTACTTTCCCTTAATCCACTAGCTTCCTGAGCCGGTTGTCATGTCACAGAACAGGTCCCGCATTTTCACAGATTTTGAGGTAAGTATTTTTGTTTCTTTAACCTCGGATCTGCTCTATTATCGGCACCTCAAATCTCAGATTATACAGTACAGGTATCCATTAATGCCAGTTGAATCACAGAATGGTTAGCATTAATAAAGTGTTTTTGTAAGGTCGATATCTCTTCCCTACATTGGGCATAAAACACAATGCTACAAACTAATAGGGCTTTAAAGACAATGTAGGGTTCAGGATAGGAATCTAAGTATATATAGTTATAAAAGGTCTTTATTATACCAAAGAGCCCAACATTTACAAATTCAATTTACAGCAGTGTGTTCCCCTCAGTGAGGGGGATAAACTGCAGATCCCAGGGAGGGTATCTGACCTAGAAGAGGAACAAGCAGGGGTGAAACATGGAGACCCCAAAGAACAGAAACAAATATATATAAACTAAAACTAAATTAACTAATGAATAGGAGTCTAATGCCACCTCACTAATCTCCTTGTGGTAGTCTTATATATACAGTATACAGGTAAAGGTGGCCATACACGTTGAACCGTAAATAGGCCAGAAATCTACTGCAAATTCGATCTAAGCAATTACGGACATGTTCGGAATTTTTTGATTGTTTGCATTACTTTGGATGTCAATACAGATATAGAAGTTGTATGTATTAGAAGTTGTATACTTACTCTGTATATATTTTTATTCCGCATACCTTAGGGGCCATTCAACTGGCCCACGACGACCAATCCACTTTCCAGGAAACTGTTCATCTAGGAATGCTCAACCTGACACCCATAATGTGGTGGTGCTCCAGCTTGCTGGAAAAACTCAGGGAACGTGCCAGCTTCAGTGCAAGAGGGAAGCACATTGTAGCAATTTCAAGGTCTCCCGATCTGACCCCCTTAGACTTTTATCTTTGGGGTCATCTGAAGGCAATTGTCTATGCTGTGAAGATACGAGATTTGGAGCACCTAAAACTACAGATACTGGAAGCCTGTGCTAGCATTTCTCCTGCGGTGTTGCTATCAGTGTGCGAAGAGTGGGAGAAGAGGGTTGCATTGACAATCCAACACAATGGGCAGCACATTGAACACATTTTATAAGTGGACAGAAACTTGTAAATAACTTATAAAGTTACATTATAACCAAGCACACCATTGTTTTTCTTGTGAAATTCCCAATAATTCCCAATTTGATGTGTCACATGACCCTCTTCCTGCTAAAAAAACAAAAGTTTGATTTAAAATGGCCGACTTCAAAATGGTCACCACCCATCTTGAAAAGTTTTTCCCCTCACATATACTAATGTGCCACAAACAGGAAGTTAATATATCACCAACCATTCCTATTTTATTAAGGTGTATCCATATAAATGGCCCACCCTGTATATTGTCATGGGTGTGACAAATTTGATTTATCTATCCAATACTTCTATGTTTTTCTAAGGTCTTCTTTTTTGTGATATAGCAGAAACACCTCTGGAGAGAAATATAAGTTTACATTCAAAATTATGATTAGTCTATGTACCTTATCCAAGCTGGTTAGGGACACCAGCAAGAAAAGTTACCATCATGACAAACAGGTAAGACTTGCCAGTATACCCCTTACATTGGATATGCCTCAGATGAAAGTTAATAGTTTTGCAATCCGTGGGCCACAGTGAGCCTCATAACCTACAATTTCTCTATGACTTTGCTGGGTATTTGGATGGTATACTGGTCTTTACTTTAGAATAATAGGTTAATATTATATTGAAAGTATTTTCTGTAATCTCCTTTATTAACAGAATGATGTTCACAGCAACATCTATTAATATGGTCTTTGGCTAGTTTACAGCCAGATGTAAGATCTGCTGCATATATGGGCAAAGCTTTAAGGTGATCAATAATGCTTTTCTTGAGCTGTATACTTTACAATTATTATGTATAATTAAATTGTCCATTCTGCATAATAAAAAAAAACAAATATATATATATATATTGTGGCAAGTTGGGGAAGTGCTCGTGGGTTGCATTGTGGTTTAGAAGTAAGAGGCAGAAACACTGTCCTTGAACACAAGTCTCAGGCATCCACTTGTGGGCTTTATTGTCAGCCTGGTAAACAAAGGAAAAAACAAAATAAAAACTCCAAACAAAATGAACAGTCCGGCTGGGCGATAGTGATGAGCGGCATGGGCAATATTTGAATTTGCAATATTTCACAAAAAATTCTACTAATATTCGATTCTAGATTCGCGAATACACACGATTGCGACTCTAGATTCGCAATTATAATCACCTTTAAATTGAATGGTCACATGTGCTATTTATTTTCGCATTGCGAATATATATTCGCAATCCATGCCCATAAGCATCCCAATGGCGCATATCGCGAATACCCGCTGCCATTCGCGAACAGCCAATATTCGCCAAATATATTTTAAATTTGAATATTCGAGCTCAACACTGCTGGGCGACTTGCTGCCTCACTCAGGTAGCTAACTCCCTATGTGCCTCTACACACACCCACAGTCAGTCAGCAACTGACTCCTCTTTAATCACACCTGAACTCTGTGTGAGCAAATCCTGGACTTGGTGGCCAAGAGACCCTCCCTTCTCTTCCCTTAGCCAGCTCCAGGGCCCTAAACCACGGCTGTCACGCTGAGCCATATCACAGAAACAGAACATACTGTTTTCCTAGAGCCTTTACTGCAAGAAGCGCCTAAACCTAGGTGCAATATATGCACCATCCAGCACTTTCCCTTGCAAATATTGGGACACCGTGTCACAATATATATATTGCCCTGATTGTGCTGATCTGAGCTAATGTTTAAGAAATATTGTATTAATGATATCTTGATAGTTATAAATAGTGGAGTATTAAGCGATGAAATTCAATGGATGCAAGCATGCTGTTTCTCTGTATGAATTTTAGGGAATACTTTGTTCTTCATTTTGACAAGAGCAGCTTTAATATTTTCCTGATATATATGAATAATAGACAAAGAGAAATATGTATAAGTGTAAGTCATTTTCTTTCACTGCAGTAAGGCTAAATTGCGCATTGAAATGGGTCTGTTACAATAGAAGGTCATATTCTTCAACTTTGTAATCTTTTTTTCTCCTAGCTACATTAAACAAGTTTTAAAATAATATTTTCGTGTCTGACAGTGACACGAATGTTTTTTAATGTATTCTCTTGCTGAATCATTACAGATCATTCTTTCTTCCATTAGTCACACATTCCTTGCAAAAGGTATTGTAACTTGTACTTTACAGGGCTCATCACTGTGATAGCAATTTAAACCTCACTGTCAAAAAAATAGCTCACATTTTCGATACTGACTTGTCATGGTTTAACCTCAGACATTAAATTCCTTTCGAAAAGGAGGATTATATATATTTCATAAAGAACCTTGGCTTTGCCTGGTCAGATGATCTTAACTATTTACTCCTATGCACCATTAGCGCTCTTTTATGAGGACTTAAGTGTTCATGGTGCCATCCAAAACTGTTGTGAGCATATACAGGGAGTGCAGAATTATTAGGCAAATGAGTATTTTGACCACATCATCCT
>CM070035.1:80029846-80041606 GCA_036250615.1 Ptychadena robeensis | reverse complement strand
GGTTTTATGGACTGATGAAATGAGAGTGAGTCTTGATGGGCCAGATGGATGGGCACAAGGTTGGATTGGTAAAGGGCAGAGAGCTCCAGTCCGACTCAAACACCAGCAAGGTGGAGGGGGAGTACTGGTTTGGGCTGGTATCATCAAAGATGAGCTTGTGGGGCCTTTTTCGGGTTGAGGATGGAGTCAAGCTCAACTCCCAGTCCTACTGCCAGTTTCTGAAGACACCTTCTTCAAGCAGTGGTACAGGAGTACATGATTTTCATGCAGGACAATGCTCCATCACACGCGTCCAAGTACTCCACAGCGTGGCTGGCAAGAAAGGGTATAAAAGAAGAAAAACTAATGACATGGCCTCCTTGTTGACCAGATCTGAACCCCATTGATCATCATCAAATGTGTGATTTACAAGGAAGGAAAACAGTACACCTCTCTGAACAGTTTCTGGGAGGCTGTGGTTGCTCCTGCACGCAATGTTGATGGTGAACAGATCAAAACACTGACAGAATCCATGGATGGCAGGCTCTTGAGTGTCCTTGCAAAGAAAGGTGGCTATATGGGTCACTGATTTGTTTTTGTTTAGTTTTTGAATGTCAGAAATGTATATTTGTGAATGTTGAGATGTTATATTGGTTTCACTGGTAAAAATAAATAATTGAAATGGGTATAAATTAGGTTTTTGTTAAGTTGCCTAATAATTATGCACAGTAATAGTCACCTGCACACACAGATATCCCCCTAAAATAGCTAAAACTAAAAACAAACTAAAAACTACTTCCAAAAATATTCAGCTTTAATATTAATGAGTTTTTTGGGTTCATTAAGAACATGGTTGTTGTTCAATAATAAAATTATTCCTCAAAAATACCACTTGCCTAATAATTCTGCACTCCCTGTATAGAGCTTATTTAACTTTTAATTATGTGTGATTTGCTTTATTAGGGGACAGTTTATGTGGCTAAAGGCCCCCAGACATGTAGAGAGCCGCTGACGATTTTGCTTTCTCTGGCCGATGCCATTAGTTTGAATGGGGATCGGCGTCCCCGTTCAAACTAATGGCCAGCACACAAAGGTTATATGGATAAGGTTACAGTATTTTGGGGAGTGATGACCTCACACATGGAATATGAAAGGGGTGTATAGATGGGGTCACAGTATTATGGGGAGTGATGACACCACACATGGGCACACAACAGGGTGCAGAGTGAGGACTTCGTTGCTCGCCTGTCCATCCCCACTCACTTTGTGTAAGGGGGCCTTAAAGATAAGTACACAGGTTTCATTTCAAAGGCAGAGACAGCATTAAGGCTGAAATGTTCATGGGTGCACAGATTAGTTCAATGGGTGAATCAAAGAATTGCTAGGACAAAAAGTTTTGACAGATGGGTTGTTGTTTTGTGCAGATAGATTGTAAAAATTACTGGGATGTTGGAGAGCATGGTGTAAAAATTTGGGAAATAATATATCTCTTTTGGAGAAAACATTTGTTCAGATGGATATCGTGGGCTTGAAAGATGTAAGTGAATAAACTTGCATGGACAAAGAAATAAGTGCTCACTGGGTGATATGTATTGTGGAGCATGTGTTTATGTTTTGAGATTTCCAATTTGTAGTTTCTTTATTATTTTCAGGGATATATTATGTCTTAAAGAGAAATTTAGAACTTAGCCTATTGTAGTTATTGTAAATGCAGGTTTCAACAAAATATTAACATATATAAGTTTATATTTTTATTTTCAATGTAATCATTATTATACGAAACTCACTAAAAGAAATGTGATTCAGTTTGAACAATTATAAACTTTGTTACTGGCAGTGTTGTGGCAAAAAAAGGATAAGCAGGTGCCACATATTCAGTACAAATGGGTGCATTTTAAACAATTTCATTCAAAACGAACTCTGATTTCCATTGAAAGCCAGAGACCGTGAAGTTGCCCTGTTACTTGTCATACAATTTGTACTGACTGGGGTATTCTTGGGTTAAAACCAGTGTTTACAAATCTCTTGGCCAATATTTTAGTGCTTTAGTGCTAATATATAGATGACATTCATAGATTAAAGCAAAAAAAAATTCCATAGTATTTGTAGAAAAAAATTTTTGGCCCAAAAAGCGGTATTGCAAAAATAGGGAGTTTAAGTTCTGAAAAAACAAATATGTGACATGTGTTTGAAGAAGGATTGTTAAAGAGACTAATCTAAACCATTTCCAGAGCAGGTCTAATATCTGTCCTGTTCTTTTTGCCTATAATGAATTCTTGGATATAAAAAGCAATTAGGGATGATTTATTTCCAAAATGTGAAGACTTGTACAGTGTAATAGGCACAATTCTCTAATGTTCATCCAGCATTTCCATACTCCCTGCTACTATGGTGCCCATGCAAAGAGAAGCATGGTTTGTTTGTTTTACCGAATAATCAATGTCAAATCTTATTAGCTGCCTTGCCAGAGCAAATTCTTAATACAGAGGTTTTTTATAACATGTCTTAAACGTATGAATTCTTTCTTGCTTATAAATTGATATAATAAGGAGTAGTCATATACATAGTTATATTATTAAATAAGAAGAATTAGGTGTATCCATATGCTTTAAAATGTGGATGTTTTTCACCATTCTCATCGCTTAAAAAAAAAAAAAAACTTAAAAATAAAGCAAACCAGAAAACAACCCTTTTTATTTTTATTATATTGCAAGTGATAATATAATCCAGAGTAAAATAACATATCTAATTAGACTTGAGCTGCCATGATTTAAAGGGATGGAAATCAAACAGTGCAAATTGTGTCGAGTGTGTGCATAATTTAAGTTCCCTGGTGATTCCCTGGTGGTTTGCAAAACAAACTCACCCGAGGTACACACGGGGATACTCACCTATCCTTGGAGAGCTCGCAGTGATTCTAAATCTCAGAAGAAAACCAGATCGCTTCCACCACTGATGATGCCAAAGAGAGAGGGGGTGTTCCCATGTTTGGCATATGCCAAACACAAGAGTTTCGAAGCAGCGGAAATATAGCCTATATCATACAGTTATACTTTTGAAAACTACTGGTTAATTCCTGTATTGCTAATGAATTAAGGTAGCAATACACGGCCCATGTGCGCTCCCAGCAATCACCCGGCAGTTGCTCCCCCAAAAATCGAGTGGGCCCACTTGCTTAGATCGACCAGCAATCTCCCGCATGTCAGATCGCACGGTTACTTTAGGCTATGTCTCCATTACCTGTCATGTCTCTTTCACACAAGGGAAATGTTTCAGAGAAGATTTAATTAAAATTTTTTTAGTTTTCCTTATTTTGGAAATAGAGAAAATATGGAGTTGAAGTGATACCCTTTATTGTACATATTCTTGTTTAACCTGATATCTGTGTCTTTTTTTGTAATTTAATTATGACATTTCATAATTGTTTTTACTTAAATGTGTGTTTTAAACATTATTATATTCAGGATGTCTACTTGAGCCATGTTAACATATTTTTGTAAATTACAGGCCTACAACATAAAAAGAATTATCAAAGCCTATGAAACTCTTTTGGCACAAAAATCTGCCCCTCAGTGGGCCATTTGTCATTGATATTAGCTAAACATGCATTTTGATTTGTGAATGGGATCAAATAATGTATTTTTCTGAGCACCATGGCAGCAAAAGCTGGGTTGTAACCCTATTGCGCACTGCCCACAAGGCGGACAGTTCGGTGGCGAAAATGGATGTTCACCCTTCTTCTCGCCGGTGAGCAGTATGGGTGTTCAACCCGCCCCGTTCGCTGGCGAGAAGATGATCTCTATTCTTCCTCCGGCAGGATCAGAAACAGGGCATGAATTCAGTCTCCTAGTGAAAAACTGGCTCGGGAACAGGAAGTGACGTCAGTGACAGCGTCACATCCGGCTCCCTTAACCAGGAACTATGTGTTTCAGGGACGCAGAGGGGGGGGGGGATTTGAATCTGTCCGCAAACAGGCGGACGGCGGGCTTCTTTAAAAGTCCGATCCGCCCGTTCGTGGACAGACCTGGCCGATGTTCGGCCATCACTACCTATTTCCCATGCTCCTATAGTACCAATTGCCTATATATTTTTGAACCCATACCAGCAAATGTTGTCATGAAAATGCAGCAGGAAAGGAAAGTTATGTTATGTTAGGTGAGTGTACACATTCAGTTTTAAGGCCTTAGTGTTTAGGGAGCAGGATCATTTGAAAAGGACTGATGACATTTCTATATTATGCAAATATTTTTATATTATTAAAATGTATATTTTATATGGCTTGTTTTTTTTTTTATTCTTGAATGATTGAATTTGCATTATAAATTGTAGCAATGGCCAAAGATGCTGTGATCGGTACTTGAGAAGAAGCTGATCTGAGACAAGCATGAGACAAGCATAAAGTAAAAATATTCAGGATAATGCCAAGAAAAAAGTAGAAACCAAAACATATAATGCATCTCTGAAGAGAAATAAAAAGTTGAAACATCTTATTAATCTCCCAAATCGTTTCTACAATTTGTTTTTGTAGTCTGTCCTTCTGAAAATAAATTCTGCTTTTCATGAGAACTGGCTTAAACCTATGTCTGTTTCTGCTTTTTAATAAAACATTCCCTGTGCGTCTTATTACATATTAATATATAGAAGTTTCTTCTTTTGAAGATAACTCTCAAAAGGATCAATTGGGTGAAAATATAAAATGTGACCTTTAATGATCTGGACAATAAAAAATGTATAAAATAGAATGTATGCAGGATTTGTATGGACAATTCAAATGAGAGTTTAGTAGATACTTGGATGCTTGAGAAAGTTTTGGGATTGTTGACTTGAAGTTGAAAATCATCCTAGTCCCCAGTGGGTCCATTAATTCAAAGGCAGTCCTGTGCAATCTGTTTATTGCTTATTCGGTAAAAATATGGTGGCCACAACGTCACTTCCAGTATTTGTTACGCATAGTTCCGTATTCCAAATAATGTAAGTGATGTCACAGACTGGAATTTTTACCATATTAGAGACCAGAGACAGGAATCTCTGGTGAGTGAGCCGTGCAGGGATCTAAAAAAATTATTCTGCCGGCCGGATCTTTTTTGTAATCCCTGTGCACCAGAAAAATACTCTCA
This sequence comes from Ptychadena robeensis, assembly GCA_036250615.1. Lineage (NCBI taxonomy): Eukaryota > Metazoa > Chordata > Amphibia > Anura > Ptychadenidae > Ptychadena > Ptychadena robeensis. The sequence goes on along the minus strand of CM070035.1, from coordinate 80,036,510 downwards.
CTTCTTCTCGCTGATGAAGGGGGCGGGTCAAACACCTGATGCCATCTCTAGTAACCATGCAGTGTGGTTAATTTTAGTGCATGGCAACTACCAACTACCCTAGCAACTTTATTGCATTGGCTGAGAAATGTGAGCCAAAATGTTTGCACATGGTGATTCAATATAAATCCATGGACATAAAAAAGATTACAAAATTACAAATAGATGGCGGTAGTGAGTGGAGAGGTAAGCGGCGCCCCTCCATTAACATGGAGGTCTATGGCGCCCCCCGCCCCCTTCGGCTTCACAGATAACGCCGAAGACACGGGGCCAGAAAGGGTCAGTGTGTCTGCGGCTCTTTTACAGAGCCGTTTGTACCCGATCATGGCATGGGCGCAGTTTGATCAGCGATCAAACTGCGCCCGAACTGAGTTCGGGCAAACCGCCCAGGAGGTTAAAGGAACACTATGCACTGCAATGGAGGTATAGCTGGGCCTTAAATGTTTGGGGACAGGCATTTATTATGGTATGCTGGAGTATTATTCCATCTGCATGCTACCATGAAATGGACAACATGCAAACTTACCTAAGTTTAATATTTGAAGTTATAGCTCATTACCCAGTTAGCAGAAGTATATACAGTTGAATAAAGTATATGTAAATTATGGATACTATGGAAGCTTGCTGAAGCATTGTGTAATGTTATTAGTAGTCATGTTTCACTTTTTATCACATTCATCTTTTTTCTTCATCCTTTTTGGCTAAGTTAAGTAACCCCAGATAAGTCCACAATGACAGAGGCCACTGTAGTCCTTGCCTCTTTTCTGACATAATCAGAGGAGAGGTTTTTACTGCACATTTGCTTACCTAATACATTAGATACATTATAGCTTTTATTTTTCTCCAATTTTTTCTTTAATTTCACCAACTGTGCAACTTTTTAAGAAGTAATTATACTCACTGGTAACATTCACATGTTCATGGTTTTTATATCTTGAGCGACACAACTAGATAGTTAAAACTTTGCATAACTAGATAGTTAAAACTTTGTACAACTAGACACAAGTTGCTAATGTGAGTATAGGTCTGCTTAAATATAACACTAGAAGATCTTGGCATTAGCTTTCTAAATCCTCCCATACACCTTTAGATCACTCCATACAATTTCCATCAGATCTACCTACTCCATTTCCATTTCCATCTACCTACATACCTAGATCACAACTATGTAGTTCCAGGTCCCTGATAGAATACATAGTGATTGGAAGGGTTAGAAAGGTCCTCATATTACATGGTTTTGGTAGAACAAAAGTTGATTGTACAACAATTATGGTAAGATTGTAAGGTATATGAGGATCTTAAATGAGTTCAAAAATGCTTTATTATCACGATGTAAAATGGTTTAGGGGGAATTTAGACCTATACAAGACAGGAAGTGTTGTAATGTGTATTGTATTGAAGGTTACAGTCTGGAGGAATGCACTTTTTTGCCAGTATGCCCCACCGCATGCATATGAATGTTTTTTCGTGCACTGCATTTTATCATAAGTGAGCTAGGTAGATGTATTTGGGTGCCATTTAAAAGAAGTAATATTTCATGGTAAGCATGCCCCAGTGTGCTGTGGTAGTGCATGCCCTTAAACATACATATCCCAGCACATAAATATAAATTGCCTCTTAGGCCTGGTTCATACTTATAAGCTTCCTTATACGCATTTCTATATAGTTTCATATCAGCAGGGCCATTTAATATAATGTGCAAATTTTTGACACACTCAACATGTGCTGTCCAACAAATGTAGAAACAAACAGGCATGAACCAAGCCGAAGTATTTATATAGTGTGCACTGTATAGCAACATGCTATGCTACTTAAAGCAACATGTATCATTTTATCATCGTTTTGTTTGTTTTGTAGGTGTTTGTTATACTGTTGTTAAATCAATTTCTCAGGAATATAAAGCTAGTAATACGTGTTTTACTGTAACCATGATTAATAGAAAAAACATAAATGTTTGAATTGTAAATTCCTAAACGTCACACATATCAAGTAAATGTATTTTTAAAAATATATGATATGGAAAGTATACATTATGAGTCAGCTGTGTGGCATATGTTTGCAGAAAATATATCAGTACCTTAAGCTGGCTAACAATACAAATATTTACAGTATTTACAGTAGGTTACATTTAGTCTCTGACCCTTCTGTTATGTTTACTGATTTTCTATCCATAATTTTAACACAATATGTCATTGAGGTGCCAGTTTACCTTTAACAATGCTATAACAAAAACTGTTCCATTTCCCCAACTGCATGAACTAAAGCCGGCTATTCATGCATTGATCTGCAGATGGCAGCTGCCCACATGGTGGCCTGCTTTCCGCCCCTACCCCTGCCAGTTCTCCTGTGGGGTGGGCGTGGTGGAGTGACGGGTGCTTCCAATTTAGGGGTAGGTGCGAACCATTATTGGGGGTCGGTTTACCCCATCAGGCCGCATATGTATTAGTAAGTTTGCTCACTTAACAAGGTATCATCATATGTATTAGTAAGTTTGCTCACTTAACAAGGTATCATCATATGTATTAGTAAGTTTGCTCACTTAACAAGGTATCATCATATTTATTAGTAAGTTTGCTCACTTAACAAGGTATCATCATATTTATTAGTAAGTTTGCTCACTTAACAAAGTATCATCTCACTCCTCTCAGTAAGACTACCCACAGCCACATCTTCCACAGTCACACTCACTAGAGGGCACCTTCAACACCCCTTGGCTCAATTCACCACACAATTATTAGTGCCACACACTATACAACTAGGGGTTTCATGCACTGTATTTATTCTAGTATTGGTGACGTCACTTCACCACACATTATGATTTGCACATATTCCTTAGGCTTGATCTTATTTTGGCCTGTACCCACCTAACCCATTTTACTTTTCCTCCTTCAACCACCCATAGGGTACCTGTGGTGTCTCCCTTCTGGGTAACCTATCGCCTCTCATACCTAGTACTTACTTATCAGACCGGCCACACTCAGATCTGCATGCTGGTGTATGTTGCAGAGCATTCTGGTGCAACACGTATTGTTCTTTTCATATTGTTCATATTATTTTGGATGTTGGTGCACTACGGACATTTCTCATTGTTGGACATTGTTATAAGGGGCTTCCTTATCTCTTGCTCTTTAGTCCTGAGGTCTAATGCGTTTGGCTTTGGTATGAAAGAAATGGCACCAATGTTTGGGCATTCCTCTGATATAAATCACTCTTTCAGAGTTATGAGAACATTTGGAAATTAGGTTGTACAAAGATCCAATTAGCTGTGCACTCTCAGAGCTGGTAAAGCATAGTTTTTGTTTACATTGAGTAATCATTTTAGTTTATTTCCTTCACATCAGATAAATTTTATTCTGCTGTTTACAGACCTTTCCTTTTTATGTAAACGTTTTTATTGTGGCATAAGTAGTTTTAAAGGACCATGTGGAAGCAATAAGTTGTAAAAGTACAGTAATACTTTATTAGAAGTGATGGCAAACCTATGGCACAAGGTGACACTTGGAGCCCTCTCTGTGGACATGCATTTTGTCACCCCAGCACAGTCATAGAGAGGGGAGAGGAGAGACCTGCAGCGCTCAGCTGCCTATTGGCTGGCTGTCAGTTCTCATATTTCTCTGCTGTTTGCACACTGTTCCTCACCCTCTCTAGCACTGTCAGCCAATCAGAAGCCTGGGGGAGGGTCTAGGGGGGAGTCAGGGTAAGATCATGAGGGGAAGAAGCTTCACACTGTAAGTAGAGTGTATTTAATGTGTGTTTATATATGTAGTGGATGTGTGTATGTAATAAGAAGTTGTCTGGTAGTGAACACAGAAACCACACCTAGTAACTTTTTAACAGAACTTTACTGAAATTTATAGCAGGAACATATAGGGAACAGTTTCAACAGCAAACAGTAACAATGGAATGAATGAAAGAATCAGTCACCACTGCAATGTAAAGTATGCAGCCAACAATTAAGTAGAGTCTCTGATCCGTTGGGAAAGGATACTTGCAGCAAATTGTTGGCTGTGGTGGCGCTTTCCATTGGATCTGGAAGTTTCCTTCTCCTAGCTGGTTCTCCACACGTGCCATCAGTCACCAAAGGTCAGATCTCCCATCACCCTACTGTGTCCAAAACCACACAGGATTCAACACTGAGCCTAGCAAAGACCAGGGGACAGAAAAAAAATGCATGCTGTTGTCTTCAGAAGTCACCTACAAGCTTCCTTACTGGATTTGCCACCTGGCGGGAAGGTCTTTGCATACCCCTGACCTCTCACTGTTTCCCCTAAACAATACTGAGCACTATCTAATTGGAAGCCAGCTATTTTATATCCTCTGTGATCTGGCTTTCCTTACGGGTTCAAGGGCTAACAGCTGTACCCTTTACTTCAACCTCATCTTTCATTTCACTTAGGTCAACCTCCCTCGCAGTTTCTACCTTGGGGGAGGCTCCCCCACAACATGCATATACAGTTTATGTAATGTGTGCATATATTGTTTATAGTATAGTTTGGGCACTCTCACCTTAAAAGGTTCCCCATCACTGGTTGCATTTTGTTTCCAGTCTATTAATATACCTCCTAAGGGAGCTCAGCAAAATTTCTTGTCTATAAAAGTGTTCCTTAATTTTTCTCTCACTACAGCACTGCTTTAAGACATCTTGTTTTTGAATTTATCTTACCTTTAGAGATTACATAACTGAAAGAAACCCTTTTTATTTTCTTTCAGTCGAGTGCCCAAGATCTACTCCATAGATGTATTTCAGTGCAGTCTCGACTCTTTGTTAGTATTTGCTGGTTATATTTATAAGTATTTTCCTTGATGTTTTCCAGCTGTCTCTGTACTTTCCATATTTTTTCCCATTCTCCTTGGACTTTTTCCATGCTGTCATCTGCTTGGAAAGCCCTGGCAGCTTTTCGCGTTTTCTAAAAGTATATTGTAGGTGACACTACATGCAATACTCTTAACAGTACATTTTTTCTCTTGAACTAATAATAAGACAGGATGATACCAATTTCAGGTCAGTTCATTCATCTCTAAATCTGACACCATCTGGCTGCACTGTTCTTTCTAGAAATCCATTGTAATAAGATGTTATAAGTAACTCCATCACTTCGCCATGTGCAGGTGCTTTCCACCATTTTCAAAACATATTGCATTTAACACATCTGTTTCTTCAAGTTTATTTAAGCAATAGATTTTCCATAAAGAAGATCTTTCTGTATTTTCATGAACATATGACATTCCACAAAAAAGCTGATTACATTTAACTGTACTTTATGCATAGCGTGCTCTTACTAAACTGTCAATATTCATTTGCTTTCTAGTACAGAGGAACATGATGTTGTTTTCTTTAACAGTTAAGGCAGAAACTGATTTATAGCACAGCAAAATGACACAAATAGTATTTATGGGCCATGTTTTTTAGATTATTTGGTTTTATGTGGCAGAATTCCATTTTTTAATGTGAATGTCTAGGCAGAAAACAAATAAGATAGATCATCTGTTACAGTAAAGCAGCAATATTAAGGAACACACTTTGGACACAGTAAGAATCTGCAAGTAAATGAAAATGGCTTTCACTGATAAGTAGAGTGAGCATGGACTGATTTATACTGTCTTTGTTCATGCAAAGGTTCTCACACATGTTTTATTTTATTTATATCCATTGCTTTTGGCCGTTTTCTCTTAGACTAAAAAGTAAAAAAAAAATGGAACACAGTTCCAAATAATGAACTGACTGAGAAGGAACACAACAAAACTAATAATACACAGAGAATTGAATATATATATATTTTGTGGGGAATCAGCCTCAAACTCAAACGGGCGTTTCAATCATGGCAAACCATACGACCATTCTCTTTAGGGCACCTGCGTGTATTTATTCAACAAGTCCCAACAGAAATGAACCTCGCAGGGGTTAATCCACAATACACATATCTTTGAAAATACCAAGCCTCCTGGCTTGCACAAGGTCCAACACAGACTTCCCTTTAGATCAGGGAACAGCTATCACAGCCTGGCACTTAGACGTCCGCAGCCTGGGCTACACACTGCCTGTGTGCCCCCTGGTATCCGCTGCTCCAGAAGCACAGTGTCTCCCCACCTTATCAGGAAGCCCTGCATGACTGGTCCCAGCTCCTTTTGTGGAGACACAACCGCCCATCTCATTAGGGAACAGCAGATGTATCTTGGTGGAGTGGGAAGGCCCACCCAGTTCCTTCCAATCCCACTCCAGAGCCCAGATCCCTGTGAGCAAAAACATATCAAAACTGGGCAGCAACCCCACTGTCACTCCCCAACTCTACTCTGGACTAGAGATGTCCCGAACTGTTCGCGGCGAATATCGCATGTTCGCGTTAATACTTGAACACATGGCAAAAATAGTTCGCCCCCTATCTTTTTACATTGAACAAACTTTGACCCTGTGAGTCTCAGTCAGCAGGCATAATCCAGCCAATCAGCACCCACCACCTCACGGACCATCCTACCCTCTATCACACAGCAAGGAGAGATGCCATTCACATGCTGCCTGAGAGAGTGGTGACACGGACAAAGGTCAGTGACATGGGCAATAGTTGTTACACGGGCAATGGTGGTGGCACGGGCAAAGGTGGTGACACGGGCAAAGGTGGTGACACGG
>CM070035.1:79959105-79996784 GCA_036250615.1 Ptychadena robeensis | reverse complement strand
GGGGGCGGTTGCCTGATACAGGTCTAGTCAGCTAGAGCAAATTTGTCCCGATAGTTTGGGCTTAGCACACAAGGATCCCGAGGTCGTTCCGTAGCCGGCATGGGGTGGTGAGAGCGGGGCGCATGAGACTTCAGGAGCTTAGCTAGCATAGGTCCAGGCTTTGTTAGCCCGGAGTGTTAAAACCATTGCGCGAATCTGTTTTCGGTCTGGTCATGGAGGAGCAAGGCAACTCAGCTCTAGTCTGGTCATAGTGAGACTGACTTGTCTAGTGTAGGAACGTCTTGAGTTGCCGCTCAAGAGAATCAAGCCAGAAAGAAAGCTGCTTGATTTGGGGCCACCCCATGCGCTCACGTTTCTTACGGCTGCGAGCTAATGATCCTCCCCGGATGGTGGGCTTTGGGCTTCCCACACCACCGTAGGAGGAGGTCAGGGGTCGTTTTTCACGAAAATAGTCCTTCAGGGACACTTCCACCGCCTGCGCAAAGTCAGGGAAAGAGAGCAAGGATCATTCAGTCTCCAGGATAGGGGTAGGAGAACAGAGCAAAGAGGTGCATTGAAGCACCAGCTGGAATTCCTCAAGCAAGCATTCGTTAAACATGCGGTCTGGGAGGAAGGGGAGTTCCTCTCTGATGAAGGGCCCGCTAGCAGACACATCCAACTTCCTGTTTAAGACATGTTGGGAGTCACCCGCTAAGATCAGAGTGCCCTTCGTGTTCTGCTGACACCCCTAAGTAGCTGGCGAAAAAATCTAGACTAGACTGCGTGCATTTGGAGCATAGTACACATACCAGGGTGATGTCCGTGTCAAATATGGCCCCCTGCAGGAGCAGGTAACGCCCAGTAGGGTCCGCTATTTATAGGGTACAGATGAAGGGGGAATTTTTGTGGAAGGCCGCCAGGACCCCCCGTTTCTTTTCAGAAAAAGTAGCCTAGTAAATCTGCGGGTAATTCTTGTGGAAGTATTTGGGGGAGGAGGCAACTGATATGTGGGTGAAGGGAGGTGTAATAATTAAAGGCCTTCCGCCTCTTGAGAGGGGAATTAAATCCCTGGACATTGTGCGAAATCAAGGTTAACGGTTGAGAGGTCATGGTGGCATTGAGTGTGCTGTCGCTATCCAGACCGCCCCAGGGATCCATGGTCCAGTCGCCACCCAGGGTCTAGGGAAAGGGATACGCCTAGACATAACAAAGATACAAGGAGGGAGGAGAACCAAAAAACTAAAAATAGACCAAAACGGACTAATAAAAAGGACATACAATCAACCAAACCAAACATGAAACATGCAGTAAAACACTGCATCATATAAAATCCTGCCACAGCAGGTCACTGTAACACCAAAGGTGTCACCATGGGGGGGGGGGGGGCCCATTCAATCTGGGTGCACCAAAAAAGAACACTGAGAGCACCAGCATCCAACTTCAGAGGTCCTGGTCACATGAAATCAGCATAAGGCACAAAGTAATGAGAAACCATCAAACGGCAAAACCCGAGATTCAACATAAAAGTAAAGCACACAGAAGTAGCCTGAACGGCCAGCAGAATCTATGCCTGCAATATTTGCCTATAAACAATAGACCCACGTATATCCCCACTCCCTCCCAGTCCGATATACAGTCCAAATGAACGGTGGTAGCATATGCCCGCCCGTGACTAGGGGACAGAGCCCGTAGGCAAAAGCAGCACACAGATAGATGGGGGTAGCATAACCATCCCAGGCGAGAAGACAGAGAAACAGCAAGGCAGGGCAAAGCAGGGGTGGAAGGCAGGCAAAGGAGCAAAAGATGAGAAGTGAAGAAAAAGGCGTAAGAAAAGCAAAGGGGAAGGAGGCAGAAGGATGAGAGACAAGAAAGGCATACACAACGCGTAGATAGAGGAAGAGCTACCACATCCGACGCCTCCAGCCGTCTTATTCACAGGAACGATCCAGGTGGAGCAGTCCAGAGGGAGGGAGGACAGGCAAAAAAGGAGTCAGCCCGGGGGGGTCACACGGAGTGCGGCCCAAAGATACCGCATGCCAGGGAAGGACATCGGGAGCGTTGCAACACGTTTCATCCCTCAGAGGAGACCGTTGGTGGCGTGGGGGACGAGGCGTAGATCTCTTGTGGCGTTGAGGCAACTTTTCCCACAGGGGAGCCAGACAAGGTTGTTGTTGCGGTTTTCAAAGTCCTCCAGTTTATCATGGGCCAGTGCAAGATCACGTTTGAGTATCTCAATGTCCTTTTCATGGGTGTCAATCACTGAAACAACATCGTCCATCTTCTGTTCAATATCATTGACACGGCTACCAACATCCCTGAGTTCCTTGGTTAGCGTCTCAGTAACAGCGGCCAGTTCAGATTAGAGCAGTAGCTTAAATTTGACGAGCAGTGCAGCGTCCCTGCTAGCCTCATCAGGCTGGGTACCAGGGAGCAGGGAAGGGAGGCTGTCAGAAGAAGACTGATCCAGGGCTTCCTTCTAGCGTGGAGCCTGGAAGAGCCGGTATGCCTTCGTGGTAGGCCGAAGCCGAGCCTAAATTTATGGCCGCCCCTCAGGAAAACGGCTGGGAATGGCAGATAGAGGCCTCCTGCTCCTCTCCGGGTCCCGGGTGGGGGGTCGCTGTCCACTCCGAGCCCGCAGGATGGTCCAGTTCCCAGGAGTGGGGCTTAGAAGCCGGCGTGGAGGTCCACGGTAGGCCGAAGCCGCGGCCTCGATTTAAGATGGCCACCGGTGCACGGAGGAGCGGCGCAGCCGACGATCGCGGGGGGTCCCGGCAGTTGTCATGGAGTGATGGGGTCACTGCAGAGCCTGGGGGGATCTTGGTGGGTAAGTTGGCCAGGGATAGATGCCGGTTTTGGGCACTTTCGTAGGGGAGAGCAGTGGAGCTCTTGAAACAAGCTGCTTCTCCCATGCCGGCCAGGCCACGCCCCTGGATTTTGCGTTTTAATGCAGTTTTTTTTAACCAACTGTAAGGAGTATGGTATATATATATATATATATCCATCAATGCCTTAAACCATCCGGGTCAAATGAGTTCTTGCTTAAGTTCTTTTGCAGGTCATACTTAACAGTCCCATGAGCCCATGGTATGTAAGATGTATCCTGTAACCTGGAAGCACTGGCACAGTGCTAGTTTCTTGGCACTGCATCTTGTTAGAGAAGTATTGATGTCGTAAAAGGGATGCTAGTAAAATCACTCACTTGGCTGGACGATCACAAGGGCTGCCAGAAGTAAAGCCTGCAAAAATTACCTTTCTTCCATATGAGCTGTTAACACTGTTTTTTCAATATACCAGAGCCGTCAACAATTCTTTTCTCCAAATCTTCTTTGAAAATAAACTCTAATATACGGTTCAATGGGAATGGGGTCATTTACTGTTATCTAAAACAGAATCAATTATAATACAATTTAATCTATGAATACAATAATTTTACAGTAACCACTTTCTGTAATAAAAAAAAACATTGAAATATTAAAAACTAGAAAATAGCTTACACTATAGGTGAATATTTTTTTTTTTTTTGGGGAGAGGGGGGGGGTTAGTCAGTTTGAATATTAATCAATGTATATACATTATACAGAATTTCACAAGACCAATATGTAGCTGTTATTTAAATTTTGGAAACTTTAGAGAATTTTTTAGATATTTAGATAATAGAATTATACAAATAAATGACATGTTTGAGATTAAAATGGGTTATAACAAACAAAATATATACAAACCTTGTAGCCACAAACACATAATTAACACTACTTTACAGTTTTCGAACTGGGAATGGACATGCCTGTAAATCCTGATGGATCTGATAGGCAGTGCAGAGGGGGGCTTCGGGTTTTGTTGAATTTTATAGGACTTGTTTGTACGACTTGCTGAGAACAGGACAAGGATATGTTTGAAGTAGGTCACTTAAAAAAAAAAAAAAAGAGTAGTAGGGTGTTCTAGGGCTCTGCTACTAAGCCACCTATGCATGGATCTAGACCTGAATCTTGTATTCATATTCCTAACAGGTAACGGGTACAGTGTCTGTGTATGGCAGTAATCAAATATTGAGCAGATAAAAAAAGAATAAATTTCAGCAATTACTACCAATCAATGCTTATATTGTAAGTTAACACCATGCACTTGGTAACACTAATAAAAATCAGCATCTGTATCAGTATTGCTGGTGTGATCAATTAGTAAAATAGATGTTCTCATGTATACAATTGATGAGTTTTTTAAACCTGCATTTTCTATAACTACCAATCAATACACTAATAATATTCATTGACATTCAAAAGTTTGTGGAGGGGAGTTATTTATTGACATTCAAGTAGAACAATGTCTGTTCTCTGAATTGAAAGCATAGAGCAATGTATTTTAAACAGTTTTGATACCTCCTGCAAATGTAATTGTTGAACACACTAGTGGAGTTCTTATTACAATGGAAATCAAATATGCGTGAGAAAGTTCTTCCCAACTTGGTACTAAAATAACCTATGCTTTGAATTCAGTCTTTTCGTTCAGTTTATGCCAAACCAGCTCCCTGGGATTTAAATTTGAAGACTGTGCTGGCCACTCTATGTTTTCAAGCTTTGCTGTAGGATGAGCTCCTGACCAACTAGAACCATACCAGAGGCTACAGCATGTCTCCTTATGGTTCAGGGTGCCAGTCATATCAAGTTGCTGACCTCCTTCATGTTTGACAGGTGATGTCATACACTAAGGAACCACTTTGGCCTACCTGGTAGCCTACAATATTCCTGGGTGATGCACTGAACCTATTAAAATTAAACTATAATGCTTTTCTCAAATTTTTAATTTTGCTTTTTATGACATAAAAGCAATGGCTTTCTTGCTTACCTCAACTCAACTCAACCTATCAAACCTGCAATTCGATGGCTTCCCTTAACAGTTGAACGAGAGACTTGCTTACTACAACCACTATTAAACAGTACTTGAAGATAGTACTAGTGATCCAAAAGCCAATCACACAAGCTGGAAACTCTCAGAAATGTGTCTTCTGAATCTATTGCGGTCTGTTAAGCCCCCCATACACCACATACAATTGCCATGCAACTTCTGTACAACCAACTTTTCTTCTACCAAAACCATGTAATAGGATGACCTTTATACACCTTCCAATCACTATGTATTCTATCAGGGAGGTCACTATACTACATAGTTGTTGGTAGGTCTCATGGAAGTTGTATGGAGGAATCTGAAGGTGTATGGGGGCTTTAGACCTCTTCATGTCAGTTTCCTCCCAGTTTCTGAGTGCCTTTTGGTGGTAAAGTACTCACTGATAGCTGACTTTGATGACTTTGATTATAGGGAAGACCTACACTTTTAAGTGTCATGATGGTATGTCTCCATGTTTGAAGCAACACACTACCTACAATGTTTTTTACTAAATAGGGCATATATGATTCAGTGAGGAATACCCATACATGCATTGTGTCCTTTTGGCAAATAATTTATCTACTCTTTGAAACAGCAAATAGTACTTATCTGACAGTTTACTTTTAGTTATTAATGTGCTTTGCTATTATATCGGTTGGAAAATTTAAATTGACATCTTTTTAGAAAGAAACATTAGGTGTTTTGCATTTATAGTTTTGATCGAAAGTAACAGTTGCAGCACTTTCAGGATATATATGACATACAAGTGTGCCAGTTTTCATTATTAGAAGTGAAAAAAAAACTCCAGAATAGCTCCTAATTTACCAATATTTTGCTATAAAACCAGTCAGTAATTTCATTATTTGTTATGACCACTGCTCTTGCAAAATTGCAGACTACAGGACATTTGTGCTTATGTGCAGCGTTGCATGTTAGAGTTAAGGCGAACACATGGCTAGTGTGAAACACATGTTTCCTATGGTTTATCTTTTTCCTTCTTTTTCTTATTTTCACCAGTCAAACATGCCATGTCACACTAGGTTTGTCTCTTATTCTTCCTTCACTTTTTTTTTTTCTTCAGGCGTTTTTTTTTCAACTAATCCCTATGACTCTTTTCATTTTTTTATGATGAAAATAACTATGGTGAATTTAATATATGAGTAAGATAATCATGGTCCTGAACAAACAAAACAACAAAATGATCCCCTCTATTAGCACTGACAAATGAACAAAAGCTCCCCTGTTCTCTGGCTGGTTGGTTTACCTGCGGGTATGAGCAAGGATTAGGGGGTCGCATATTGGTCAAACCTATAGTATGACTTAAGTTTAAAACATCCTAATATGAAGCTAAAAATGTACGTTAGTACTTATAGACTACACTTCCAAGTATTTATCCTAATTTGAAACTACTACCTTTAATAAATATTTTGAGAAGTTAATTCATAATCTAAAGCTAGCCATACATGTGTTAATTCCATGAACGATCGATCACCCATCCGATCGATTCCGGCGATGCCAGAGGGAATCTTATGGCCGATCGATCGGCCAATTACGTCTGTGCCAACCACCTTAGGCCAACGATTCCTGGACGATTCTGTGCCCGATCGATCACTTCACAAATGGCAACTCCCCTTGATGTGTGCTGAATCGATCAGAAAAGACCAACAGGTCGGTTCTCTGGCCGATCCGATTCGAGGGCCCATATCGATTGGCCGGGGTCGATCGGGCAAGGTGGGCTTCACGCGATTCCTCGACGATCGATTGGCATGCACGCGCCCGGGATCGATCGGCCAGGAATCGTGTGGGGAATCGGCCCGTGTATGGCTACCTTAAGACACAGATAGAATCCCCAGCAACATAAAGTGCACGTAAATACGGCAACCTAACCAAATCTTTTGACCTCATTTAATGCTCCCCCCACTTGAATAAGGGTCTGATTCCTTTTAACTTTCTATTTTCACTTATGTCCTAAGCCCTTCGAGTACCCACTTGGATGTCAAAAAAGGAAAAGGACACCTTCCCTTAGATTCTAATCATACGATATATAGTAAATCCGGAAAATACTCACAGCGCATCACTACATTTTGTTGTATAACAGCCTTATTCCAAAATTGATTCAATAAATTTTTTGTCCTCAGAATTCTACACATAACACCCACAATCACAGAGTAGCCCTGAAGCCACTCCTTTGAAATCATAGCTGTGTGCTTAGGGTCATTTTCCTGTTGAAAGATGAGCCATCACCCTAGTCTGTGTTCATGAGCGTTCTGGAGCAGGTTTTCATACAGGATGTTTTAGTACATGCCTGCAGTCATCTTTACCTTTATCCTGACCAGTCTTACATCCCTGCATGATGCTTCCACCACCATGCTTCAATGTAGGGATGGTGTTGGCCTGGTGATGAGCGGTGCCTGGTCCAAATGTGATGGCTGGCATTCACACCAAAGTTCAATCTTTGTCTCATCAGAGCAGTGAAATTAATTTGGTGCCTTCAGGTGCCTTTTGACAAACTCCAGATGGGCTGCTTTGTGCCTTTATCTAAGCTGTAACTGCCATTAGGATACTCTACCCTACAGGTCTGATTGGGGCATTGCTGCAGATATGGTTGTCCTTTTGAAAGGTTCTCCTCTTTCCACAGAGGACCTAAGACCCTTTTCCCCTGATTGCTCAGTCTGTGAATACTTATGTACACGTGGTTACTTTATTTGCCAAAATTGTGTTAATAATTCTGAGGCAAAAACATTTATTGAATCAGTTTTAGAATAAGGCTGTAACATAACAAATTGTGGTGTGCTGTGATTACTTTCCGGATGCACTGTATAGGTTGTGACCATGTGATTGTCTTGCAGATGGTGGACATGGTTGGGGATCACTTGGGCATAAGACAAGAGAGTTAAAAACTAAATCTTTCTGTTGCTCTACCACAGACCCAGACACTCTGAAACAAGTAGCAAAATGCCCTTAAACATAAACCATGATGAATTCAGAAGAAGTCATAATATTACTTAGATAAAATTAATGTTGATTAGATCATTTTATAAAGCTTTTAGTGATGACACTTAATGAAAATGTCATGGTGTCACTAGTAATATATCACAAAGTCAAATAGTGAAATTTTTAAACCAAATTATACTTAGCAAAAACTAGGAAACAACTATTAAAAAAATATTTTAATATTTTTAAATGCAGTTGCTGAAAGTTAAGATGTATTACCTATGGTAATTTAAATGAAGATACAAAAGTATGAACTGACCTACTTCAGGACAAATCTTTTTTGATGGTGAGGAAAAGTTTCAGGTAATCTGCCAGGGATTTAATGAATATTAGAAGTTTTCTGTGAAAGCTTTAGGTATCTAATCAGTCAAGGCGTGGCAAAGGAAGGTAAAAAAATATAGAATATGAGAAGCCTATCGCAAAATCTAAAGATCAATAGGAAGTGTGTACAAAAACATGGATGAAAACACAAAAATAGAATGAGGAAAATATTAAGAAGGTCTAAGGTAAGGATGGAATTGGCAGAAATGGTATAAAGGCTGGGGTCCTCAAACTTTATAAACAAGGGGCCAGTTCACGGTCTATAATGTTAACATAACATGTTTCCATACTGACTAATCTAAATGCTGATGACTAGCATCAAATGTAACACATGGTCCAAAGATGTCTACTTACATATCTAAGTAATATGAATGAATGGTATATTTTAACTGGGTGTCCAATATTTAGAATTTAGGAAATTAGAAATATAAACAGCAGCCTTGATGAATGAATGTGTTATTCAATATTCACTGCAAACATCACCCCTGCCCAAGGAAATGAGAACAGTCATGCTGGGAACATTGTGGAGAGGGGTCATTTTAAAGGTGATTCTAGAATTCTTTACAATAATACTCCAAAGTACAAGCAGCTTCCTTGTATCGAAAACTCTGCAAGTCCCAATGAAAGACTTTCTACTTATCTCACTTTTTTATAGTTATCCATAAATGTTCCCTTTCCCAATTAGATATGCAGAACCTTGTCATCATTATACTGTACACAAATGCCCTATGATGGCCTGTCAACATTATACACATATATATATTTATTTAGGTGGGCCATTCAAAGTTGGAGGATCCCTCCGTTTCTGGTGTGGACATCTACACTATATGGGCTAGGCGAAGCAATTACCCTGGTGGGTGAGTAACCCAGTCTTATGTCACTTCATCTCATTTGGAAATTACGCGTGTAATCTCTGACCTTGGCACTTTGGATGAACCTAATATAGCTATCACTGTTATTACTTATAGATCTTAACCTGTTCATTGCCTGAAGAAGCTCTTTATCTAGGGCGAAACATGTCGCGTGTAAACAACAGGGAACCACCAAACTAAATGGACTATTTTATTCATTGTTTTCAATAAAGCATAAGAAAAATTCACATGTATGTGTTAAGACAATTTTTTGAGTCGATTATTGGTCCATTTTCCAAATAAAGTCCCAGGAAGGGGCATTCCAAAAATCCATTTGTCGGTTTAGCCGGTGGCTAAGTTGGAGATGATTCCCCAACTTGGGGGTTCTACCAAAAAGTAAAAAACAGGAGAGAAACCTAAAAGATAGTGCAGGTTAAGAGAAGAACCACCAAGGAGTTGTTTAGAGAGAATGAAATAATGTGACACCTATATGGTGACTCAAAAAGGATATGATGATTCGCACTTACATTTTTGGGTTGCTGGTACACTGACCCTGGATCAGTTTTGAACCAGCAACCTATAAGAAGAAATGGTGGGTGGGTTTCACTGTCCCCAGGCAGTGAAGTAATGATCACTCTGGATGTCCAATTTATTGGAAGCCATGTCCAGTACTCTCGGAATTTATCATTTTCCCTGGTTTGGCGGTTATCCACTCAAAAAAAATAGGTTTGATGGAGGCACCCGTGACGAACTATACATCAATGCAATAAAAATAAGAGTTATGTGGCATACATGTTACTTCCTTAGGATGAATCGGAATGTTTGAACATAAGGAAGGTTTTTTCCTTCAAGATACACTCAGATATACATAGTTGTAGGTGTGTGGTAATTGATTAATGTACAGGACATTACAATATATTATATTATAATCAAGTATAATATTGAAGATTTCAGGTACAACAACTCAAAGTTCAGAATAGATGTCATGAGTGTAATTTTACATGAGGGAGGGTATAATATGCTGATATGATATACTTGATAAACGTTTTCTTATATTATATGCTCCCCCATATAAAATTATACTCATTCTATCTATTCTGAACTTTTAGGTTTTTTTTTAAATTAAGATTTTTACAGACCACAAATGAAAACATCATCATCCTGAGGAAGTGACATGTATGCCACGAAGCGCTCATTTTTAGTGCGTTGATGTATACCATTTTACACTTTGTCATCGAATAACGGACATATCGTTTCTCACGGGGCGCCTCCAACCAGCCTATTTTTTTTTTGAGTGGATAACCATCAAACAAGGAAATCTTTGTCAGTTTAGCCATCTATCTACATTCATTAGGTGTGTTGTGGCTGCACAATACAGAGTGTTGCTTGGTTTTGGTTCACCTACAAACTAACCATATTTTATTGTGGACATTTAGGGAGTGGAAGTGTTTTTGTCACTCAGCACAGTACAATATACACAGAAAAACACGAGAAGACAGACTCACAATAAATCATAATATTTTAGTCTGACAGCAAGGAAATTAATTAACACAAAATGGATGTAACAGAGGCTAAGATTGGAAACCAGATAATTCTGTTGGGAGAAGTTATTACATAATATGTGTGACATGAGTAGTGGCCACAGACAATTCTTAAAAGAAAACACAACAATTTATTCAACACTGCAACAATCTAAGAAATGCATTTCAAACTGTGAGATTCCGTCTATGTTACAGTCATTTGTAATATAACCTATATTTTTCCAGAGCTAAATTTTCATAATAACTTAAGCTTAACAGCTTAAAAATTATAAAGTTCAAGTACATTTATTTTTTTCAATTCTTCAGAACAATGTATTTTTAATTATTTTCCACAGGCTGAACGACACACTGCTAATAGTATTTCCTCATAAGCTTCCTAGAAAAACAAAATTGCTGAAGAATTCTGTAGTATATAGGTCATCTCAATCTTGCAGTCTACTCTAGTTACTGATGGTTCTGCAATCTCCCCCCCCCCCCTCCGCCCCGGTTTCACCCAAGTCTTACACTCACATATGACAGGACCAAGGAGATGCTAATGGGTAATTCCCACAAATGTTGGTCAAAATTATTTATACATTGTATTAATTTTTAAAATGGTCAGTTTATTCTGATTAGTAGATATTTCGCATACTTTTACATATATACCCCTATGATAAGCCATCCCCATGAAATAAGCCACCCCCCTATTTTTGCCCAGAACGTTAAAAAAAGCCACCCCCTGCAAATAAGACACCCACTGATACCTGTCCCTGCCTGAATCTCCCATTCGGGTGGTACTATGGGTAACTGTGTGCCTCTGTGTGACCCAGCGTACCTGTAGAACCCAAAAAGTGAGTCAGTGAAGGGGAAGGGGAAGGGGACAATGATTGGCACAGAGTGATCAAATGTGACAATGAATGGCACAGAGTGATCAGAAGGGGACAATGATTGGCACAGAGTGATCAGAAGGGGACAATGATTGGCACAGAGTGATCAAAGGGGACAATGAATGGCACAGAGTGATCAAAGGGGACAATGAATGGCACAGAGTGATCAGAATAAGACATCCCCCTGAAAATTAGACCTAGGGCATATTTTGATGTTGTCTTATGATCAGTGTAACACGGTATATATATATATATATATATATATATATATATATATACAGGGCAGCTCTTAAGTTGTACGCAGCTACGCATGAGGACCAATAGCTACGAATAGCTACAGTAGCGTCATGTTAGCATATTTGCAATTGGGGCAGCCGAGGGGTCAGCAAGTGAGAACCGCTGTCAGACAGAGAGAGGAGAGCTCTGCAGCACCCCCCTCCACCCCCCTTCTCCGATGTGTCAGAAAGAAGACGGTGATGTGATCTGTATATTAACGGCAAGTGTACACTAGGGGAATATTGTGGCTGAAGTTGGTATTGCAAGGAGTTTTTGTTTTCCAATTGAAAATAAAGCCCAAACACTTTAGATGTAAAATCAACTTCATGTATACTACTGTAAAAGTAAATTTTTTAGATGACCAGATTTATTTCAGTTTTTATTGTTGAATGTATACAATTTATGTAAATTTAATAACCACACAGAAACATAAATATAGCTATGAAAGGTTGCAGTAAGGGGCGTGAAACTGGGAAGATAGGTACTCTCAGTTGTAAATGGGGGTTGGGGGTTGAAAGCCAGAGTAGGCATATGTAAGGGTATATTCTGACAAAATGTGACAGTTGGAATATGACGATATTCTCTGGTAGTCTCAGAGGTTAATTATTAACCCAGAAGTATGCGGAATCTGGGGGTAAAAATTGTGTTTTACTGTAAGAGTTGCATTTGACCCAAAGCCAGCTGGTGACCTGTGGATGGAGACAGCTAATCGGAGTATAAATCAGGAACAGGTCCATCTGCAGCAGAATATACCATGCAGGAAGCTGATGCAGTGGACAGTGAAGAAGACGGCACCACGCTACATATGGGGTGAGTGCCACACACCATCTCCTGGTACTCATTAGTAGCTCACTTAAAAAGTTATGTGCACCCTTGTATATATATATATATATATATATATATATATATATTTATTTATATATATATTGTTTAGTATTATCAGCTAGCTAAGATGTTCTGCCAAGTGCTGATAACAGCATTGTACGTGACTAAAACATTGTAACATGTGCTTAGTCCATCTATTATGTGCTACACACCCAATATGTTCTACACACCCAAATAACACCCTCATTCTCATCTGAGCTAATAAATGAGCTGGCAAGTTCTTCAGGCAATTATTGTTATTGCACACAAATATTGCGCATAGTAACAACTAATATTGTTTTTTCCTTGTTTATTGTACTAAATTGTAGCATTTGTTATGCAAATGCAACTAATCACAACAAAGTGTAAATGTTTGTGTACATATTCCTACATTACCTTATGTGTAAGTATGACAATTTGTACATTTTATTGCTGTTAATGTTTTACCCTATTCATTTTAACATTAATTCATTAGAAATCTCAAGATAGATTTTGCATGAATTACAGAATATTTCCAATGGTGCATTCAGGCTGGATTGAGTGCTATTATTGGGTGCACTAATTACTAGCAGTGCTTTTGTCTAGACATAGCAGGTATAGTTGCAGGTTGCTTACTGAACAGTATATTATAATCTGTGAGAGTTCTCTAGTTATTAGCCTGGCTTGTTCTCGCTTATATATAGCATACAAACTGCAGGGTGTAACTGTGAATTTTGTATATCTATATTTGGCTGGCCATACACCTTTAGATCTCTCTGTCAGATATCCTTTAGATCTACCAACAAATATGTAGTATAGGGTTTTCTGCATTTGAACACAGGTAGACTTGATGGTTCAGAAAGTCCCTCATACTACATGGTTTTGGTAAAACAAAAGGAGATCTAAAGGAAATATGACAGAGAAATCTAAAGTTAGCCACACACGGTTCAATTTTGGTTCAATCGATGCTCGATTAGATCGAGGAATTCAATCGTCTAATCGAAAATCAATCTTAATCGCATCAACATACACCCCACATTGAGATTGCGATTGTGGTGAGATTTTGATTCCAAAATATTACTAAAATCGTCGATTTAGGTATGGAAACGATTGAAGTTAGATTGAAGTGGTCTATGTTATGTATATCTAATCTAATCGATCCAGGAGAAACACCACAAACATCGACGATTATAAAACGATTTTGGCACAATCGATGATGATTTTCCAACATGTCCGATCAAAATTCGATACATTTTTCTGCCTTCATCGAACAATTATCGTTGATCGTACCATGTAGGCATTTCACGATTTTCATTCAATCTTTGAAAAAATTAATCTAATCGAGCATCGATTGAACCAAAATCGAACCGTGTGTGGCTAGCTTAACCTTCTGAGCGTTCTCCCCGAATTAACTCGGGCTGAGTTTCATGCATCATGAAACTCAGCCCGAGTTAGCCGGAGGAACGCCCGAGGTCTCGCCGTCTTCTGACGGCGGTCGGGAGCATCGGCATGTATGCCGATGCTTCCGGGTCCACCCCCGATCGCGTCACCGGTGACGCGAAGGGGCGGGGGTAGGCGGCGCCATAGACCTCCGTCAAACTGGAGGGGCGTCGCTTTCTGTCAGCAGAAGTCCGGCGTCTCCAGCGACGCCGGACTTTTGTTTACATCCCTCAGCTGAGCTTGCCACGTGGCAAACGCTCAGAGGGTTAAAGGTGTATGGGGGCCCTTAGATAACAATCAAACTTGCACCCTTTATTAAATGCAACAGCAAGTGCAAAGATGCAAAGACAATTTTAGGTATGGCTTTTATATAGGTAGCTGTATAATTAAAAGAGTTTATTTACAAGATTAAAGTGATATATAAATTAGCAGGATGTTATTAATATGTCTGTTTTTTTAAAGTGTAACAAAAATTTAATAGAATTTTTCGTTTTTTTAACATAAGAGTTTTCTTGACAATGTGAGCTGTGGTGTAAAGTGGACATTGTGAAAATGAGTTAGTTGAATGCACATCATTAAAGGTAGTAATGAGATTTTTCCCCCCTACAATTATCAAGCAAGCAGCATTTTAGCAATGATGTGAAATGAATAGTTTAAAAGACAAATCTAAAAACATTCTTGTTATAGTTTTAGGGCTGTACTCTGATTTAAATTTTATGTAACTTAATAAAGACAGTAAACAGTAGGCTCCACTACGGACTACAGTTTTTCAGTCCGGATCAGCTGCGGTTTGAGACGCGGATTCAAAAATGTGTATTTATTTTCGCGTCCGCACTGCGCTGCTGGCAATCCATGGCAGTGTTGCTGGGCACATTGATAGTAATGGGTGTGGTTAAAAAAAGCATCTGCTCCCAAGCACACCAGACTCACTATCTGAAATACTGAAAAGGAAAGGGGTTTAGGAGGGTAAATTAACCTCCCTAGCGCTCTTGCAAGGTCCAGATTTCTGTACCAAAAGAGCACCATATGTTGTAGGCCTGTAAATTCCCAAAATATGTCAATACAAGGGTCTTATAGATATCCTGAATATAATACTGTTTGAAACACACAATTATAAATGAATAAACGGTATAATTTAAATGATAAAATCTTTAAAATACCTTTTTAGTATGAATGATTTCAAAACAGTATCTATTTATATTTACGTTTTGTTTAAAATAAAATTTTTATTACAATTGGAAATGTGTTTTTTTTTACTTTGAATTGTACTCTATCCAATTCAATGCCCTTTGGCACCCTCTGAAATGGTTAACTTCAAAGAGCACATCTAGAAATCACACTGGGGTCTTCTGCATAGAAGCCAGCTGACATCTCGTCCACTGCAATTTTGACAGGATGCTGACGAGATGGAGCCTGTGCTGGACGAGATGGAGCCATCAGAAGCGCTATGGGGGTTAGGCTCTTTGCAGTCAATGTCATTTAATTCCAAAAACTAATAAAAATTGTTTGGCCCTGGTCTTTTTCTTACTCACATAACCTAAAAACAACATTTTAGCAATACCAACCAGGAAAATTTTACTTTATATTTTTGAGATTAAAAGCCCATTTGCGCTAGCCACACTTTGCTGTTTTTTACCATTTTCCATAGGAATCACCTTTCACACCGGCCCTGCATGTTTGCATTTGCATTGCATGCCCATTGCCAGCACCTCAGATCGACAAGTGTGAGAGCTCCCAGATAAAAAAGGATTTAAGAAATTAATAGTTTATATACAAACTGGTGAATGAATCAAAAACAAACAAAATTAACAAATGATAAAACAAAGACATTTTTGCCCCCCCCCCCCCCCCCCCCCATTATTAGCCCTATGGGCAGGGGTGCACATAACATTTTTAGTGAGCTGCTCAGATGAGTACCAGGAGATGGTGTTTGGTACTCACCCCATATATAGGGTGGTCTCCCTCATTGTCCTCTGCATCAGCCCCCTGTATGGTAGATTCTGCTGCAGTCTCCATGTACAGGTCACCAGCTGGCTTTGGGTCAAATGTAACTCTCACAGTAGAAGACATTGAACCCCCAGATCTCACATCTCAGTAGTACAACCCTGATATTTTCTTGCTTAGTAACTAACCCCTGAGACTACCTGCAGTCCATATGTCATCTTTTTATAGTTTTTTATCTTCTCTTGTCAGATTTTACCCTTACATGTGCCTAATCATCCCCCAGATCTCCCTTAGAAGTCCAATCTTTTTTTTATTATTATTAATTTTCATTCCCAATTTCACACCCCTAACTGCAACCTTTCATAGTTATTCATGTTTCCCTGCAGTTATCCTAGTGATATAAATTGTATACATTTAACATTTAGCTGCTGCCACCCAGACACGGAGTTCTTTCAAATTGTTAGTACGCATATGAGCTTTGTAACAATAATGCAGGTACGCATAGATAGTTTTTGGCCCCTCTTGAGTACCACTTATGTGCACCCCTGGCAATGGGGGTCATCATGGTGGTATTATAGCACAATGGGAGACCTTTATTTTTAAAGTACAGCATATATTATTATCAAGGGAGAAGTAAGTGACATATTCCCTATATATTAAACTGCTTATTGTCTACATAACTATTAAGTATAAAATGTTGTTGCCTTTATTAATACCAGCAGCTTATTAAATGAATGATCATGCCTTTTATTAAAAATTGAGTTCTTCTTTAAAATATAACAGAAACTTTTTCATTTGACCTTTTTTCAAATAATTTTGGCACTTCTGCAAAGTGTGCAAATCCAGGTATATCATTAACTAAACACACATTTCTGATAACGATCTAATATTGTAAAAAAAAATGTAAGAGTTGTGAGATGAGTAGAGTTGATATCATTTTTGGCAAAGTATGTGCCCACAGATTGCCAGTAAATTAGTAAGAGGAATGCTCCCCTCCCATTAATAGGTTTCTGAAAACAGCTTCTGTTCACTGGCTGCTGTTTTCTGAATGTCAAAATCATAAGTACCGCTGAAGAGGAGAGCTCAGCACAAAGAGCCATTCATGGGGAGCACATGGGAAGGAAATGCCTGCAAGGCCAAACGTTAGTATAGTGTTTCCTTCAGAGGTGCCTGAAGCTTTTTAAGAAAGACAGTTTTATGCCGTTTTAAGAGTGTTATACTTGTCATATAGGAGCACAACACATTAGTGGCTTTGAACTCAGGTACTTCAAATATTTAAGTTACATAAGCAGATAACTGAAAGGATGAATTAAATGTTTATCTTTGAAATATTCTCCATCGTCTTTCTGCTGTCCAGAAGTATATAAAGAGTAGAGTTGTTAAAATAGGCCTGTCTTGAAATTGAAAAGTAATCAATCTGTTGCCGGCTTTGAATGAACAAGTGAAACAAGATCCTCATTCAGGTGCAGTTCCATTGAGAAGAAAATGACTTCAGAGAAAGTTTAAATAGTATTTTCACTACTCCTGCTCAGAATTACTGCAGTATTACTCCGTATTAAATGCATTAAAATTTTTTAGACTAAAGTTACAAGCATACCCCTTGCACATTCAATATAGAGAGCTTTTTACGTTTGTAATTAGAAATATAGTATATAATATATAGAGTATATAATACTTTTTCAGCTGGTGGCCTACAGTAGTTAACATATATAGTACTACTTTTTACGTTTTGTAATGGACCTTGAAATATTATTTACAATATTTTGCCATTATCTATTAGTCTCCCCTAAAAACTACATTACTACCATTAAGACACACCAGGAAACATTAATTACTGAATAGGAGATCCAATTTTTTATTTTCTTGGCACATTCATGGCAGAATGTAGGACTATCCTCCCAACAGATGGTCTCTCTCACTGCTGTAACTTAGTTTCTTCTAAAGAGAAATATATGCCCAAAGGTTTCTGTCTATAAACCATGCATGGTCTCTCTAACTGCTAGCGTTAATTACGAATATCAGCACTTTGAGAATTCACGAAGATCTTAAATATATTGCTATATCTTTGTAATAGCGAATATTTGAGATATTGTACATCAGAACCCGGAACTACCATGCATTGTGTTCTCAATTTGCATATGTACAAGTGCCGATTTGCGCAATAAAGGTAATAATGACTGGAGATGTCAAAATGGTGGATTTACAAATTTTTTGAGAATATTAGGTGAAATAATTGTGATATTTTGCAAATATGAATATTGCTTATGCTACTTATCACTACTAAATGCTAGCATTTCTTCCTTTCAAACCTGGTTTGCATGTTGAATACAGGCACTAGGTAATATACCTGGGAGAGAAGGATTGCCTTCGACTTACGATAAAAATTCTAGCTCAGAATCACTATGCTCATGATTACAGGGGACTTCATTCAGCAGGAATTTCAGCTTGGCTATTGCCTCTCCCCTGGATGGGGAGCATCAGTGTGCAGTAGAGTGGGTAGAAATAGCATTAAGAACAGGAGAGAGTACTAGAGTCTCTCTAGACGCCCTCAATCAGTCCCTCCTCTCTTGGTTTGGCAGGCTTGCAATTTGTAAAATTGACATTTTGCTGTGTTTTCTATACCTACTACAAATGGCACCCATATCACTCCCAAAATCTTTCTTCACATCAGTATGGTCACTGTTTGTCCATTACATATGGGCACACAAACCTCTTCACCTCTGCTATTCCTACATAACCTAAGGCGCAGACATAGAGCGATACTATCATGCATCCTTGTTAAACATGGCACTGGATAGCATCCACTCTTCACACAACAAACTATGGGTACAACTTAAAACCCAAAGTACCTCAATTTTACCCTTATCCCTCCTGTGGCTACAACCACACCTGCACCCAGCTAACCCTGACTTTCCATTCACTCTCCCCCCTCTCCTAAACATTTGGGACCAAAGAATGATAAAGACAGACTTCTCTACATACCATGGTCCCATCATGACTAACCCTCACCATTAACCTCGGCCCTTTCAACTGCTGGGCTAAGACCATTTAACGAATTACGTATGGAAGCTCATTCTCAAACCTCACGCAAAGGGAACGCGATCTCAAACGTTCCCTTACAGATGCAGAGGTCCTCAAAATTCTTATTAACACACACTATTAATATAGCCTCTTCCTCACAAGAAAAGAGCTACAAGATATTGACTAGATGCTACCGGTGTCCCTTGAATCTACACAAAACGTATCCCCAGACCTCCCTCCACTATAATCCATAAATGGTGGAGTTGTCCGTGGCTCTCTACTTTCTGGGAGTCCGGATACCTTTTTTTTCAAGCCACCATGAAGTCTACGCTTACCCCTAGTCCTGAAGTGGCGCTACTCATGCTCTTACACACAGACATCCCCTCACACTAATTCTTTCTGGTTGCTGCAAGGGCGGTTGCATTGGAAAACTCTGAAAACCCCTACTGTTAGGGAATGGCTTATGGAACTTGCACGTCTCGAACATATGGAATCTTGCACGTTTTGTGTATATGGAATCTTTGCTTGCGATCTTCTACAATCACACCACAAATACACTAAGACATGGACACCATGGTTACTCTTCAGAGACACTCAATCCTGCAGAGACCTACTAGCCAAATACCAAGTGTAGCAGCTCTCTGAGCTGTTTTCCTAGTTTTGAACCAACTCAGAACTCGAGGAAATCAACCTCAGTATCCGTGCTTTTCTCCCTATTTTACCCTCCCTTCTCTCCCTCTTTTCCTCCCTCTGCTGTCGATAGACATATGCATAGCTCTGGGCCCCTCAATAGCTAATTTTTCTGTCCCAATTATTTACAAACAGACCCAGACAGGTTATACCTAATGTACTGTTATGCACACATATTATTCTGTATTTTTTATTGTTGAAAATCAATAAAGATATATTGTTTAAAAAGAACAGGAGAGAGGTTGATTGGTGAACACAAACAAGGAGTGTAGAAGATACCAAAAGTTCAACTAAAAAGAGAAATATAATTTTTAGTAATTTATTAAAGCTAGATAATAGGCTTGGCATCTCCTGCAGCTCAGTGTGCAGGTGCACATAACCGTAAGCTGCCTGAACCATTTTAGATGTGGGTGGGGGAAAGCTATGTAAGAGAGTAAAGAAATATACAGAGCCCAGCCAGCCTCAACTTTCTTAGTGAATGATTGGATTAATATACAAGCAAAAGGCTTGCTGTGCAGCATTACAATTATCCTACCTTGCTTTTTTAGTCTTCCACCCAGGAGGGGTTGTGTCTGCTAGGTATATGTCAAAGGAAATTCATGTAAGATGAAAAAGAAAACATTTGCATGACTTTAAAATGCAAACCGGATTCCAAAAAAGTTGGGGCACTATACAAATCGTGAATAAAAACTGAATGCAATGATGTGGAGGTGCCAACTTCTAATATTTTATTCAGAATAGAACATAAATCAAGGAACAAAAGTTTAAACTGAGAAATTGTACCATTTTAACGGAAAAATATGTTGATTCAGAATTTCATGGTGTCAACAAATCCCCATAAAGTTGTGACAAGGCCATTTTCACCACTGTGGGGCATCTCCCCTTCTTCTTACAACACTCAACAGACGTCTGGGGACCGAGGAGACCAGTTTCTCAAGTTTAGAAATAGGAATGCTCTCCCATTCTTGTCTAATACAGGCCTCTTACTGTTCAATCGTCTTAGGCTTTCTTTGTCGCACCTTCCTCTTTATGATGCGCCAAATGTTCTCTATCTGTGAAAGATCTGGACTGCAGACTGGCCATTTCAGTACCCTGATCCTTCTCCTATGCAGCCATGATGTTGTGATTGATGCAGAATGTGGTCTGGCATTATCTTGTTGAAAAATGCAGGGTCTTCCCTGAAAGAGACGACGTCTGGATGGGAGCATATGTTGTTCTAGAACCTGAATATATTTTTCTGCATTGATGGTGTCCTTCCAGACATGCAAGCTGCCCATGCCACACGCACTCATGCAACCCCATACCATCAGAGATGCAGGCTTCTGAGCTGAGTGTTGATAAGAACTTGGGTTGCCCTTGTCCTCTTTGGTCCGGATGACATGACGTCCCAGATTTCCAAAAAGAACTTTGAATCGTGACTCGTCTGACCACAGAACAGTCTTCCATTTTGCCACACTCCATTTTAAATGATCCCTGGCCCAGTGAAAATGCATGAGCTTGTGGATCTTGCTTAGAAATGGCTTCTTCTTTGCACTGTAGAGTTTCAGCTGGCAACGGCGGATGGCACGGTGGATTGTGTTCACTGACAATGGTTTCTGAAGTATTCCTGCACCCATTCTGTAATTTCCTTTACAGTAGCATTCCTGTTTGTGGTGCAGTGTCGTTTAAGGGCCAGAGATCACGGGCATCCAGTATGGTTTTATGGCCTTGACCCTTACGCACAGAGATTGTTCCAGATTCTCTGAATCTTTGGATGATGTTATGCACAATTGATGATGATAGATGCAAAGTCTTTGCATGTTTCGCTGGGTAACACCTTTCTGATATTGCTCCACTATCTTTCTGCGCAACATTGAGGGAATTAGTGATCCACTACCCATCTTGGCTTCTGAGAGACACTGCCACTCTGAGAAGCTCTTTTTATACCCAAATCATGTTGCCAATTGACCTAATTAGTGTTATTTTGTCTTCCAGCTCTTCGTTATACTCAAATTTACTTTTTCCAGCCTCGTATTGCTACTTGTCCCAACTTTTTTAGGATTTGTTGACACCGTTAAATTTTGAATCAACGTATTTTTCCTTTAAAATTATACATTTACTCGGATTAAACGTTTGATCTGTCATCTACGTTCTATGACAAATAAAATATTGACATTTGCCATCTCCACATCATTGCATTCAGTTTTTATTCACAATTTGTTTAGTGTCCCAACTTTTTTGGAATCCGGTTTGTATATTTTACTAAGTACCAGACCTATAGGGCAGGAAAGAAAAGAAACTCATCCTCTTCATTTTATTAATGACCAGTCCTAAAGGGTTAGTGCTGTCATGAATGCACTAGGCAAAATATAGTATATGATACGTTAGTAAGATCTTGGTCTGAACATTAATGATTATGCAAATAAATGTTTCATATAGTAAAACATTTTTTTACCTTAGCTCATACTTTTTCATTAAAACGAATTTGCTCCCGTAACTGAGAAGTCAGTACTTGGTTCTCATGTTTGTTCCAATAAGTTGAGGCCAGGACATAGTATTGGCGCTGATGTATCACTTATGCCAATTACAATTTCTTATGACACATACATTTTGACAGTATATTACTCAATATAGCATTGGTTGATTGCGTTATTGAACCTTATCTTCTTCCATATCCTTTTCTTAAAAAACAAACAAAAAAAGACTACTAGTGCCAAGTAGTTTTTGGAACAACCCATACTTACATTCTATATATTTAGAAAGCTATACTAAAAAGAAAAATATGGTGTAATTATCCTGCAGAAGCTTTTTGTCCCTGTATAACAACTCATTTTCCTAAGATGTGTAATAAGCCATGGTACACTTCGTGTCTTGACAAAACACACGGCCTTCACTTGTATGTTTATTGTATTCAAATTCTTTTTTCTGGATCTTGGCACAGTGGTTAAACAGAAAGTCCAGTGTTTTTCCGATTCAGTAAGTGTGGCAACATAAAACTAAAGTATAAGGTAATTGGAATACATCATAGAACACTAACCATCCAAAAAAGCAAATCAGGTTTAGCACTTGGCTCAAGTCATTCTAAATTTAAAACTTTCAGAAAATTTCCATGATAAAGCCAAGATTTCTGTACTCATAAATACAGGGCTAATTAGTAACAGATTTACAAATAGTTAGGGTGGAGAGAAAAATTACTACATGTTCATGCTTGTCTACATGTATTTATTGGTATATATATATTTCAGAAAAAAATCACTTTTGAAAGTGTTTCTTTGTCATGAATTAGAATTCCGATGTGCAAACTAAACAGTTTTGACCAGGGAATTCTTTTTAGACATAACATAAACATAACCCCACTCATATGGTGCTATTAAGTATTCACATAGCAAATTTCACCAGTATATTGCGGCACACAACCAGTTTAGAAATTCAGCACACTGGCCTGATGTCTTGAGACCTTTAAGACCTTTTATGAAAAGGTAAATAACATGCAAGTCTCACAGAACCTCAAATCACAGAGCTAGGTTTTGTTGTGGATGATTTCTTTTTAAAGAAATTAGGCACTGGATGTGAATAGAGGGTTTATTCTACTAAATAGAAAATGTGTGGATAATTTCTATAGGTAACATTGTTTTCTGTCATTCTTATGGGATAATAACTTGCTATGATCTTTCCAATAAAAATTGCTAGATGTCCTACTTGGGACTTTTGTAGCTAGAGTAGAGGTGGTCCAATTTTTTCGACTAGCTGACTTTATGAATTGATTGCAAAACTCATGAACATGCAATTATCACCAAAATAGTTGGAGGTGTTGTGAAGGTTTGTGGAAACATTTGAAAAAAATATTGCTCTAGCACATGTGGTATGTAGATTGTGCACAAATTAGGTTCAAAGTCAAAGTAGAAATTTTGATTTGACCTTAGTTAATGAAAAAAAAAAATTTGTTAGAAAAGTAAAATTTTCTGAAAAAAAATTAATTAATGAAGTTAAATGAATGGTTTATTCCTAAATATTGGCCCAAAGAAGCAGGAGCTAAGGTTTATTATGACCTTCAAGTCTGACTCTGGTAGGAGAACACTGACACATCCGATATAGCATGGACTTTGTCAAGGCCTTGATGAAGGCCACATGTGATTGGCCAAAACCAACGTGAAAAAGTGGACAATGCTGACACAACTGCTGGAAACTGGAAACCACCTGGTGGTGTAATAAATGTAAGACAGCTAAAAAAAATTCTATGCAGCTGAAATGACTATAGCCTCCTGCCACAAGTAGCATTTATAAAAATGTAATATGTGGTATATTAATCTAGAAATACCTTCTTTTATACCGGAGTCTATGAGATCAAAGAACAATACTGTCTTCGAGAAAATGCTAATTAGAGGGATTTGGTCAGAGTAAAGCTTTTATGGTACTATACACGGGTCTATATTTTCTTTTTTAGTTTTTCTCTTTCAGTTGTCCACTGCTTAGCTTAATGCACACCCACATGTGACAACAAACGTGGTCATGCAAATCTTTAACCACGGTGTGCTTTCTTTTTTTCAGAATTTCCATGGCGATCAGCAGTCTGTATTTCATTGTGATTTCTTACTATATAACAATATATTTTTCTCAATATAATGAGGTTTACCCAATAGAACATTAACTTAAATGTTTATACTTGTGTAGCCCTGTTGTTTTTAGATGTTTCATTCTTCAGGCTATGCAATGCACATTTATTGAAAACCTGTTAGGTCACTCTGCAGTATCTGCAGATCACCAACTGGGAAATAAAAAAAAACTATTTCTGACAGCAGGAGGGGTGTCTTTTTAGAGACAGCCCCTCCCACTGTGTTACATATCGCTGAAGCAAGACCTAACAAGCCGCAAGGGTTTCTGGGAATCTTCTCCCAAAAGCCCCTGAGACTCAGTCACACAGATCAGCGACACATTTGTGAAACTTTGTGATGGGTAAAAAGGGGACAGCTTCATAGATGCAGCCGACTGACTCTTTTGGAAAGCATTTCAATATCACCAGTTATAATACAATTAAGGTGATTTCTGAGAGGAACTTTAATGGTTTATACTGTATGCCTGAGCAGATTTGCTCCTACATCTAGGATTGTATCTTTGATGTGTAATCGAATGCACATGGAGGATTTTAGCTACTTTTATGTAAAATCTAAAGGCATACCAATGCATAAAATTTACTTTGTTGTTGTTTTTTTTTTTTTTTTTTTTAAATATGGTGTCCAGAGCCTAAACAGATACAGTTTGCTGTTGAGCTAGTACAGGTATTCCACAATGATGTAATTGGCCAATGACTACTGCACAAAGAATATTTCATGTAGTTATTAGGGTGCAGTAGGTTTACATTGACGATGATCAGGCCCAATTATTTACCAAATTTACCAATTATTTAGATTAAATCCAACCACCTTGCTTAGTTATATCTACTTTTGTCATTGCATTGTACATTTATGGTAAAATTTTACCACAGACATTTCATTCATTACATTTATACTTCAAACTACTTAAAAACTCCTAAATATATGCTTCACATTTATAAAAGGCATGAAATTGAAAAAGTAGTAAACCAAATAACCATGATCATAATTTTTTAACAGACAACAGTGCAAAATTTTGGACCACCATCATGCATCAAGAAAATTGCCTCAACCCCCCTTCAAAAAATGGTTCTTATGTAATGGGCAGCTGGACATAGCAAGGAGCATTTCAGATGGTAAGTGTAGGCAAAAAATCACAGTTAATAGTCCCCAATTATGTTTACAATGAATGGAGTGCTCATTCAGTTCTAACACTCTAGTGAATGTTGAAAGATACAAGAATTTTTGGCTCACTGACACCTGTTAGAATACTTAGTAATACTCATATTTATGACTAGGAAATGGAAACTTGAACTGGAAAACACTACTGAGAAACACAAGAAAGACCATAAAAAGTCATACATTCTATTTAAAGATCTGAAATATTTATTAACCCTCCTAAAATATATATCATAGTAACTGGCATCTAATCCTGTACAAACTACAAAAAGAATGTTTAAGCTATACTGTGGGTTAAATATTAGTTTATACTCCCCTCAGAGAATGACCAATTTAAAGAGCTAGATCTGCAATATGGAATTTAATTAATCTAAGTTACTAAATATCCAGATTTGGAGGGAAATAATCTATTAAACACATGGATTTTGTTATTGCGCGCTTTAGAAGTGAAAACCTGAAAACTGTCTAAAAATTTTCACTTTTTTGAAGGCACAAAAGTAGGAAACATTAGCCTTCTTTTGGATATTAGCGGTATTAGTGTCAATATTATTTCATTTAATATCTCTTTATAGGCAGGTGAAATAGCTCTTACAATAAAATTCTTG
This sequence comes from Ptychadena robeensis, assembly GCA_036250615.1. Lineage (NCBI taxonomy): Eukaryota > Metazoa > Chordata > Amphibia > Anura > Ptychadenidae > Ptychadena > Ptychadena robeensis. Next base: position 79,970,785 of record CM070035.1, on the reverse strand, counting down.
TAAGAAGATTCAAGTTGGTTAATGTAATTTATATTATTATTTAAGAAAAGTGTATTTGGTAGACCAGCATTGACCAAAAGAAACAGTCAGATAATTCCACAAATTCACAACATAGGCAGAATTTTAGCTAGATATATTACTTCCTAATTATTTATCTTCTTTTTTATTTTCTGATATCTATCTCTGATAAATAAATTGTATAATCTGTTTTAGGGTAATCAAGTAAAAATGGAGAAATGTGGTCCATCTAGTGCACACTGTACAGGTAAAATTTAATGTACTTTGCAGTGCACAGTGATTTCCAAGGTCAGCAGATTCAAGAATCCAGTAAGTTGAAGAAATAAAATAACCTGACCTAACCCAAATTTGTAAAAAGCTGGTCTGGCAACAGTAATGTTGTCAGTGTGTTGTAACCTGTTGGGGAAAGCTAAAATGATCTCTTCCTATTTAAACAGTAACAATAAAGACAATCAAAAATAATAATAATAATACTCTTTCTTAGCGAATATCGAGAGACAAAAAATTGGGCTACTCTCATATGATTATTTAAGCTACAAATCTGAACATGCACTCTGTAGTATTCTTAACTAAACAATTTGACGACTTTGTGCTCATTTAAATCATCCAAGAACAGTCCTGCCCTTTTTTCAGGTTTTCTTGCATGTATTTGGGTATTCCTATTTATATTCTTATAAGGCATTTTATTATTTATATTTATAAATATTTTATAACACATATTAATATGTTAAATATGTCAAATGTCAAAGTAATACAAGTCCCTTTGAGCATTGAAAAAAGTAAAAACAATAATAATGTGTTGTGTTGTCTAATTATATTAAATCAAAAAGCAACAAAGAGGGGAACAGACAACCAAGTGGTAAGTTTTTTTATGGTGCTGAAGGTAGTTATTCCTATATCACCAGCCTTGCTGGTCAGCTTTCATTTGTGGTATGATTCTAAAACTGAAATAATTTAAAAAAAATAAGATTTGTGCATTTGGCACTGAAGGTATGGAATTCTAGGTACTAACCACAAAATTTTGGGATAACCTCAGGACGCGTTTCTCCCCAATTGCTTCTGATCACTTTATCATACACTTGAATACTGAAAGCATTGAAACAGCTCTTGCAATGTCTTGGATTCCTCAGATACTTGGATGTACTGCACTAGAATAGCAACTTTACAACATTTGTTTCTATTCAATGCTAGAACATTGGCGCACATTACTTTTATGAAGTGAAAACTGTAATTTTATATTCATGTAATATATCACAAGCACTTACTTAACGTGGTGTGAATATTGAGTTCTGAATACAATAGCAGTTTTGTGTATGAGTCATGATTATAAAAATCATTTTCAGTTTAATTCTTTCCATTTACAGTGATAACATTGAAACTCCAGATTGCCACACTCAATTGAAAAGATATTGCAAAGAGATATCACTTTTCCTTGAACCCAAGTGCACAAAATCTTTGCTTTAAAAAAACATTACTTTCATACAATTCCACCTTTTTGATTGTTTTTTTTAATACAAATGCTACCTTAAACCCCAATTACACTTTCCTATAAAACTTGACTAACGTAGGTCCTACAGCAACACAAAATCTTCTTCCTTGGCAGTAGACTGATCTCTATTTTGAAGCAGAAGTCTCACTGCAGTTGGACAAATTTAGGAGAACAACAGGGAACATGAATTTACCAAGTTTGGGAAGGATGTTTGACCACTTCTAAGAAACTATTTTTCTTTCATTCAAAGAGCAGTCATCCATCTCTGCAAAGTGTTTGCTCTGGGATAGGGCATTGTGTCACCATTTCTTTTAAATTAACCAGACATTGTCATCTTGGTCATACTTTCCCTCTATTCATTCACCTTAACCTAATTCACACCCCAGCTCCTTTTTCAATTAATAATATCCAGTATGTCAAGGTGTTGAAGAGCATGTGACCCTTGTGACTCTGCCTAGGCCCATGCATTGTCACGTTGCTAAGGGATGTAATGTTAATGGTCTAACCAAGTCCTGTCTTGGTTCCAGGTGCAGAAGAACATGAATGTGCTATGTAAAATGTACCATTTAGATTTGTCTTCCCACCACCATGAAACAGAAGTGTGGCCAACACAACACCAACACTGTCATGTGGGAACCACATGCTTCTTATAATAGTTCCAGTTTCTTTTTCTCATAGCAGCGAAAAAAATCTATGAATATCAGGACTAAATGGATAGAAATATCTCCCTCCTATGCTCACAAGTACGTCAAGGTTTTAATGGTAAATGGGCTGATAAAAATGTTCCACTCTTTATAAACGACCACAATGCCATCAGTTCAAAACTGCAATATAATAAATGATCAAATCCATAACCAGGTGTCAGGCTGTATTATTCTTCTGAAAACACACCTAATATCTGAGCACTGCAATGAATATCACGCTTAGGCATTTTAAACGAGGACAGTCATTTACTTCAGAGAAGTGTGGACTGCACATCATCTCAAGTTTCACAGTACATTACCCAACAAAAGTCAAACAATGCATTGACACATTTACTAAACGGAATAGCTTTATTTACTAACACAAAATGCTTAAATATACAAGTACAGCGTGGTTTTTATGTAATACTGTCCTCCTGTGGTGGACTTTTGCAGATGTTAATGTTTGACATGCCTAACAGTTTGCACAGATGTGCTGGGTGGTACAATGCATATGCATGTGTAGGAACCTGAAGACGCAGCAAAGTCTAACAAAAAAATGTATGCATAACTTTCATTTATTTGCTTAAGTGGAATTCCAGACAGGTGTAAAAACACATATCACATACAGTGTATATATGTATTCACAGTAATAAATATTTAATATAAACTAGCATAATTACCAGGGCCAGACTTGATATTACTCTTCAATATGTAACAAAAAGGGGCATGATTTAATAAGGTATTATAAGATACTTCTAAAAAGGTATATATATATATATACAACTGTTGCATTGGTTGATTAAGAGAATTGTTTCTGAGATATACATAGTATGTACATGTCCTATTGGCGGCTATTGATTGTGCCTTCACACTATAAGACACTTACTTTTGGTGGGAGAAAAGTGCAATAAAAATTGTACTCTTTACAAGTAAAGCCCCCCATACACCTTAAGATCACTCCATACAATTTCCATTAGATCTACTACCAACTATGTAGTATAGTGGCCTCCCTGATAGAATACATAGTGATTAGAAGGTTTAGAAAGGTCCTCATATTACATGGTTTTGGTAGAAGAAAAGTTGCTTGTACAGAATTTGTATGGTAAAATTGTATGGTGTATGGGGGCCTTAAGGGATTTTTTTTGACAGACTGTCCATATGATAGAGTGTTTGACAGTGAGGGATATTAGGTGCACTTTATATAAAACTGTTGAGAGAGTGCACGGTAACAGAAAAAAGCCACTGTTAGTGTTTGAATCTACACAAAGATATGGTGGGAAATTTACAAATGCTACCCCTTTGGGTTTTGCCCAGCAGGAATCTATTACTTCAAATTTAGTTGCATTCATTTGTTATGTTTCCAAAGACAATTGAAAAAATATATACTTCCCTACATGACCTGATCTGCAACATTGCCATGACCCTTGAGTTGATCCTCACATATAAAGAGGTCTACGATATTGTGATTAAAAGGCATACAAAGACAGGTCTAGCCATTTGCTGATTTTCCACATTACATTACAAGATGTGATATTCTTTCCTGTGCCTCTGTGAGCAGATTTGCTTGTTGATCCTTGCTTTATATCAGAGCTGTTCTCTGATGACTGGTGGTCTCTTAAAGCTTAGGAAATGATAGCCACCGATCTATGGAATCCATAAAGTAATGCAGTAGGGCACTGTGTATGAATAATTTGTCTCTACACTTCTCTGCAACACAGAAATACTATGACTTATTTTTCGGTCTATAAGACGCACCCTATACTTTGGAGTGTCCGATTGATTAAAAATATTTAATCTTTTTCTTATTATTTTGGCCATACTCCGATCGGCAGAGCAGTAGTTACGCTGTCCTGCCTTCAGCTCCGGGCGCCAGCTTCTGTATGTGAGCTGGGCAGCTTGAGACCAACTCTGTCATCACTCGGTCTCTTGTGACCTCTCTGCCATCTGCACTGTGTGTGAGTTGGGCTCAAGCAGCCCAGCTCACAGACAGTTAACATTGACATGAACAATGAACTAAAGATGGGAGATTCACCCATGGGCAGGTCTTCCACCTGAAAGCTCTTCCACCTCCCTGGCTAGGCTTTATGCCAGGAGAGGGAAGACAATGGTGAGGAAGTTTTGGGGGGATAGTTTGCCTTATAGTGGGAAAAATGCCGTAATTACCATGCATGGTTGGTCATCATGCAGTCTTTCCAACCTGGTGGAAAGCACCAACATGGCAGTGTTGTTACTGCAACCGCTAAATGCAGAAGCGTTTCCTGATGCATGCCAGGCTTTCATGTATACCTCCTGCAGTAACAGGAAGGTCCAGAGGCATTTCCTAGGTGATTCACTTTACACTTTAGCAAACCTCTCACACTTCTTGTCTCCATATGCTGGATAAACCTGAATCCTGCATGGCTCTCCTCTTGTTGAATAAACTATACTGCTAGGGTTTGTTCTGTTTGGCGTTTTGCTTCACCTCTGCTGACCTCTCTTCTGAACCTGACCATTTTCTGTCTGTGTTTTTGCCTGACCTCTCTGCATACCTGGTTTACAGTACCTTCTATGTATGACCACTGGTCATACCAGTATCCAGTACTTTGTACTATGTTTGCACAGCTTTATTCTTGTTTTGTTTATGGGCTCCTAGTCCTCTTCTTATCCCTATTCCAAGAAGTCATCCCTGCCACACAAGTCCTTGGGGCAAACCAAAATTATACTATAGGATCTTTCTAAACTGTCAAATCAATCATGGAGGCCCTTAAGCCTGCCATAGACATTGTGTGCATGCTCACGCTAAACTCATGCTTGTCAATCTCCCGCAACTACAGGTGTATTGACCTGATAAGTATTTTTTCTGGCCGGAGTCCCCATCCAAAGTATCTGCCTACAATCTGATGGGAATCCCTGTGTTAGTGACACACCTGTGTTAGTAATGAGTCACCTACAAGACAGCCAGGAATCGATGTGTCTATGGCCATCTTTACACTAAGTATTTATTGTTGTAGATCTAATCCGTCCGATGTACCCTGCAGCAGCGTGATGACGCCATCACGCTGCTGTCAGATATCGACTGGCTGGGGAGAGACGGCTCTGCACTCTCCCCGGCCAGGCTGAAGCTTTGCTTGGAGACCAGCGCACGGGGCTCAGAACAGCCATTGATTTGACCCATATCTCCATGTCTGTACCCTGCTTAAAGGTAATTGTACAGAAAGATTTAACAGTGTGTGATGGGTTTAAAAGGAAATCTCCTCAAATAAAGGGTACTACCCACTTTTTTGTTTTCCGGATTAGAAGGGCATTTAAACACTAAAGCCCATTTGGGGGGGGGTCTTTAAGCACACTAACGCGGTCAGTTAATAACTAAAACATACTATAGTGGGCACTGTAAAGAGACATAATAGGAGGCTCAAGAACGTCAGGGCGCTGTGTGTGGAATCAGTTGAAGACACTAAAAAGCTGTAAAACTCCACGGCAGTGGAAGATTTCTTTTGTTTCCTTTTGTTGCTTTGTTAAATCATTTTGGATTTAACATCATATTCGTCCATACTTCACATAATTACTAGAAAAGACATAAAGCGCAGTTTTCCCTAACGTGCACACAGACAGCAATAAAAACATGGCAAGGGGTTTAACACTTCTTTAACTGAAGCCAAAACCAAAATAGTTTTGTCTTTACAAATGCCTAACACCTAACTTTACATCATCTTACCAGCCTTCCTCTAATTCTAACTTTTTACCTTAACCCTAGACAACCCAACCATGTCTGACACCTACAAATGCCCCAGTGCTACGAGTTGTTTCATTGAAATCACCTGCTTTGTTTTATTATATCCCTTTAATAAGTGCAATACTGCCAATGCTGTTTCATCATAAAAGGCTTTGAAAAAGGAAAAGAAAATTATGTATGATTAAAATAAAAATAATTCAGGAATTTTCTTCCTTCTGTGTCACCTAGACTGGAAATTTTCATCTGCCATAATTATTTCCATGCCCATGTTGTCTAAAGGAACTGGTCTAGTCAAAGTGGAATTCCTAGCTTCTCCCTCTTAGTCAACTCAGAGTTTGGATGAAAAATACCTTCATGAATAAGTTGTAACATTTTAAAGTGGTACGTTCAAGCTTTGAAAGTTGAAAGTCACAGGTCCTATTAAAAAAAAAAAATAGCTTACTTTAAAATAAAAGAAAAAAACAAATCTTAATAATTTTACTTAATGTTGATTTCTGTAACCTGTTGTTTGCACTATCCTATAAAATTCAATAAACCTCACTTGCTCTAGGAAACTACAGTTTGTTTTGAGTCAAAAAGTAAAGTGGACTCTAGAATTAACCTTTTATTTACATTTGTATACCAGCATATGTGCACACATGCCCCACATGTATTGGTTGTACTAATATGCATTCTTAAAAATGTCATAATAAATAGTTATAAAATGTCATAAAATAGTTATAAAAGGTCATAAAATAGCAACTGTATGTGTGAAAGTTAGGGTATGTTTCCACATCGTTATGGGCTCTGTCGACACCCCCTGCCTTAAGGGCATTCCTTGACAGGAATGTTGACGTAGCCCATCATATTACCTGCCTACCGCACTGGCTGTTTCTACAGCGTTGAGTTGGTCTGCCGGCTGGAGGTTGAAGTAGGGCACTACGTTAACCTTCTGATCGGTGGTGCGGCTTAACCCCCTGGATACAGCCGGTGCCGTAGGCAGGAAATATGGATGGGCTACATCAACATCCCTGACGCAGGGGGAACAGGGGCAAGGCAACAAAAGAGTCGCTCAAGAAGAAGCACCTGAAGGTATCTCCAAACCTTGATCTCATAGTACATCTGTGGAAGGAGCTGAATTGACAAACATCAGCCTCAAAACTTTTCTGACCTGAAAAGGATCTGCAAATAGCAGGGGTACAAATTCCCTCCTGAGATGTTGCAAACGTGGTGGCCAACTACAAGAAATGGCTGACTAGACCTATGGTGTTTAATGTGGATTCCGGTTGCCTTTGTATCAGCTGGGAAAGCGGCAAATGTTGTGTGTTTGTGCTGTTGAATTAAAGCTTATAACATCTACTCTTGCTTCCTGACTGCAAGATAAAACAGACTGCTGGAATATATTTTTGCAATGCGAACCATGTGACCATTCATTTTGAAGGTAATTGTGAGGCATATATAATTGCATCTAGTTTCGCGAATTGAATATTAGTAGAATTTTTCATGAAATATCGCAAATTCGAATATTGCCTATGCCGCTCATCACTACTGCTTAGATGTTTTTGTATGTATAGCCATTACATTCGTTAATGTGTATTAAGCAAAACCTTGACAATGTACCATACATTTATAATATTTTATTGAATGTTAATTTTTTCCATGTGTGGTTACCAATTTATGTCCCAAAATGAGGGTATAGGTTTTTTTTTTAAGAATTCTAACATAAGAAACACAGGTTGTGTAGGATTCAATTGTTGGCTCTCTAATATTAAAGCTTTTAGTTAATAATTTGCCTTTTGCCCTGCTTTCCTTGCCTTCTCCTACGGTGCAACAATTCCTCGGGGGCCACACTCTATAGCCAGCTAATTCTATATACTATTGTCAGAGGCTGCAATAACATCTGTGACAATATTTTTACTGAGCGAGTGTTTAGCCTGCTTTAATATAAGCATTTATATTATCAATTTTATTCAAGCTAGCTTACATTCCTTCAACCCTAGCGACACACACTTGGCAGCCGATTCCACAGCTGTAATTTCTCACTGCTGTAGCCAGAACCTAATTGTATGTTTTCCTGTCTGGGAACCTTAAAGGAAAATAAAGAGATACAAGATAACATAATTTGAGCATGAAATTGTTTTGCACTTAGTACACCATACTAGAAATGCTTTAATGAGCAAATTTCAGCAAGAAATTGTTAATGTCTATTCTCCTTACTGTTCTTAAATGTAAACTCACAGAGGAAGGGTCAAGATGACTGTTAAAAATTGTACTTTAGTGTTGCTAAGTGTGAAACATTAGGTGCAGAAATATTTCCTAGATTAGAGCGAATTCTTACCTAAAACAATGTTAGAGCTGTATCTTATTTTAAGACTCTTTTTATACTAAAGTAAATACACAAGGCAATACAATAAGGCAAGCACAGGGGTATCTACTTTTGCATGGTGCTAATTGAAAGGATTCCTGCATTCATTATTCCATTTACTATGTACATCAGTGGTGTGCAACTGAGTTGATATGGGGGGGGGCCACAAGTGCAGCTCTCTGCATCACTTAAGGGCCGCACATAACATTTTCAATCTATACTGACTTGTATAAGCATTTTCTAAAGAAGAAATGACAACTAGAAGACATTAGTTTTAGTTTATAAACAGAAATGATACTTCAAGCATTAGGGAACACTGTGGTATGGTAATGCTCATTTTTTCATTTATATCATCAAAGGTTATGTGCCTCATAGATATGATGTTTTGATTCAAACGTTATGTGCCCCTATTCTAAGGTTATATGCCACATACAATAATCCACTGTTCATTGGTGGAATAGTGGGAGCATAGGCACTCATCTTCTTAGAACAGGATATTCTTAGAGCAGGAAGAGGAGGAGAGGTGAGGGACTTGCTGAGGCACTGTCTGGGTTGCTGATTGGCTTTCATATGCTCAGACAGAGCGAATCCCTCTCCTCCTCTTCCCTACCGAAGAAGATCCTGGGCGAGGACAGGTCCTATGCCCTATGCATTAATAGTTAGGTTTCCGGGGCCACAAGTGGAAGGCCTAGAGGGGCCGCCAAGGAATGCCCAAAGGGCCACAGGTTGGGCACCTGGGATGTACATAGAAAAAAGGGAAAGAAGGGGTAGGGGTATCTCACTCCTACCACTATATGGAGACTAGGACTCTGGGGACTTTTAAAACCAACCTTTTTTGAATGCTTGTCAGTTACTGAATGAGAATACATATGCATATGTATACATCAACAACTTAATTAATCATTCATTCATTGATTCATTAAGAATTTGAGTAAAACAAGTAAAACAGATCTATCACATCTAATGGCATTTTTGCTGAACATTATTCTCAATGAGTTTCATATTCTTTCTTCCTAAGGAGATCCAATATTAAATATCAATCCAGTAAATGCGATCTGATTAGTGCGTGATGAACTGGGGGTCCCTTGAAATGACAGCCCCATGGAGCATGGGCATACTTGGCCCCACCCACCTGGTGCGTATAGCGAGGAAAGAGAATGAATAGGTGAACCATGCCCATCCACCGGCTTGTTGGCATACTACATTTTTCTGGGTTAGAGACACCTCACATAATTTCCACCTTGGGCAAAAGGCAATCTGGAGAGCGAGACAAACATAGCGTTTAATATTCCATTCACTATGGTTGAAAGTACAACTAGCATAACCTTCTTAACAAGTATCTGTTGACTTTGTGGTGTGCAGTGGACAGGGCTAGGAATGGGCAGATAATGAAGTGGCAAGTGACTAGCTTGTTGATCAGCAGTGGTATTGCTAATAGCTTCAAAGCTACATCAAAGCTTGTGCAATATTTTAAGCCATGCAATCTGAAGCAGGGCAGCAAAGTTGCAACACATTCACATGTCTCCCAAAAAATAAAAGCGGAGAGGCACTCAATAAATTATGCATTCCTTTTCTGTTGGTCCTTCCAGAATCCCGGCCATTACTTCTATATATATAAAAAAAATAATTGCATCACAATGCTTTGGAAACAAGCACTCAAGCGTTGATGTTTTTATCTACTTATTGAGTAATCAAGGAACTAATTGAACTAATTGCACCTCCATATGAGCTTTTGTAAAGTGGGATCCTAAACCTATACTGATTAACACATTCACATAATTGCATTTATGACTGCATTACATACATTTAATACAGTAGCATTACACTATGTAGACTAGAAATAATATACTATTAATAATATAGTTAGACTGTGACCTAACTCCACCAAATTACCACTGTAATGCAGTGCTCACAAGTGTGAATGGCAGAACAGGTTTCCTATAAACACCTGTCTACCATGTGGTAATACATAGCACACTGCATAACCCAAACTCCTACAAATAACAAAATAGTTTCCATTAGAAGAAATTAGACTTTCTTATCAATTGCATAGCTATGGCGGCCTGTTAGGTTACATCTATTAACATAACCCCTTTACCTATGAATGTTATGTCAAGGGTAAGAAATATCTGCTTGTGCAAAACCACATTACTTGCCGTTTTTTCGGATCACAATTTTTCTATGGGCCTATGACATAATACTTAATAAAATAAATTGAGGTACGGATATTTTTCTACTAACTTTTATACCAACATTTTCTGCCCCAGAAAATAACAGATTTACATTTTATGTTCTAACTCTTCTCCAATAATCTACCGTTTACATATTTAATACAAACGTTCCTTCTGATAACTATTTGTGTATGTTCGTCATAATCATGTTTTTCATTTACAAAAAACATTTGATCTCAGTGCAGGCTGTTTCTCCCTTTCTGTTTCATCCCTATCTCTGCATATCATTCTTCTGGAAAGTATCTCTTTTCTCCCATATGTCACGAAGAAGCATTTGTCTCACATCCATGATCTTGTAATCATCTGTTTTTCAGCTGTGATTCAAGACAATAATAACACATATTATATGCAAAAATTTACCAGTCACTAGGTGCCTTTTCTGAACAGATACACTATTTAAATAGCAAGGAGGAAACCTAAAACAATATTACAATTTTATGATCTATTTATTTCACAAAGTCAAGGTTTCCTTATCTCATACAGGGGGAATGTATTAATATATGTTCCTAAATGCCACATGCCTTTGTTATAAATAAAAAAATAAATATATACTGTATTTTCCGGACCACTGGACTTCATTGTGTAAGACACACCATATTAAACGGGGCATCTGATCCCCAAAAAAATCTGCTGGAGACTGAAGCTCTGCCAGTAAAAGCTCAGTGCACTGACCAGCAGAGCAGCTGTTTCAGCTTGCCCACCTTCTGGTTCTCTGGGAGGATCTTTCTTCTGGTTCTCTGCTTTGTGTATATAAGATGAGCATCTTGAACACGACTTATATATAAACAGCAGAGGCAGAGGGCAGAGCCTGTGGGCGATGTGCCTTTAGCAGAAAAACACTTGTTGGTGCTCTTGGGGGTCATATATTTCCTATAATTAGGGGGTTGTGGGAATAGCATTCCTAGGACTAGGAGATTTCCATTGCTGGGGTTGTTCTTTCTTTCTTTAAGCTTGTAACCAGAATAAACTGAGGACAACTGAGAGCCAGAAATCATTCTCGTTGATAGGGGATCAAAAATAGTTTCACTCATTGCAGTGCACATCAATAGCTGATTTTTTTGCTCTAGATTATTAAATGGTTTTATTTGTTATCCTGTCTCTCCCAGATAAAATAAACCTACTAAGCACACAAACAGCAAGGGATTAAATACATAAAAATGTTCATCACTGCGCATATATATATATATATATATATATATATAT
>CM070035.1:79946175-79958550 GCA_036250615.1 Ptychadena robeensis | reverse complement strand
AAAATTCACCTTTTAAGCTGTAGGCAAAGTGGAAAGCAGATCTTCACAGGTTGTTTCAGGGGAAATTTACACAGGCATTTACCAACCATGTTGTTTAGTGCTCTCCATCTCCCCTCTTATGTTCAAATCCCATTGACTATCATTGTAGAAATCCTTCGTGCGGATTTATTGCATGAAAAAAAAATTTCTTGGGAGTTTTGCCATGGATTCCCCTCTATCATGTCATTGTCCAGGTGTTAGTCCCCTTGAAATAACTTTTCCAACACTATTGTGGCCAGAAAGGGTCCCTTTGTTTTTTAATGTTCGCCTGCCCATTGAAGTTTATGGGGTTCGCCGGGTTCGCCGGGTTCGCGGACATTTGCGGAGGTTCGCGTTCGCCGTTCGCAAACATCAAATTCCGGGTTCGCGCCATCACTATTTACAAAGTATTTACCCATTCTGCAATAGAAATTTTAGTTTTTATAAGGAAATTACTAGTATCTAGCTGGGTGGTAAGTGTCAGGTTCATTCTCCACTCATTAAGGAAAGCCACATAAGGTGGTTTAAGACTGTTGGATAACTGGTGCATAAAGAGTGTTCATGGATTTTTGAGTGCCAAGTTAAGTGCACCAGAGCAGCTGAGTATCTGTATGGGCCCACTGAAAAGTCTTTTGTCTGTCATATTCCAGTGTTCCAGTGACACAAGTTTGTTGAGGTTGGATTTCCTCCAAAAATAGTGTTAAGACCTTCTACTTCAAATTTCCTCCAATAATAGTGTCAGTACTCTACTTCAAAGTGTTGAGCAGTTGGAAGACTATCAATTTCCCGTTACATTTGTGCTCGGCAGTCTGTGGACTGTTCAACTTGTATGAAATAAGCATACTTGCCATGTTCATGTTAACTGCTTGCGCAAGACTTAACAGGGAGCATTTTCATAAAATTGTGACAATGAAACTAAAAAATTAATGTAAATCATGATATTCTTCAATTAATATGTATAGAAATAAACCTGTCCATAGTAAAAAGCCATCCTATACCAGACAACACTTGTGGGTTCATAAATTTGTTCTCACAACTGTCTGTACAAATGGCTGGCCTATGTCTGAGTTGCTCAGCAGTCCCAAACTATCTGAGAATTTTTTTTCTGCATTTAAATAAGAAATATTTTCAGCTGGTGGACTGCCAAAGTACAATGGTAATGTGAATAAATATTCAATGCATTTATCCTCTTCTGGTTTTTTTTTTTATAGAAATGCCTGCAGTTGTGAATTTTTCAGCATTTTCTATTGGTTAGATTCACAAATGAGTAAAATTACTAGCAGAAGGGAAAATTATGTGGAGGCATGCCAAGACACAGGGCTGGGGAATTTATAATTAGAAAAGCAGACTCTCTTCAAATCCTAGCCATACCTTGAAATAAATGTGTCAGTGTTTAAAAAAAAAAACAGTTCTTTCCTTCTTGGGTTTTGTTATCCATTTTTAGACCGTAATTTATTCATATAAGGTCAGCATTTTTAGTAACTATAATCACTAAGTGTACTTTATGAAGTGTCTTTTATGAACGGTAATGACATACCCATGTTCAGGCTTGATATGGAAGAATAGACATTTCCTGCCAAACCTAGCTCGTATAGAATACAAATACTAAACAGTGGCCATTTCATCCATTCATACAGAGAAAATGTATTCCACTGGAACAGTTCTAACAATATAATGCTACCTATATGGCCAATATGGTAGGAATATATTGAGGCTATTCAGAAATATACTAGTTATATACAAAATAAGAAATACTATACTAAATACTAAACTAAATACTTTCATCGCAATCGTGAAGCCAGCATCCCCAAATTGTATGAATACAAAAAATATATCTCCGGGGGAGTGAGCCAGGGTCCACTCACCCAAATCAAACATTCCCCCTGAAAATTTAGGGGCCAGAGGACTTTAATGGCTTCAAATGGTTATATCATATCACAAGATATAAGAACAGTTTTTTAAAATGTTTTTTATTACAAACAATACTGTAAAAGGTATATAGGCACAGGGCCTAATATCTATACAGTATATCCCAGCCACAGATACAGATACATAATAAATAAAAGAATGATGTACGTTCCGTCTTTAACAACTTCTCCAAGTGCGGGCAACACAGTTTGGTAAAGTTTGTGGATCAGTGTGTAGTTTATTATATAATGCATAAAATACATTTTTTTACTTGTTAAGCATCCATCTGATCCAAAAGAAAACATGATTCATCAAACTAAGCCAGTTTTATATCTATATAAGTATACAAGTCAAGCTGTAAGCTGTGATGTACGGAATTAACAGACACTGTTAATGTGTTTCATGGTCAATATCAAGTTGTTCAGTAGTTTGTGCGGCAGCTCTTCTCCAGGATTAGAGCCTACAGGCTAGTCATTTACAGTGTAAAAGTTCACTATCTAAAAAGACCTATAGACCAGAATCACCAAATATGTAAAGAATTCCCACCTTGCCTACAGCATCTGAAACAAGAAAATGCTACTTAATTGCAAAGATTTTCCATTTGAGAGAAAACTTTGCATCATTACAAGTACTTCTGCTTTATGTTTTTTTTTTTTCAGTTTAATACAATAATACAACACACATCTTTTCCCTAACCACTATGCAATTGAGTTATAATCTGTACTTTGCAAAGTTTGCAAGAATGATTTTTACGCCATATTAGACATTACGCCATTGGTTCCCAAAATTTCCCTGGAGGGCCCCCCTTTTCTAGGTAGGAATATTATTGACCTCCCCCCTTCCCATTTAAACTACAGTGTAGGGCAATTTTACACTAGCAGTGTCTGTGTTTCAGTATCCTGTACTAGCCCTCAAACCTTATTTGAAATAGGACTCCTACAATCATACAGAGACATACATCATTTATACACACACCAATCATACAGAAACATATATCATTTACATAGAGACACACACATTTCACTCATGCTAAGATAGAGACACACATATTACATGCACTCTACTTAATGTCTGCAGCTAGTTCTTCCAATTCGTTCCTGCTTATCCCTCTTTCAGCCCCCTAGCTCCCCAATCCCCCACCCCCAGAATAGCTCTGCGCAGCCCAGTTTAAAAAACACTGGTTTAAGCGGAACTATACTCACATAGATTTTGTACAGCACATGTAAATCTTTATCCAAAGGCATTTATGCTATCACTCTTTCACAACTTAAGCGTTTTTTTAAAGCGTTTTATAAACCTTTACTTGGCTGAAAATTTTATCTTTTTTGTTTAATTGTACACTGTTGATTAATTTCTTTTGGTTAAAGTTTCAAGTGCTCAAATATTGACTGAAATTACTTCTGCACAGATGCTGTTGTAAAGGTGTTGCTTAAACACGCATTTCCTCTCATCACCTGAAAATGAACCTTACAATGTGGCCTTGAGGGGACTTTCCCTTCATTAATGGAATGTCAGATGCCAAAAAAATATTCCTGCAATTCAGGCTCCAGAAGCAACAAGAGTTCACAAAGTACTTGTAGACACTCTCTGTTTGTGATTTGCCTTTAGGATATATATGTGTGTGTGTGTATTGGAGGCTAAACGACATATATCCTCTAGGAAAAGGCTGATCACAGCAAAATTATAAAAGATTTACAGGTATAGCAAATTAAAGAGTGTCGAATGACCGATGATTTAGTACTTGGGTTTGCTGAAATGTTCTGTTTGCTTTATTTACTATGCCTGCAAATTAGAGCTCACTGTGACAATGTTAACAAGCAATAAAAAGGGTAATGTGAAATTAACAAACGGGCTGGATCCATGGCTGCATTTTGCAGACATTGTACCATTCTTTGGAAAGAAATATGAGCTAAGCTTTTGGATGAGGTCTGTGGACGTCTAGCCAGTCTACATCCCCACCCTGACCTATAGTCTCCAGCTATGCTATAAATGCCTAAAAGAACAACACCTTAGGAACAAGAAGTAAAAAAAGGTCTCTATGATTACACCCAGCTACCTTGTAGAAGAGCTATCATTCTTTAGAGAAGCTAGCAAAGAAGATTTGCAGTGGCTGTTGATATAATACATCACATTAAGCTTCACATCACTTGGAATCCTTCTACTAGATTCTAGAACGATTTGGCATTCAGAGAAGTTCCTGGTCAACTCAAAGACTGTAAGGTGTCCAGGGTCTTGTCAGTAAAAAAAAAACAAAGCCTAAAGGTGGGCATACAAGTGGTTTTAAATGTTGATAATATTCACCACTACATAATGCAATGATAATGCGATAATGTTTCAAATCAGATCGATTCCTTTCCTAAGCCCTGTGAGCATGCTTCATTGTACCATTAAATACAAACATAAAAACAAAATGTCAGATATTTGAATTATTGGCTGAAATTTAGCAACATGTCCAATAACTGCTCGATTTTATGTTCCAATTGTTCGGGGAAAAAGGAATTGATTTTGAAACAATTAATTTAATACAATTATTTTTCAATCTAATGGAAAAATTGACGCGCGTATGCCCACCTTAAATCACTAGCTTGACTGCTAGTTTGAGGTTTTTGTGTTAATATGCTGTGTTTGGTTTGTGTGCCATAAATGACATTGTGCTTTATCTGCGAATATTTCCACTATGGTCACCTCTGTCCCAAGGAGTCTCAGAGGTATTCTGCTGGCAAACCTTCCAAACAAGCCCTATTTGTTCAGTATTGTTTCTAATTGTCATACATTTTCCATGCTAACCAAGGCCTGTATAGTCTTAAAATCATTTTAAAAATATTATTTGTCCATTTCTGGGCAAAAATAGAGAAAATTGCAACCTATCCCTAACACCATCATATAACCTACCATCAACTTCTAAAACAATTTTTTTGTACCTTTTCAAACTTTATATATATTCACCTAAATCTCCTATTCAGGTCCTTTATAGAGGGCATTTCTAGTGCAAGAGACTGATGATCTAGCTCTAGAGATTGCACTAGCTAGCCATTCCATCACATTACTTGTTTTCTTCCAAGGGAATGGAACTGTCCTGCCGGACATGACCATTCCATTGTCCATGTCATTCAGGCATCTTTGCAGACACCTGAAAAAGGATCCTGTTCTAAAACAGAAAGGTTGTTGAGGCTTGAATTGTCACATGAATTTCTGTAAAATTGAGTTTAGCTATTGAGTTCAATTGAGTTTAGAAATTTTATTTGTTGGCTGCTCTTAGTTTGATGGGGGTAGGTGGGGCTTGTAGCATCATGCCTTAGTATATTCTTGAACTGAACACTTTCCAAACTTCCTTCTTGTATGCATAATGTATTATAAAAATAACAGCATGCTATAAAATTATAAAATGCCTTTGGATATTCAGGTGTTCTAAATTATAACTTAAACAAGAACAAAAACAAAAACATATAAAATTAATATTAATACATTTGAGGTCATAAAGTAGTTCTAAAACAATATTTTATACAGACTATTTTACAGAAATCATTACAAATATAAAGTATAAAATTAGGCTGTGGATATGAACAATACTATAAGATATTCATAAGGATTCAACCATCTGCCTAAACTAGACTATTCTACTTTACTTAGATTTACTAGCTGCATACCAGATACAGCATAATGCATAATGTGTCACCCTTTGCCTTAAGCACAATTTTCTAATATCCAGGCAAACATTGGGCTTCTCAATTTAGATAATAGATAAAGGTACATTTGTGTCTGTCGGAACATGTTTCAGGAATATAATCCAGGCAATTCTATACAGCACATTTTACCTGGATACATTTATACACAATAGCATATTGTGTTATCAATGCCTAACATATGCATTTGGTAAAGGTGCCGCTGGGCCCCCGGTGTGGCTTGTGTTTGCAGGTAGACACCTGCTCTCGTTCATTCATCTATGATTGTCATGCAGTCAGGGACGCCGTCAGGGGGGGAGAGAGGGGACTCCCGTTCAGGACTAGCAGCTAGGGGGTCCCGGCAGTCAGCATGTAGGGGCCCCGGCATGCTGCGTGATCGGTGTAGCAAGCCTGCCGGCAGCCTCTGCTCACTGTGTCCTCACAATTTACTTTGGGAGAAAAGGGGGTGTGGGATTTTTATGCTAGCACCCCCCCCCCCCCCCCCCCCCCCCCCCATTGTGGGGGGCCCGACAATTTTGCAGTATGGGACCCCATGATTTCTGAAAGCTGCCCTGCATGCAGTCTGCCTAACCAGGTGGATTGCACTAACGCCAATCATTGCAGCCTTTGAATGCATAGGTGTTATGTGTTCTCTAATCCATGCCATGTTTTCATGTGCATCTCCTGCAGTCATGCAGGTAGTCAGATAGACCCAGATGGATTTTCCATGTAACCCATTTCACCCTATAGCAAACCTCAGCACTTGTTGCCCTACATGAGCCTGGATGCTGCATAGATGCACTGCTTGTAATAGAGCACACTTTACTGTAAGGGTGTGATCTTTCTGACCAGTTGTTTGTATCTGACTTTTGAGCTAAACTTTGACCATCCACTGCCTGCCCTGGACCTGCTCAACACTGACCACATTTTGCCTGACTCCCCTGGATATCTTATTTGGAATATCTTCTGTATATGACCGCTGGATCTGTCCTGTGGCTGTTGTTGGTAACCACCCAAATCTCTTTGTTTGTTGGCTTCTGGTCCTCTTCAATTCCTGTATCCAGACATCATGCCTTGTAATGCCATGCCACATAAAATCTAGAGGTAGCCATAGTGGGGGCTTGTCTATAGGCAAAGAGTCCAGTGGAGATTCAGGGATTATTATTATTATCATTTATTTATATAGCGCCAACATACTACGCAGCGCTGTACAATACATTAGCGATACAAACACACAATAACACACAGGTAAAGGTATGACATAGGAGTAGAGGACCCTGCCCGGACGGGCTTACAATCTAATAGGTTGGGAAACAAGGTATACAATAAGTGGGGGGGCTGGCATGGTGGTGATGTTACGGGTGAGAAGATGGATAGGCCAGACTGAAGAGGTGGGTTTTTAGAGCTTTTTTAAAAGTGCCAAAGGTAGGAGCAAGTCTAATGGGACAAGGGAGAGAGTTCCAGAGAGTAGGAGTGGCCCTAGAGAAGTCCTGAAACCTTGAGTGCGATGAGGTTATTAGCCGTGATGTCATTAGTAGGTCACTGGAGGAGCAGAGGGGGCGGTTAGGGGTGTATTTCTGTACCAGGTTGGAGATGTACAAAGGACAGGAGGTGTGGAGTGATTTAAAAGCAAGGCACAGAACTTTGAATTTGATTCTGTGGACAGTTGGAAGCCAGTGTAGAGATTTGCAGAGAGGAGCAGCAGATGAGGAGCGGTTAGAGGAGTAGATGAGTCTGGCAGCACCATTCATGATGGACTGAAGAGGCGAAAGTCTAGTGAGAGGAAGACCAGAGAGGATGGTGTTACAGTAGTCCAGACGAGAGATGATGAGAGCATGTACCAGGACTTTGGTGGTCTCTGAGGAGAGGAAGGGGTGGATTTTGGAGATGTTGCGGAGATGGAAGTGGCAGGATTTAGCAATGTTCTGTATGTGGGGAGTAAAGGAGAGCGCAGAGTCGAAGGTGACACCAAGGCAGCGAGCTTGTGGAATGGGGGAGAGGACGTTTGTTATTTACTGTAAGTGAGATGTTGGGGGGAGGCCTGGAAGGTGATGGAGGAAAGATGATGCGTTCTGTTTTGCTCAGGTTGAGTTTAAGGAATCTGTCAGCCATCCATGAAGAGATGGCCGATAGGCAGTGAGAGATGTTGTTCAGGACAGAGGGAGTGAAGGCCGGGGTGGATAGGTAGATTTGGGTGTCGTCAGCATATAAATGGTATTTCAGGCCAAAGGAGGAGATGAGTTTGCCAAGGGAGGAGGTATAGAGGGAGAATAGGACCGGGCCAAGGACTGAACCTCATGGGACGCCAACAGGGAGGGGGGTGTGAGAAGAAGAGGAGCCATTGAAGGAGGTTTGGAAAGAGCGGTCGGTCAGGTAGGATGAAGGCAGATGAGAGATCTAAGAGGAGAAGTAGGGAATAGTTGCCTTGGGCCTTGGCATTGAGCAAGTCGTTGGCAACTTTAGTGATGGCTGTTTCAGTGGAATGAGGGGATTGATGTTGGGCTGTATTGGAATGGGTCCAGGGCCTTATATTTGGCATCTCAGTAGTTAACAAATGTTAAAAGTTAAAATCATTAAATTTTTGACCAGGAAGTATTGCACAATATTTTGGGGAACCATATTGTAGCATGACAATTCCTGTATAACAAAGTTACACAATACAATTTATCAAGTAATCAATTTATCAAATAATCCAAATACTTTAATTGAGCTGACATTGATAAACTTTTATTGAAGGTGCCTCTGCAACTTACACATAAAAAATGCAAAACCATGTGCTTCTCTAGTGTAAATGTACAAGTAGAGGTTGATACAAAATATTTGGAGATACTTTGAAAGTTTGCTAGGTATAAACATGGATGATCAAGAAAAACTAAGATACCTTGTATTTTACTTGTATGAGGATAATAAATATAAAGTTCAACATACCACACAAAAGCAGTTTGTGGGCATGGTTAAATGTACTTTCTTTCAATCTTCCATGGAATATTTTAACTATTATAACTAGGAAAAACATAATATTCAAATGAAGGTGTCTCCAGTAATCAGTTCCAGATAACTTCCAAAGTATTTCCCAGCAAACCCGCCATTTATAAGCATACCTCCTGAGGTGGATATGGGTTGTTTGAGGTCACAGAAGCATCCCCCCTAGAAATTTCTTATATGCAACGTATAGCTTTAGTGGTAACATGGCATGACTTGAATATAAAAGTAGTTTAAAATGTTATCATTTTTTTCATGCATTAGGAACTTTCTTGTTTTATCAGCTCTGTCTACGAATAAGTTAATTCAAGTTGACAAGAATCATTCATTTCAAAGAAGAAGGCTGACATCTAAAGTCAAATAAATCAAACCGTGGGCTATATTTTTGTAAATGTATTAATTTCATGCAAATTCATTTCCAAGTTTTTTTCTTTTTTTAATGTCTCATGGAAGCTGTATGTGTCATATTTCAGTATATCCAGTAAAAAAAAGATAGGCAGGGGAACCAAAGAATAGATCAACTGAAAGTAAGTCTATAATAAATCTGGGCAAGTCATATAAAACAAATATTGGAAAATGAGAAATGTTAAATGCCAAACAGCAACAGATACAGGGAAATAGCCCAATCCACATACTTACTTCAGCTTTTCATGTAAAAAAATTAAGCTTTTCCATGGATATAGGATGATCAGCATAGGTTTGAATGACTGTGTGAATCTGGGTCTAGAAAGGCTCTGGGATGGAAAGGTCCAGAAAATTATGAAGAAACACCCTAGAGTTGCAACCCCAACATCTTTCAGGAACTAAGTTATGTAAGGTGTGCATTGGACAAAAGCATGTTAAAAGTTTGTTACCCAGTTACTTATATGTATTGCTAAAGGAAGCTTTGAATAGTAAAATAATGATATGTTTTCCATTTGTTCAAAAACATCTGTTCAAAAAACTAGAGGGAAAGTGTGCATGTTTTGAAGGAGAAGTTTATAGGTGAAGGAGGCAGTGTATCTGGTGGTCCCTTTCATTGAGCACTCAAGTTCAAAGAGAGTAAGAGTATGGGTGATATACAGGGTAGGTATTTCACAAAAAAAGAGAAAGTCTCATTCAAGCTTGAGATTTTCTACTAAGTTTGGTTTACCCTAAATTCAATAGTTATATGTTCAGTCCCAAGAGAGATTAAAGTAGTCAACTCATTGCCTAACCATAAATTTACCAAGATCATCATTCGCTTGAAGTTTTTCAACAACCTCAAATTGGTGCAAGAAGAGCTTTAGCATTTGCCAAAGCATCCACTGAATCAGACTTATCTGAATACCTGGATAGATTCTCCCTAGCTTCATTTATTATAACTATTATTTTGCTGATGGTCTCAAATCTCTCTTAACCTGGTATTAAATAGAAAAAAGTGTGTAGTGACTTTTGTCCCATCCTATATTATAAGGACTGGCTACATTTGAAAGGGATATGCACCCAACTTTGTTACACACAGGGTTGTGTTTTAAATACTTCAGACGAAAAGACCCTCATTGCAAAAAAAATAAAAATAATGGAGAGTATTAGATAAAGTCAAAAGGCAGTTTAACAATATTATATCTACTCATCCATGAAAAAGTATCTATTCCAGAAAAGAAGGTTTTTTTAGGCTAAAGAGGAGAACGGGGGAATATACAGGGAGTGCAGAATTATTAGGCAAGTGGTATTTTTGAGAAATAATTTTATTATTGAACAACAGCCATGTTCTCAATGAACCCAAACTCATTAATATCAAAGCTGAATATTTTTGGAAGTAGTTTTTAGTTTGTTTTTAGTTTTAGCTATTTTAGGGGGATATCTGTGTGTGCAGGTGACTATTACTGTGCATAATTATTAGGCAACTTAACAAAAAACTAATTTATACCCATTTCAATTATTTATTTTTACCAGTGAAACCAATATAACATCTCAACATTCACAAATATACATTTCTGACATTCAAAAACAAAACAAAAACAAATCAGTGACCAATATAGCCACCTTTCTTTGCAAGGACACTCAAAAGCCTGCCATCCATGGATTCTGTCAGTGTTTTGATCTGTTCACCATCAACATTGCGTGCAGCAGCAACCACAGCCTCCCAGACACTGTTCAGAGAGGTGTATGGTTTCCCTCCTTGTAAATCACACATTTGATGATGGACCACAGGTTCTCAAGGGGGTTCAGATCAGGTGAACAAGGAGGCCATGTCATTAGTTTTTCTTCTTTTATACCCTTTCTTGCCAGCCACGCTGAGGAGTACTTGGACACGTGTGATGGAGCATTGTCCTGCATGAAAATCATGTTTTTCTTGAAGGATGCAGACTTCTTCCTGTACCACTGCTTGAAGAAGGTGTCTTCCAGAAACTGGCAGTAGAACTGGGAGTTGAGCTTGACTCCATCCTCAACCCGAAAAGGCCCCACAAGCTCATCTTTGATAATACCAGCCCAAACCAGTACTCCACCTTCACCTTGCTGGCATCTGGGTCGGACTGGAGCTCTCTGTCCTTTACCAATCCAGCCACGTGCCCATCCATTTGGCCCATCAAGACTCACTCTCATTTCAGTATGGGCAATAAAGGAATACAAAAAAATGGACCCAACATTTAAAAATGCACAAAAACCAAAAAAAAAAAAAAAGCTTGTTACCGGAAAAAATATAGAATAAAAGATTTAAATTTGAGTAAAACTGTCCACTGACATAGTTGGTATTATTCTCTAGGGACCTATACTGGACGCTTCAGGCTGTTTACATACTTTACTGACAAGTCAGACATAAAATAAAAAATATAAAAAAAAAAGAAATAACGTCATATGAGAGACCCTTGAGCTCCATAGGGGAACACATTGTTTTTGAAATCACATTCGTTCTTTTGTCCTGTTTTCTTTTTTTTTTTTTTTTTTTTTTTATCCTTTTTAACTGTTAGTTAAAAAGCTTTTTTTTAGTTGTGTGCTTCACAGGAATTCACTTCTTCTAGCTATGGGAAATAGGGATATAGCAAATGTCTGCAGTGTTTATCATTCCATCTGCCAACTGCAGTACAAATGTGATGTGTGCATATATCCGATCATAAAAGTAATTTGTTTGCATCTAAATATATATATTTATATAGATATATATATACAAGGAGTGCCAGGAATTATTAGGCAAATTTAGTATTTTGACCCACCATCATCCTCTTTATGCGTTTCTCACTCCAGCTGTATGGCTCGAAACAGCCTACTACCAATTAAGCTATTAGGTGATGTGCATCTCGTAATGAAAAAGGGGTGTGGTCTAATGACATCAACACGCATATTAGGTGTGCATAATTATAGGCAACTTCTTTCCTTGGGGCAAAATGTGGTCCAAAAAGAAGGACTTGGACAGGCTTAGAAAAGTCAAAAAATGTGAGATATCTTGCAAGAGGGGATGCAGCACTCTTAAAATTGCAAAGCTTCGAAGCGTGCATCATTGAACAATCAAGAGTTCATTCAAAATAGTAAACAGGGTTGGTAGAAAGAAGCGTGTGGAACAACAAAGGCCGCACACACAATAATGCCATGAACTGAGAAGAAAAGAAGAGTTGTTTCAGCTGCCAGATGACACTTGCCACCAGTTTGGACATATTTCAGAGCTTGCAACATCACTGGAGTGCCCACAAGCCACAAGGGTGTGCAATACTCAGAAGGACATGGCCCAAGGGAAGAAGGCTGAAATGAAAGACGACCACACTGAACAAGACACACAAGCTGAAATGAAACGTCAAGACTGGGCCAAGGAAATAATCTCAAGACTGATTTTTCTAAGGTTTTATGC
>CM070035.1:79915744-79941341 GCA_036250615.1 Ptychadena robeensis | reverse complement strand
CAAGGCCTGGCGGGCCGGATTTGGCCCGCGGGCCTTGTGTTTGACATGTCTGATTTACACACAAGATGTCAAAGAGAAGTAACCATAAAGGTTATGGTGGGAAGGGATGAAAGGAATCAAAAAGCCCTCAACTCAAGCAGATTGTGCTACACACAAGATGTCGAAAACTAGAAACAATTTTTTTTATATTTTTATTATTAAACAACATTTCAGTAAGGGTACAAACCTAGATAAAACATAATATAAAGTGGTTGTTCCTAAATAATAATAATAATAAAAATTATAAAAAAATGTACATTTCTATCTATGCTTTCTTACAGATAATAATCAGATGGTAGTATAATCGTTATACAATAACTGATGCTATTAAACTTAGAACATATATAAACATAATATATAACATCTTTTTGACTAACTAGGTATATTCTGTAACCCTTACATGGTGTATAGTCAGGGGTGCACATAACTTTTTTAGTGAGCTCCTCAGATGAGTACCAGGAGATGGTGTTTGGTACTCACCCCATATGTAGCGTGGTCTACTTACTGTCCTCTGCGTCACCCTCCTGCATGGTAGATTCTGCTGCAGATGGACCTCCCTGTTTCTGATTAAGCCTCAGATTAGCTGTCCCAATCTATAGGTAAACCTGTATTTGAATTAGTAATTTGCATTCCCAATGTGACACCCCTAACTGCAACCTTTCATAGTTATTGATGCTTCCCTGTGGTTTTTTTCGAGTGACATAAATTGTATATATTTAACAATAAAAATTGCCAACATACAACCTTGTATACCTAGCCTAGTCTATTTTTTTCCAGTCAGTGCAGTGGCATCTTACTAGTATGCATTTGTGAAGAACAGCTCAGGAAGGTCCACTCTAAATTAGACTGGTAATACTAGGAAAAAATATCAGAGATATTTTTTATTCCATGAAACAACTTTTGTGAGGTTGTGTGATTGGAAAGGAATGGGAACAGTCCTGGCCTTCAAATAGACACCTTTACTAAGGAATAATTGAGAGTTTAGCACTGATTTCTCTCTCTCTCTCTCTCTCTGCTGCTGCTGTCTCTCTGTCTCTCTCTCTCTGCTGCTCTCTCTCTCTCTCTGCTGCCTCAGAGACACACGAGGCATGCCAGCAGAGACTCCAAGGCTCCAGTGCTGAGCCTATGAGCTTCCTCCTACCTAACATGGCCCCCGCTGATACTTGCAGTCCGATCTCTTCACGCAGCAGAAGAGAAGAAGAATGAGGAGGAGGGGGGGGGGGAAGCCCCGTTAATCTGTCCCGTCCCGTTTCTGTAGTCCGCAGATGCGATTAAGAGGGACAAAACAGGTACGCAGAGCGGGTTTTTAGACCCATATGCGTACCAGCGGACCAGTTATATGCACCCCTGTGTATAGGGTATATCATACAACTGCAAGTGTATATGAGGTATCATTATCATGGATGTATGTGGCATTGAAAATACTATTCTTACCGAATATGCAATTGAATGCTTAACTATGAACAATTGATTTACCTTAGCACCAAGCGAGAGTGCAAATACGATAGCTTGATTGTAATAATGACATGTTAATTATATTAGATTTCACCAATAATGAATTAGCGATGGTGTGACTGTATCATATCAATATTGATAAATTGACTGTTCTATATCTATAATATGTACATATTTTCTGAATCACAGCTAGTCTGTCCCTGAGGAAGCCCGTCTGTTTGGGCAAAACGTGCCAGCCTAATAACTACTAAAGATACAGAGCTGCAATCGACCATATTGCCTTTGATCACAAGTGGTTGTAAAGAAATGGATATTTTTATGATATTTTTATGAACTGTAATTAATTTGTTTTTGTACCAATAAAATGTATTTTACTATAATTATACTCTTGTTGGATTGATTGACCAAAAAATCCCACGTAGTTAATTGCGTTTTTTTGAATTGCCAGGGTCAAATAGAGGCTATAAACGCAGAGCTGCAGTGTGGTTTTCATGCTGTGTTGCTTTAGCTAAAGCAATATGTTCGGTATTAAATTGGTGGGTGGTTTATCATGTGAATGATAAATTATTTTACTGCTTCATCTATATCTAATTATTTCTTCATTAACTGAATAAATATCAGAAAATGAAATACAAAAACAAGTACAGAGCTAATAAGATTATTTCCACATCCCATGTAGTAAATATACATTTATTTTTACAAAATGTAAAATGATTTTGCTCTATATGAGCCCACCAATAGCACTTTTGCAATTCAATTGAACACAATAAATAAACAGAACAAATAAAAATAAAGATAAGAGTAAATATGTTTGAACTTAGTATGCTCCTGTGATTTGTCACCGATTACCAATCCGTTCATTCCAGACGATTGTGGAATCGTCGATTGATCGGATTGGGAATCGATGCAATACCACCTTCAGAATGGTCAATTCGAACATGAGCCAATCTCTAAAATTCCCAATTCCACAAAATCCATGGAACAGAAAGGCTGCTGCATAGGGAATTGCCAAAAAGATCGACCAAACAAAATCAACATGTCGGTTCAAGGTCCGATTCCGATTTTGTTTGGTCCATTGTTCAGGGTGTAGCAAATGACAGCCTGGGGGCAAACAATTATTTATACTGAACTATGGTGAAACCAATTCCCTTCCGTCCTCCCTTGTGTGATTGACCACCCGCTGTTGGCACTGTACGGCTCCCAATCTATCCATGGACGCACATCAAGGCTGCACTAAATCATATGCTTTCTACTTAAAAATGAATACTTTAAAACAACACCCTATGGCTTAAAAAATTGCACTGAAATTCCCCCCGACTCTGGGGAAGTCCCTTATGTGGATGAAACATGTCGCAAAGTGCCTGGGAGAGCACTATTTCTTTGGAGTCTTACATGCATACCACGCCAGGAGCGTACTAAGTTCAAACATATTTACTCTTATCTTGTATTTGTTCTGTGTAATTTATTGTGTTCAATTGGACTGCAAAAGTGCTATTGGTGGGCTCATATAGAGTACAATCAGTCTTGGTTTGGACAATTAGACTCAAGGCATAAAATCATGACACATGTTGTCTACATAGTATTGAGAATGAGTACAATGGTGCATATGTTAGTGTGGACAGAGATTCTAATGGCATAGAATACACCCTGCACGCACATTTCGTTGAGACTTCTTCAGGGGGTACCCTTATCCAAGCCAGTTATCTGTAGATCAAAACGGTAAAACCTAATGTCAAGCAAATGGGCCCCCCACAGAGAAGGAATGGGGAGCCAAGCCCTGGCTGTGAAAGCACCGTGACCATGTGTCATGGCCGTGTGTAAATATTAAAAAGGGTAGTCCATAGTCCTTCTGGTAGAATCTTTTGTGTAGGTATTTCAATTGTACTGATTTATATCCAAGGTAGAAGGTTCTATGCAGTTGACAGAGTTAGCAGAAGTCTCGAAACACGTGTTGGGGTGGATTTTATGCCATTAGAATCTCTGTCCACGTGTACCATTGTGCTCATTCTCCATTTAATGTAGACAACGTGTTATGATTTAATGCCTTTAGTCTAATTGTTTATGTATCTTGAATGGAGGGTTCTTGATAATGTTCCTATCTATAAATGGGGGGCCCTACAAGGAAAATCTGTCCACATTTGCCAGAATTGTGTCTGTGAGTGGTCAAGCCCAAGGGGGTGACTCAGCTTGAGTTAAAGAGTGGAGAAATGGCCTATATGTCTGGTGCACTTCTAGAGTGCTGAATAGCTTCCCCTTGGCCAGCTAACTTTAAACCAGACAAAATGGAGGACAGATTAGATGGCGGTTTTGTATGTGTCCTAGGTATCTGAAAGTGTAGTTGCTGACACCCCCCACCAAGTTCAAGGTCAAAAGTTCAGTATGTCTGAGAGAAAATGCTACAGGGTTCATCAGCACAGGTGTCCCCCTTGAGAAAATTTCTAGAGATACGGCTATGCCCCTTCAGCCTTGATACACTCACCTACCTTGCTAAGATGATCTTTATGAATAAGCTCCATTTAGTGGAGTCACCGAGGGGAGTTGGTGTATTTACCGTGTACTGTTTGTATTAACCTCCCTAGCGCTATTACAAGGTCCAGATTTCTGTACCAAAAGCGCACCATAGACTCTAATGGATTTTTTTTTGTGTTGTAGGCCTGTAACTTCCAAAAATCTGTCCGTACAAGGGTCTAATAGACATCCTGATTATAATAATGTTTGAAACACACAATTATTATAAAAAAAGTACATAAAAAAATTATGAAATGTATCATTTGAATGCTTAAATCTCTTGAATACTTATTTAGTATGAAAGATTTCAAAACAGTATTTATTGATTTCAAAACAGTATTTATGTTTGTTTATAATAACATTTTTATTACAATTGGAAATGTGTTTTGTTTTACTTTGAATTGTATTGGATACAGTTATCACTGTATCCAATACAATGGCATTTGGCAACCCTCTGAAAGGGTTAACTTCAAAGATCACATCTGGAATGACAACGGGGGTGATATTCCAGGTATGCTCTTTGAAGATGTCCCAATTTGCATATGAATGTCCCGTGGCCCCCTGCGGGACATTCATATGCAAATTGGACTGTGAGAGAGGTGACACAGCCGGCTTGCTTTAGTGTGAAGCACGCTTCAGATCCCCGGACAGCACAGAGCAGTATGTGCAGCTGCGAGGATCTGAGCTTAGCTGGACGGCTCCATCTCGTCAGCTGCAATACTGCATAAGCAAGTGCAGGACGAGATGGTGTCGTCAGAAGCGCTAGGAAGGTTAAAAAAGAAGCTGGATTTTACTTGTGAGTGCGGACCTCTCTGGGACTTTGGATCTGTATTTGTTAGTGATTACGCCAGCACCAGTGTATTCAACTGGTTTGAAAGAGCCAGAGAGGAAGTCTGAGTGGATCCTAAAGCTTGGGGGGTCAGGTCAATTGTGTTGCTTTGAAGTATACCTTGCTCTGAAGTTGATGTCCTGTAACCAGTGCAGTGTAGCTTTTTTCGTTTTCTGAGTAAAAAAGTAACCAAATCCATTCCCTACTGATCTAACCTTTTATTAGAAGCAATACAGTTCGGTGTTTGTGTTGCAATAAATACAGAAACACAGATGTGTCATATAAACATTTTCAGGTGTCCATTACTAATACATTGTATCTGTATTGTGACGTCAAAGTTGCCTTTATGCTTCACGCTCACATGTGTGTTCTTAAAGTTTATGCACACAGCGTTAAATGGGATTTGAATAATAAAAATAAAAAATTTGTTTAAATGTATGAAATAATTATATTCAGTGCCTCATGGGAGCTTAGAATATGAAATTCTTCACACATCTGAAGATTGATCACAAAATGTTTCAGGTTTTGTTGAGAAAATAAAAGCAATATGACTCTGGAAAAATGAACTGGTTCAAACTGCTATGCTCTGTGATTAGATCCAAAAAGATGAATATTGTTTGGCATCTGTGTTCCAGACTTTGATAGAACAACCCATCACAGCAACTACGCATCACAAAGCACTGGCTCCTCTAGCAGGCAGTTGCACCAAATTATAACTTGATGACATTTAAAGGGCACTGACACAAAAGTAAATAACACCATGGTTGACATAGGTGTACTTTTTTACTGTAAATTGTTTGTTTAAATACTTTTCATTTGTGGTCATAGTATGTTTTCGAAAATGTATTTTAGAAAGAAACAAATAAATAAAGCAATTATTCAAACAGTGTCTATTAGCGCTATACATTAGATTGCTATCATCCCTAAACCAATATATAGAAAATGAGTCGCACACGAACAGATCCTCTGCGTTGTGGCACCCTTTACCAGAGCCTGTACGGGTTACTGGTACACAAAAGAAATGGGACTTTACAAACGGCAAAAAATGTGTCAGGGTTAACAATTTATTCATCAATCTCAAGTGACATGCGTATGTAATCATAGATAACCAAGTAATGAAATAAAAGGTTCTGTACATCAATATCGGTTCTCGACGCGTTTCGCGGTTTAATGGCCGCTTCTCCAGGAGAATATTGATGTTATCTATAAGTATGGAATCATAGGGTATAATAAATAAATAGGTAATATTGTAAATCCTTGGTACATATATCATATATGTG
Source organism: Ptychadena robeensis (assembly GCA_036250615.1). Taxonomy (NCBI): domain Eukaryota; kingdom Metazoa; phylum Chordata; class Amphibia; order Anura; family Ptychadenidae; genus Ptychadena; species Ptychadena robeensis. The sequence continues at coordinate 79,935,230 of CM070035.1, read as the reverse complement.
TCCAGATACTTCACATATATATACCCTTAGTATGGGTAAAAATGGTCTGCTTACCTCTAGGTTAGGTAATGCACCTGCCACCGGGGCCATCCAGTTCGTAGCAGGGGAGATGAGGTGGGGGGCCCCCCAGGGGGAAGAGATCCCAGGGTCTCTTCCGGGGAACGGGGAGCTCAGTCTGCACAGGGCCCCTATGTAGAAGCCACTTCTCCTTAGTATAGTTAAGTTCTTAATTTAGTTCTGAATTCTATGGATTCAGGACACCCAACTCTTCCCTCCACAGTCCCTTTTATTTCTTCTATTTCAGCTCACTTATAGACACATCATCACATTTGGGTGCTTTGACTTGAGCAGACTTCATGCAAATTTTAGGGTGGGGGGGGGCAAACTAAGGCCTGAGGGCTGGATCTGGCCCGTTGGCTTTCTTTTCCGGCCCTTTGTCACCTTGCTGTTGATCTTTGTAATGAGTGCACATAATGCCTATAGATGTGCAAACAGTGGTATGGGGACGATGCAGTGGTGATCATGTGATGACACTGTGGGTACCTCCTCATGGTGACAACAGCCAGCCTCTAGAATTTATCTCTGCTCAGTGCAATGAAGGAGCATTTTTTTAAGTTCTGAAAATGGAAGAAGCTAACAATGTCCCTGTCACACGTTGCCTATTACACATTACAAGCTCTTGGGCTGGCCCCTTTATCATATTTAAGAATGTGGCCCACAAGTGAAAAAGTTTGCCCGCCCCTGGTTTAGGTTACCTTATTCCATAAATTGAAAACCACCCATGGTAGTATTTTGATATTAACATAACCACTACTAAGATCCAATCCACTGCTTGCATGTGGTTTAAGGGATTTTTTGAGGAAGGCACCTGGCTCCTCCCATCTGCCATAATTTGCCAATAGTGAGTGTTGTGAGTTAATTTAAAAGCCTGTGCACATGTACATGGCACTTGATATATCTGCAAATGTGCTGATTATATTTTCTGGCCCATTCGAGGCTCCATTGTATAGGAAGCACCCTATTCAGCAGAGCGTCTGATCCACGAAAAATACTTTAGGTTACTCTTCCTTTGCTGTGTCTCACAGCTTCCCCGCCTCCAGGTCCTGACCAGCAGTGCCTGTGTATGTGAGGCTGTAATTGCTGCCAAAGGTGCATCAACAAAGAATTGAGCAAAGGCTGTGAATACTAATGTACATGTGATTTATCAGTTTTTTTATTTTAAATCATTTGGCCAAATAAACGGTTTTAACGTTGTCAGTATTGAGTTTTCTGTGTTGAATTCTAAGGAAACAATGAATTTAATACATTAAAGAATAAGGTTGTAACATAACAAAATGTGCAAAAATTCATGTGCTGTGAATATTTTCTAAATGCACTGGAAGTATATGTCATTGCAGCTGGGAAGAGTTAGGGCTTATTTACACTGGTGGTTTTTAACTGCCCATAAACGTAACCGACTGGAGGACGCAACATTAGGTGTCTGCCAGTTGATTTTCGGGCTTAAGCCCAATAGGACCTGTTAAGGTGGATGAGTGCAGTGTGTAAAGCTACTCACGTGACCAGGTTCTTGAGATGGATATCCTCATGTTCTATTGCCAGACTGAGCTCACACCCCAATAAAGCGGAGATCCACGCAAGCTGGAAGGGGGCTATTTACAGTTTATTTGGAGTATATCCAGCTCCAACTCCTGAGGGCAGAGAAGGGGCTTAGTCGTGGGGATAAACGTTTCAATAGTCGCTACCAAGCTGCTGGAACCTGTAGGCTGGGTGTTGGTTGGACTGTCTCCAGTGGAGAGGCTGTGGTCATCTAAGGAGATTTTACAGAAGAAGCCCAGAACATTCTAAGGACTGACTATTCATGTCTGTAGACAGGGGCTGGCTTAAGGCCTGTAACTGGGCAGATTAACTAGCTAATTTTTGGTGGGAAAGCAGAGACGAAAATACCCAGCCATGCTTTCAGCAACTTGTCAACCACAGGTGCAACCCTTAACCTTCTGAGCGTTTGGCCCGAATTAACTTGGGCTGAGTTTCATGCATCATGAAACTCAGCCCCAGTTAACTGGAGCCGCGCCCGAGGTCTCGCCGTCTTCTGACGGCGGTCGGGAGCACCGGCATGTATGCCGATGCTTCCGGGTCCACCCCCAATCGCGTCACCGGGGACGCGAAGGGGGCGGGGGTAGGTGGCGCCATAGACCTCCGTCAAACTGGAGGGGCGTCGCTCCTTGCCGGGCTTATGTTAATGACCCTCAGCTGAGCAGGCAATCACGGCGGAGCATATTGTGCTCCGCCGCGATTGCCCGTAGCACGGTTATGAAAAAAACGTGCCACGTGGCAAACGCTCAGAGGGTTAAGGAGACACACATCAACCTATAAGCACTATACAGACAAATAATACAGTGCAATATATACAGTTATGTGGCCCTTTCCCTGGTCACTACAGACCTCCATGGGGTCCTAATCTAGACAACCTGTGAATGCCTGAACTATTTTGCAGCCGCTCGCACAGCTGTGGGAGCACACTGTCGTTTTCCAAGCTGTTGTGGGCTTAAAGCATCTCTGGAAATTACAGTGTGAATTTAGCTTTACTGAGTGACAAAGGTCCCCTAGCTCATTTAATTCCACAAAACAAATCTCTTCACTGGAATTTGGCTCTGGTCTACTGCATTCTCCATTAAGCAGCAATTGCAGATATATAATATTGTGTGGTCCTGGAAAGACACAGAAGCCTTTGTGACACAAATGGGGTTTGTGGACATATATTTGCATTTGATGCCTAACACTGGATTAACTTGTATTACAAGCGAAATAAGTTGTGGAACTAGCTGATTTTATTATTTTCTTCTACCTGTAGTTCTTCCTGAATCTTTTTATAAATGCGCCCTCTAGTGGTCAGTAATATGTGCTCTCTGATAAAAGGTGTCATAGAACTGACATATATATTTAGCACATGTAAGGAGTAACCCTCTCAGTATGTAGTGTTCATATCCATTTTTACAATTCAGCAAGTATAAGATTTACTTTTATAAATATATATTGTATAGCTAGGTTGTATAAGGCATTTGTAGATGAACTTATAAAAATGGAAGTCACTACGGATTTCCCTACACTTCTGTCTGTATTTTAGAAAGACTATGCCACTATATATAGAATTTTCCTTAAGTCTTCAGGCCAGTTTAATGATACTATGTGCCCGTCTTTATATAGACCCATTATAAACATCTTCTATGGGGGTATTGTTGACAGTCTGAAGTAAGATGGGATTCAAGTGGGATTGATAACCATTCATTCTCCATAAAAAGAAGGGTGCTCAAACCAGAAGCAATGAGCCTGTGCGGGACAACTTCTGTAATAGGTTAAAAAAAAGTAAAGCAAGAGTTTTACTTTAACTGATTTTAAGAGTTATCTCAGTCAATGTAAACTATGTTTGATAGAGAAACAAGGAACTAATGACAAACTGTCTATGAAATTAAATACACCTGGAAGATTATCATCTGTAGTTTGTTTTGTGTTTATTATCTTTACATGTATATTCACAAATTGATACTGGAGGGTATAAATCATGGAAAAAATTTGTGATCTTTACTGGGTGGTTATCTGATTTAGGGCCTGAATGAATCTCTGACACATAGAAAACCATTCATTCCTGTGGAGCCTGCTTATATTATTGTGCTCCAGCTCTGTGCAGCACTTTATTAATGATTAGAAGATACAGGTAGGTCTCCTATGCAGGACCAAGGAAGGGACAGTGTCTCTTCAAGGGCCACCATCTTCAAACCCTTTCATACTTATGTCTTTTCCTATTACTATGCTATTTACTCTTCCATAGTCAACAATATATAAAATCATGCAAATTCCTACCTTGTAGGAATGCTTGGATAGAAAAGCCAGTTGCTAGGCCTGTTGCATGAGAGAATGAGTTACAGTTGCAAGAAATAGTATGTGAACCCTTTGGGATTACGTGGGGTTTTGCATGAATTGGTCATAAAATGTGCTCTGATCTTCATCTAAGTCACACCAGTAGACAAACACAGTCTGCTTAAACTAATACTACACATACATTATATGTTTTTATTGAACATAACATGTAAACATTTAAAGTGCATGGTGAAAAAGTATGTGAACCTTTGGACTTAATAACTGTCTGACCCTCATTTGGCAGCAATAACTTCAACCAATTGTTTCCTGTAGTTGTAGACCAGCACAATGATCTGGAGTCATTTTCGGCCACTCCTCTTCACAAAATGGTTTCAGTGTAGCAATATTCTTGGGATGTCTGGTGTGAATCGCTCTCTTAGGGCTTGCTTCCACATACATCGGGATACGCTTAGCGGGGACCCCAACGTAGCAGATACACTTACTTGCTCGGCGGAGGATCTGTCTTCACGGCGCCGAGCCGCTCCGCTGCTGCAAGGATCAACATAGTCGAAAAGTTGATTCTTTGCACCGGCGGATGTGTAGACAGACCATCCGCCGTGCAGGCAATGACCCGCTAAGTGGGTCCCGACGTATGTGGAAACCATCCCTTAAGGTCGTGCCACAGCATTTCAATCGGGTTGAGGTCAGGACTCTGACTGGGCCACTCCTGAAGGCGTATTTTGTTCTGCTAAAGCACATGGTTCCAATTAAGGCCACAAGTAGTTTAGTTTTTTTTCATTTAAATATTTTATATTAGGGATGGTCACCACATGACAGTAAGCAACATGTGCCAGCTGTCAGTTCCTTATGAATCCAGAATATTTGTTCTATCCATAGGTGAATGTGAGGATCCGTTACAGTCCCATTTTACAGTCCCCAATTTTCTACTTTACTACAGTACTTCATGATATATACACTGTATTATCAGAAATAAGTCATTGTCAAGACTGCACTGAGCAATGAATGGCTACTACTACTTAACCTATAGTCCAAATGTCTTTCTTATTTCCTTTCCACTCTAATTTTCTCAAGTGCTGAGAATGGTGCTCCATACATACAGAGCTTATTTAAAAACAAATATTGTCTTAGACAGGATGACAACTTCTGCCACATTTTTATATTCAGAGGTCTCATTTGTCATCAGGAGTATTCAATGTGATATTCTCAAAAACAATGGGCAAGCAAAAATTTAACATGGTGGTATTCAGTTGTTTATAATTTAGCAAAAAAGTGTCACTGCTATAACTAAGCTTTAAGGGCTGTTTCACACTAGCCGCACCTGCAGGTGCGGTTTTCACCAGCAAGTCCCACAAACGTGTGTGTTGCTGGTAAGAAACCATGAGCTAATGCATTGTGCTGCATTTGCCATGGGAAGTGCTGCTACCCAGAAATGCATTTTGCATAGGGTTTAGGTTTTAACACTGGCCCCGCATTGCATTTTGTAGTAAGGTGCAATGTGCGGCCACTGAGGAAGGTTTTTCTACGGAAACCAATGTACCTTGCTTTAACACTAGCTGCTATGCTTCACAATACTGCAACGCAAATGCGGCTAGTGTGAAAGGGGCCTTAATCTCTTTAGCTCTTTTTCCCCGCCCTTGTCCGTGCATTGAGCATGCCTGCAAAGAGGGCTTGGAGACTGACTCCCCTCCATAAACATGGACGTAAACGAGGTCTATGGCCCACCCTTTCAGTGTCACCACAACAGCAAAGGGGCTGACTTGGAAACGGATATGGAGCTGTCATGCAATCCCGGCTGGTTTCACCATGAGGGAGGTTACAGTGGTGAACTGCCATCTTTCCCTCTCTCAGTGTCCTTGGGAACTGCAATCACTCTGCAGTTCCCACGTATACACAGTAACAGCTGATCAGAGCAGAGGAGGTGGAGAAGACTGCAGATTTCTGCCCCCCCCCCTCCTCCTGCAGATCAGTGTGAAGTAGGACGCTGGGCTGAGAATGTACTGCTGCTAGTGACCCCTGCTGGCTGAATTGAATATTGCATTCATTGAATTCATTGCATTAACCCAATTGATGTGAAAACTTATTAAATTCTTTTTTCTGGTTTTCCTGCCCTAAAAACTGGGTCCACCTTATGGTCCGGTGAGTCTTATAGTCTAAAAAAAAATACGGTACTTAGAAAAGAATGGAATGTGAGACAATGGAACAATATTATTGCATAAAAACAATAGTGTATTTAAATGTCTACCACTTTTGGATATGATATGACTATATCTACATCCTGCAAAATATCACCACTCCTGCTGACAATAATATAATACACTCTTACTTGCCTGTGGTAACAATGAACTTAAGTGGTTAAGTTTCGATAGCTCATTTAATTGAAGCAATGAAATGTAACAACAAAACGTATTCCCTTAGATGCAAAGCTGTACAGAAAATCAATACCATTTTCCACTTTCACCACTAGGCAGGATTATACAGCTCTCAGGCTTACAGTAGCCTTTTTCTAGTCCGAGGAACTGAAAGTTGTATTAATTTTACAATGCGTGATAATATATGTTAGCACCTGTAGATGTCAACACTACCCAATCCCCAATAAGGCCTAAAGTGCCTCCTTGAACGTGTTATCACGCAATATTAATAGAGTGTTTTAAATACTGCAACATTACTTTTATGAGACAATTTTCAACAGAGCTGTGTTACAACTGTTTGGTGTCCTGCCAATCAGGGGAAGTACTCCCAGCAATATGATTACATTCAGGGAACTCTATATACCAGATCAGAAAAGTAAAAGAACATTTCCCACTGCTATAAAGTTAAAATAAATAAAAGCACGTGCACATGCAACAGCTGTTAGTGGCTGCTAGCTGCACACACCTAGTTCAACAAATATTCAGACATATTTTTGAATGTGAAAGTAATTATATGCTCTAAAAGAAATGTTAAGCGCAGTTTTGTTGACAGTAGTAATTTAAGCTACCAGTTATAGCATATCTGTAGTACTACGTCAAGGCAATGGGTCTTAAAGAAGGTTTCTTGAAGATGTTTTTTTAGTCATCTATCTGGATTTCTCATTATGAATGTAGAAAAAGTATGTTGGATAAATAGCAAAAGTCCTAAAGAAAACTACATTAGGTCAAGCTGATTTGATTTATTGCCACATATATACCATGACTTTAATGAATGGAAACCTTTATATGCATACCAGTAATAGCAGACATTTGGTATTGCTGGGAAGAAGTACCAAAAAGTTTTGCTGACTTGTAGTGTTGTAACATTGGATATTTTATGTAAACAGGCTTTGTGAAAGATAACATGTTCAACATTGCATCTACTTTTATCCAAATGATTTCGAATCTAAATTGCCTAGATTTTAAAATAGGTGTGTACAATTTATCAAAATTTTCCAACCTATCTGATCAGGGGCAGTACAAGGGAGATAGGTGCCCTGGGCGAGCACCCCCTCTGACAACCCCAAGGATGCGCACCTCTCGTCACTGCTCTTCCAGAGGGAGGGTTAGGTGCTGAGGAGATACAGACTCTGTGACACACCAACACTCTTGCAGAGATGGGCTTCTCTCTCTCCAGGTAGCCGCGCGTTTGCTCTCTCCAGGTAGCGCACTGGGGGGTGGCAGGGAAAGGCATCTGGGCGTCAGAAAAAATTTCCGATGCCCAGATGCTGCCCACCCAGCAAGATGCCACCCGGGCCAACCGCCCATATTGCCCCTATCGTAAACTGCCTGTCAGGATCAGGTACAGACGGGGCGACCAGACAGGCAACACACACTGACATCCAAGCAGAAGTAGGGTGGTGTCAAAAACAGATTTAATGCACTCACAGACAGGAACAAAACAGGTGCAAAAGTTCAGGGACAAGAAAAGCATGAAGCCAGGGAAAGCAAAGCAGCCAGCGTGTCTGGATGAAGCACACCTATATAGCCCTAAAGCTAACGAGGCAGGTATGTGCTCCACCCAGCCAACACTTGCAGGGAGTCACCTGTTGGTGACTGTGGGACCAACCCATGAAAGGGCAAGCACAGTGCCACCAGCAGGCGGTGACCGGTACAGCCGGGGTCCTCACACTGCCACTGTAGGTGATCATGGTTATTTCAAATTTATGCTAGATGTTCAGGATAAGAATCGATTTTAAAATGGTCCTATAAAAAAATCCATTTTATTGCTGGATTATATAGAAAAATCCACCTTTTATGGCCAGCTTGCTGCCCCAAGCATGTAAGCCAAGCAATTTTAGGAACAAGGCACACAGCCTAGTGCAACACTAATATCACTGTAACCATTGCTGACAGTTGTGCACAACTATTTATTACTAAGCTAAGCAATTTTAACTATTTTATTTAGGAGTTAATTGCAAAGCCTCTGAACATGACATCATCACCAGAATTATAGAAAAAAGGCCTGGGGATCTAAGCCCTAGGCACACCAAATTTCCCTACCAAAGTTTTCGGGGGGGATGGTTAAAAAACGTTGGGGGGGGGGGGAACGGTTGGAGCTCAGATGTTAGTGCGACCGCCCAGTAAACACAGTTTGGTGTGTATGATAACAACAACTGATTCTTCACCTAGTAATTTAATTTAAATAATCCAAGGTTCACAGTCTTGTAATAGTTTCAAGTACTTCAAGTACATAGCGGGCGAAAAAGCCATGGAATGTCGCTTGTCACTCCACACGATGAACATGGATGGGCATCAGAAATGGTTGGCATATAGTGAGGGCGTGTGAGGAGACCTCGACATATGTTTCGGAAAAAAAAATCCCCCTCATCCCTCGTGGACGGTTGCTGGAGTGCACGTGCTGAACGTCCATCCGACCGGCTCGTGGGGCACCCCAAAAAAACATCTTGCTGACCTCCTGAAGAAGGACAAGTTTTTTTTTTTTTCCGAAACATATGTCGAGTGTCTCCTCACACGCCCTATAGGCCAACCATTTCTGAGCCCAATCCATGTTCCCTCGTTGAGTACAGGGACATTCCATGGTCTTTTCGCCTCTATGTTACTTGAAGTTACTTTTAACCTAATTACAACTGTGGAACCTTGATTATTTAAATTATAAAGTTCCTATGTGAATCAGTTGTGTTTATAATACATTGTTTATTTGGTTATACATCTGAGCTCAACCGTTAAGTCCCCTCGCTCCTTACTTGGTAGTAACTTTGGTGTGCCTAGGGCTTAGATGCCCCAGGCCTTTTTTCATATATTGATACTGGGATGTTGGTTGACCCTAGATGCTATGAACGTTTTTTGATCCCCTACATATAAAAAATCATCACCAGAATTGCTGGAAATGTAGAAAAGGGGTAAAATGGCGTCTCATCTCATACCCTTAATCTAACAGATTTGGAGTGATTCTGCAAAGAAGAGATATGATAGACTCATATTGTTTGGGTATGAGTCTGCATGGCACATTTGGGTATGAGCATGGTACATTTTGACTTGGCAAGATTTGCCCACTCTTCTTTGCAGAAACACTTCAAATCTGTCAGATTACGAGGGCATCTCCTGTGCACATGCCTCTTCAGATAACACCACAGATTTCAATCGGATTCAGGTCTTGGCTCTGGCTGGGCCATTCCAAAACTTTAAACTTCTTCTAGTGAAGCCATTGCTTTGTTGATTTGGATGAATTGTCACGCCGAAAGATATCATACTCAGCTTTCTAGCAGTTATTTAAAAATGAAAAATTATGTCTACTAGCTTTGCCTGCTGTCATTTCTTCATTACAAAATGCTTATAGACAGGGGTGCACATAAGCAGTATGCTGGTACAAAATGGTCTAAAACCTAGCTCTGCGTACCTTTATAGACTTCCAAAGCACATCCGTGTACAGCACGGAGCGAGGGAGAGATGCACGGAGCTTCCTTCCCCCTCTTCCCCCCTCGTCTCTGATGAGCCTTGCTCTGTTGTGTTGTGTTCTGACAGCAAGTGCTCTCTAGTCTCATCTGGTGGCTAAAGCTGATATTGTAGATTGAGTTTAGATTACAGCTCCTTACAACTTCATTTAACCTCCCTAGCGCACTGCTGCGCTCCAGATTTCTGTTGTGATTTCCAAAAGTGCAGAGTCTAGATTTCCAAAAGTGCACCATAGACTTCAATGGTAAATTTTTCTTTATGTTGTAGGCCTGTAACTTCCCAAAATATGTCCGTACAAGGGCCTAATAGACATCCTGAATATAATAATGTTTGAAACACACAATTATTATAAAAAAAGTACATTAAAAAAAATTATAAAATGTATAATTTGAATGCTAAAATCTTATTTGGTATGAAAGTATTCAAAACAGTATTTATGTTTGTTTATAATAAAAATTTTATTACAATTGGAAATGTGTTTTGTTTTTTGTTTTACTTTGAATTGTATTGGATACAGTTATCACTGTAGCCACTTGTTACTGCCTAAACAAAATTTGAGATCTCCACTAGGGCTTTTTTTTTGCAGTAGTAATACAGAAGGTCTTTCTCAGGTAAGCCTAAATATACCTCTCCTATAAATTACAATCTCTTTCCATAACGATGGGCTGAATAACAATGGATAGACAATGTTGCATAGAAAGGTATCAGTAAAAACAGGCTGTGGTATTAGTAGTCAAATTTCAGTTCTTTGAAATGAGTTCGTTTTAATCTTATAAAATAACACACTTATTTAAATCACATTTTAAAATTCATAAATATTGAATAACTGCTTGACAACATCTGATGTTTTCAGGAACATATTTATCTAAATTATACTGTGCCATTTAAGCTAATTTAATTTCACAAGAATCCTCAATACAAATAAAACCCTATAATAAACCAGACCTGAAGAAATCCATTAATCATCTTTTTGTTCCCATGCGAGAAAGAATAATTCATTAGTTCATAATATGTATTCATCAATGTGTCATCTGAAGCTTGGTGGCTAGTGCGTAAATCCCACATTCCAACATAAAAGGGGACATCTTAATTATATCATCAGAGATTAATTAGGATGTCAGATGGCTGTACTTCTGAATCTGAAGTATGTGTTAATGAAATGCACATACTGTACACTGTGGTACATATTTTCAAATATATTTGATGCATTCCATTCACTATAATCCCTCACAATATAAATAGAATAGTGGCAAGAAATTTGTGAATAGCTGCCAATTTTTTATTTTTTTTCTTGTTATTTTATGTTTAATTTTAGGCTGTTGGGTGTTCCAAGTATAACATGCATGATACATAGCTATATATTATATGCAGAGCTATGTGGAATTATGCTTCTCTATGGTATATCAGGTGACTGCTAATGACTACAATTTAGTTGCACACTTAACACATTGAGTTGTAAGCCTGAGCTTCCTAAAAGGAAATCCACTGGGGTAAACTTATGGGAAGTATCATTCCTAGTTGACTTTGGGTGCAAGAGTGGTGACTCCTTGAGCAGTGATGAGCATTATTTGTCAGGTATGTAAAAAAATGTTTTAATCAAATAAACTGCCTGGCCAAAAAATAAGTCCTGTTCCAGAGTGATGGGCTCATCAGGGTAATAAGAGAGCAGAGGAAGTAATGCAATCATCAACCCTAGTGGCTGTGGGGGCATTGCTACAGTACGATCTGGTGTTGTTGCTGTTGGTAAGGTTGAGGTACAGCAACAGTATGTCCTCCAAGAATGAGGTCAGCTGACTACTGGAATATACTCAATCTCCAGGTTATTTCATCAATAGATTTTTTCTTCCCTGATGGCACGGGCATATTCCAAGATGACAATATCAGGATTCATATTTGGGATGTGCTGGAGAAGGCTTTGCGCAGCGCTCACTTTACCATCATCAATGCAAGATCTTGGTGAAAATGTAATGGAACACTGGATGAAAATAAATCTTGTGACATTACAAAAGCTTATCGAAACAATGCCACAGCGAATGCGTGCCGTAATAGAGCTAAAGGCGTCAACGAAATATAAGTGGTGTATAAGGAGTGTGTGACTTTTTTTGGGCCAGGCAGTATATTTTGACCATAAGTCACCCATTCCAACACCCATTACAGGTACATTTTTACATATTTTCTCAATCCATCACACTAAATCTTTGTTTTGAACTTCTTGACACAGTAAAAACAAAAACATTCTACATGTTCTCTTAGAGTGAGTCATCTTGCAAAAAATTCAGAGTAATAGAATGTCAGAGTTACAATGTATGTGTTACTAAGCAGGACCGGAGGCAGTGAACTAGGACTCAAACAACAGTGTTGGTTGAACAGTTCAACTTTTATTGAAATAGCAGCTAACAGCAGCAAACTGGTACCTTGATAATGCCAGGGCCAGTCCGTAGTGAACAATGTAATAAAAGTTCAACCTTTAGTCGCTAACAGTCTCTGGTGTAGAGGATTCCCAACGGGGCACTTCCGGGGTTGCTATACAGCTCTGCACACCTCACGGGTAACCAGGTGCCCGCCCACTCGATATCAGCGGGCAGCTGCAACTCAGACAGCAAGGCGTTCCTTACCCAGAACAGAGGTTATTTAACACTCCTACATGCTCCGCACTCTTTCCCCTACAGGCCGGGAGCTCTCTCTCTGCTAACCTGTACCTACCTCTACTCTCTCCCTTTCTCCCACAAAAGGCCTTACTTCCTCCTCTGAAATCCCTTTTATCTCTTTAAGCTTGGAGGTCCCTCTAGCGGACCAGCTGACCCCTTCACATATGTTGGTAGAAAGGTAAGAGATGGAAATTACTAATTTCATCAATCCTGCTATGTATGTATGTATTTGAATAGAACTAGGCTCATTTTAATTAATCTTACAGTAAAGAAATATAGGCCCTGCAACTACTGACCTGGCAGTCTTTAGGTTTCTCTTATGGGAGGTTCCATTTAATATAGTGCAATGGCAATTAAATAAACCAAAGCAATTGTAATAAATTGCAACCTGCAGATCTATAATTGTAAGCTGTTTTTTTCACGGATTTTCAGACTTATCTAATCTATACACAATGTTGTCAGCCTATCATCTGCCTTCAATTCATCATTGGGCTTCCTATCAGTCAAACACATAGTCCTCTTAATAGCCATTTCAATTAGGAAGTATTATGTATTTTGTGTACTGTGCTAACTAGTATATTTAACAGGAATTCAGATGTCTATTTAAATATACCGGATTTTTCGGACTATAAGACGCACCAGGCCATAAGACGCACTCAGTTTTTAGGGCAGGAAAACCAGAAAAAAATATTTAATAAGTTCTCACATTCTTAATCCAGAGGCTTTAATAATAAATTGACCCACCCTTTACAGCTATATGCGATTCATCTGCTTCAACAAGGCAGATAAGTATGTTTAGAGTAATATTTAACAATTCTTGCAAAAGAGCATTTGTGAGATTAGGCACTCATGCTGCAGAAGGCCGGACTTGCAGTCTCCTCTCTAAGTCATCCTTAAGGTATTTTGTTAGGTTCAGGCCATGGTTATGTTCAGTTCCTCAACAATAAACTTGCTCATTCATGTTTTCATGGAATCTTGTTTGTGTGCTGCTGTGCAGTCATGTTGGAACCAGAAGGAGTCAGCTCCAAACTGTTCCCCTAGATGTTGGAAACATGTCCAAAATTATATATTGCATTAGGATTTCTGTTCACCCAATGCCAACCCCTAAAACCAACCCCACCAAATAATTTCCCCTCCAGACTCAGCCATCAGATTGCCAAACAATGAGGGTGATTTGTTACTAGAAATCTCCACTGCTCTACTAGCCGCTTTCTCAAAACTACTGTTTTAGTTGCCTTGCAATGGACCTCATGCTGTAAATTTGGATGCAGCTGTTCATCCATGGAAACCCAGCCTATGAATCCCTCTACAGACTGTTATGGAACTTATCAGAAGGACAAATTAAGTTTGTAGCTCTTGCTTTACAGAAAGTTGGGAACTTCTGCAAATATGCACCCCAGTATGCATTAACTTCACTCATGTGGTATTAACTTCAATACCATGGGATATTGGCCAGCAATGAAATTTCCTAAATGGACAGGTGGCATCTGATGATAAAACTACACTGAAATTCACTGAATTCATAGCCCATTCTTTAACAAATGATTGTAGAAGTAGAATGCATACTTGATTGTATGTACAGAAGTGATTGGAACACCTCAATTCAATGATTTGAAGGGTACTCCCAATACTTTCTGAGATATTGTGTATTTATGCAGTTACAGATCTGACCAAATAGGTTTCCTTTTAAATACATTTTGGCCCCCTCAATTGACTGCTTCTGTCCTGTATCACAACACAGCAATAAACACTAGTGTCCCAGTACTAATGGTTTTAACTATCCAAAGAAAGTTTTTTCAGAACTGTGCTAGCTTTTTTAGATACATTTTTAGTCCAATCTAGCCTTTCTAGTCCCTTGCAGTGCAGCCTCTGTATTTACTTTCATGCAGTCTTCTCTTTAACATCGACCTGAATTTCATTACGCCTACCTAGAGAGTATGGTTTACTTTTCATCACCAACCACTGTTGAATGTCAATGTCTTTTCACCAGTGCTTTCTTTCCTCAAGATGTACGAAACTGTAGATTTTGCCACATCTTATACTGTAGCAATATCTCGAATGTTTTTTTTTTTTATTCAAGCTCAAGGATGGCTTGTTTCAGGTCCATGGAGAACTCATTTGACCGTATGTTGTCTGTTCCCAGCAAAATCTTCAACTTACAAGCATTTCTATTCAAATCAACTTCAGGATTTCTGTCAGTCTAATAGATGTTGAAGAAACAAAGTTGTTGCCCACACCTGCCTATGAAATAGCCTTTGAATTAATTGTCCAATTACTTGTGTCCTGAAATGAAGTGATTGTAAAAAAAGGCTTTAGTTCCTCTCATTTCTATGCAATCTTGTGGGTGCATACAGAACCAAAATTAGAATACTGTTTGCTGTGGCCATGTATTTATCAACATACCTATATGTACAACCAACCTGCATAGTGTTTTTTGTAACATGAAAGCTATAAAACATTCAATCAACATTTTTTATGCAAACCGATTCACTGTGAATCCCCTGGCATTCTATGGGTCATGTAAGTATGCATATTTATATAAAATGATCCTGATTTAGTGATGCTACTAAAGGAAGAAATGTTTGTGTTTTCTTTTTGACTGAATCTGTTTACCTATTTTATTCCAGTACAGAAAGAAAGAGGCTACTATGGTCTAGTGACTAACTACACTACAGCGTTCATCTTTGTCCCAATTTGCTGTATACATAAATATATATAAATGTTTGCACTGGCTGAAGAACCACAGTGTACACAGTGAGACCCAATACCCAAGAAAACTAAGCTTTTTACGAACATTAACAGATTTTGTACAGCTGCCATTGCTAATACAAGTCTATACAGGAAATCTAAACTCTGAATGTCGTTTTTTTTAAGAGAAAAATTAATTTGAATTTTGTTAAAAAAATAAGCATTTGTTCAAATTGATAATCATTTCTGCACTACGGTTTTCTATTTTCAAAAACCTTGATAAGTGATCATTCCTATAACACTGTTTACATTCTATTCTATTCTAAGCCTGCAGGGTCACTTGTTTGTTGTGCTCCATGGTTCTATATCCTGAAAATTAAAATAAAGACCTCCATGTTATCTAATTCACACCGGCGATGTGAAAAGAGCAAGGTAGAGAGCGGGGATGGCCGTAACACCAGGATGGTTAATGTAGATTAAGGCAACACTGTCTATTTCTATTAAACAACATAAATCTCGTATTTTTACGACCTGGCGCTCCCTCAGCAGCTCCCTCCCTCAGCAGCTCGGAAAACGACCTGTCACGAGCACCTGCAATCTTGTGCAGGCACTCGGGGTTCATTTCTTTGACAGGTATAGCGGGCACAAGCCAGAAAACCGACCAGCGGACTCATCATGACATGTCTACCAGTCGGTTACGATTTTTGCTCATTTACTGGGTGGTTAAAAATCACCTGTGTAAATGAGCCCTAACTCTTAGCACTGGCATGTTAATGCTGCTATTTTTGATATAGATAAGATTGCCTTTCTTTCTGGCACAGGAAAAGGTAAGGTATTTTGCTACATGGGTTCATATTTAAGGTTCAGTTTAGCTTAGAAATCTGTGCAGGTTATGTTATGTTTTGTGTACTTAGAAGCTCAAACTTTAGCTTGAAAATTCATTTTTCCTCAGGTCCATAACATCTACCACTGCAACTGGTACTGTTCCCCACAGGTTCTTATTATGTGCACCAGCAACCATTGTACTTCCAGGCTGCCCGGTATCATCATAAGCACCAACTGAGCCCAAACTGTCAGTAACACCCCATGGTTTATTTTCACCACATAGCCTAGGCTTTCTGTGTAATACATTTCTCGCATGTCACAACGTGAGGATCCTTGATGTAGCATCAAATCACACCTACCACCTAAGGCTAACGGAAGATTAAGAATGACATCCCCTACCATGTAACCAGCTGAAAGAAACCAGAAAAAAATATATATGCACGTATATCTATATCTCTGCAGAAAAGTTAACTGTTAAAGGCATAAGGTAGATATTAAGATTTTGTTTTAGGTAATAAGTTAAAGTAGGTTAAAACTAGTTCCATTCTTTTCTCCCATTCACGTGAATGGGACAGTGTCCCCTAGCAAGTCAACAAAGTGGCTGTGCTGGAGGTCGCTGTCAATAGTGAAAAAAACTCATACAAAGTCGTGCAATGGGCCAACCGGGAAAGTATCAGGCGCTGTTTTTCCTATTTAAATTCCGTGGCAATGCGTCCGCTTGGGTGACATGGATGCTTCATCGCAATGCTAAGTGGAAGCATACATCTAGCAATAGGTCTGAATAAAATATTTTGTTATGATGAGGTGAGTAACAATACTTTAGTCTGTATGACTATAAATGCACTTTATAATACATGAGAGCCTATCCATACACATTTTGATAAGTTGCCTCTCTCTTTGACCACTTCTGGTTGTTAAGGAACTAGTACTCTTCTATTGACGCACCAGTGCAAGCAGGAAGCTCAAGCTAAATACATTTTGTGACTCACTGTAATTTGCTATCTCACATCCTTGCTCTTTGGCCATTAGAATCAACAGTGGTGGCTAATGGGTGTTCTGCAGGAAGTCATTTTTCACTGTAAATGTTTGATAAGAGAATTGGGAAAAAAGACAAAGAATTCACAGGTTACAATGAATGGATAATGGAAAAAAAACAGAAATGGCACAGTTCTTGGTGGGTTTATTAATATTCATTTGTGCTAAAACGTCAGCAGTGAGTATGGAGAGATCATTATAGCGTGAGGCTGGATGGCATGGCTCATGAAAGTGATACACTGGAACATAGTAAACCTAATAAATCTGTTGCCATGCCTCGTATTGTTTTGCTGACATGAGCAACTGTGTTATTTCATATACTTTCCTCACATTAGATGCTTTGAACAACAGTGTTTTATTACAAGGACGTGGATAAATGATAACAGTTGAGAACAGTTGCTAGGAACGTTGTTTGGGGTCAGATGTGATTCTTATAGGAAACTCTGTAGCTGGTATTTCATCTTTTCACATCAGACAATGAATGAAGTATGCTTTGGACAGGGAGGGGATAATGCACACAGAGAACTGTTTTACAGACGCAGTCATTCTAAATGGAAAATGTGTTTTATGACTCATTTGCCTTTGATGTAAAAAATCCACATAAAGCATCATCTGTTATTTACTAGCAATATATAATGTTAATGGCCCAACTAAGAAAAAGTGAAGGGCTTTGTGAATCAATATGACGATGTATGATAAAATAAATACATGCAAATCGTCTTAATTTCCATGCTTAAATGTTAACATCCAGTCTTTAAAACATGAACGTATATATCAAGATAACATTTAATACTCTAAGGTAAAACATAAAGGAAGTTTACATATCAAATAATATTAAAGAAAATTGCACTGGCGTCATTCCCATTACAACTTCTACTTGAATATGGGATTTAAAGGTAATATTTAATAATACCATGAGACGAGTGAATCATTCTGCAAATAGCATGGATATTCTGTAGCAGTTAAGGGTATTAACCAATTGCCAAACTTGGATTTAGGGAAGAAATTGTGTTCTTATTTATGACCTAATTGACCAGAAATATCTTTTAGGCTTTCATAGTTTTTTTATGGATCTACGGAGAAGTTTTTCCTCATGCAAATTTCACATATTATTCTTGTTCAAAGGACATTACCTTTTTGAGACAATTATTAATACTTATTAATTAAAAATAAAAATGTTTTGTGCATACTTTTTTTGCTAATTGCTAAATATAGTCAGGAGTTACCCTATGACCACTTTCCACAGCCCACTAACCAATGACCCATGACACAAAAAAACTCATTGGATGACAGTAAGAGGAGGACAGGCAATGGAAAGATAGTCTGCAGCAACTAAATGGTACTTGAGGACTTTTTTTTAGGACTGTCACTAGAGGTCTCTAAATCCTGTCAGTCGAGGTCTGTATCTGGCAGTCTGTCCCTGGGAGTCTCTTATTAAAGTGAGATCACTGGGCAATATGTCACTGGAGGTCCATCACTGAAGTGACTGAATTTGTCACTGAGGGGTCTGTCATTGATCATGTTTTATTTCTGATTTAAAATGCAATTTTAAGTACAGTATATATTTCAAAGTTAAAAACACCAATGATTGCTTTTAGTTTGCAATGGCAGATTGGCAGATTCTATTTTAGCCTATTTCTATTTTTATAGAGAATTCAGAAATGAGACAACATTATTGCAGCTCATTCGTCTTAACTATTGTTGCTCTACAATGGTCAGTTACTGGGCATTTACTAGCCCAATATTACGCTCTATTATTAATTCATCAGTACGATGCACTCCTATCCCTATGTACTAAGCATGCACTAGCGATGATTATTGTCTTATTGAGAGGGTAAAACAGATGACCCACTGCAAAAGGACAAAGGCTCATGTGAAGGTGCCCGTTAAACTAAAATTTCTTTATTTGGTTTGTATTCACTACAATCAGGAACAAATGGTGATGTACCACCATTCGTTCCTCATTGTAGTGAATATAAAGCAAATAAAAAAAATTTAGTTTAACGGGCGCCTCTTCATGAGCCTTTGTCCTTTTGCAGTGGGTCATCTATTTTACCCTCTCATATTACCACATACCGGAAGTCCAGAATTAAGCACTCTAGACCCTCCCCCCACAGGCTTTCGGAAGAGCGACCAAGCACATCTACACTGAGTGGAGACAGTGTACAAGTAGTTTTCTCCACACATCTTCCACCATTGACAGGTCGCTGGTAATATACAGGGCCTTACAGAGGCCTGCATTACACCAGTGACCTAAGAAGTAAGCGAATTACCACATCAACATAGCCACCAGAGTTTTACAATCCGGTCCTCCACAAAATTTTAAATTTTATCATCTTTTTCTCTGTTTTTTCCCACTGAGAATTCTCCCTTTTTTGGGAGAATACTCAGATTAGCTTTGCTCCATTGCCTTATTGAGGCTCTCTATAGTGTTTTACTGGAATGCTCAGTGTCAGAAGTTGGATCTCATCATCTGGGTCTCCTAGTTTTTATATACATACAGGGAGTGCAGAATTATTAGGCAAATTAGTATTTTGACCACATCATCCT